>MKYO02018898.1:704270-788503 GCA_002013955.2 Citrus medica | reverse complement strand
TCCTCTTCAATTTATTCTCGTTATTTCAATTCCAATTTTAGAATTTATTCTCTCCATTTTAATTTAAGTTTTAGCATATTCCAAATCATTTCCACCACAAATCCAATCACTCATTTACAAAATTAATTCTACACACAATTAAAATCCACCTCCTCGTGGGATCGACACTCGTCACCATTGATCTATACTACAATAGATTCGTGCGCTTGCGAGTTCATTAAAATTTGCACAACAGTTACCACCTGAATCTTCCTACTAAAGCTATTGCCACTCACCCACCACCAACTACAGAATCTTATTCCATACCCTTATGCATTTTGGACCAGCGAACTGTCAAGGCAAATAACCAAAAGGTCAAGCAAGTCTTAGTGCAGTGGTCTAACACCACACCTGATGAAGCTACATGGGAGAATTGGGAACCTTTCCATGCCACTTTTCCTTAGTTTAACCTTAAGGACAAGGCTTATTTCCATGGGAATGGTAATTATACAACCACTGCACAGCCGGTTACTCAATCTAGGCCCAAGAGACAGCCCAAAATTCCCTTCAAGCTGCAAGATTTTGTGCGTGAATGATGGTGCAACCGATTTGTTATTTACTTATCTAAGTGCCCAAGAGACAGCACTTAGATATTCTTAAGATATTGTGCTGAATACTTATTATTGCAATTCTGTTTTGTTGTGTTGTCAAGTTTGTTAGAGAGGATATTCTTAGTTGTTTCTAAAATTTTTCTGTAGCTCTCTTGAAAGAGTATTTAAAGATATGAATGAATAAGAAAAGGACAGCTCCTTTAAATCCAAAATCCAATTCCTCTGTTTTCTCTCCTCTCTACTCTTTACTCTTTCTAATTCTGGAGGACTCCACCCTCTAAGTGGAAACTAAAATTCTCGAACTTGCTGCTGCTAACTTTCTCACCCATCATACTACTCCTGCTGATCAAAATATTTCATAAGATTTCAATTTTCCTCATCCCTTCTTTTGCACAACACTGATCGAATTCTTAGTGCAGATTCCTTCATCTGTCGCAAGGCATTCTGAGCAGTGCTGCAAACATCCAAGATCATCAAAGATCCATTCAACAACTCATAAACCCATTTCTTCTGGTGGTCGTGGCCTAAAGCTCGTCGGACGACGGGCAATTGAAGTATTTTTTCAACAGAATCGCATGAATCTTGAAGGTCATTTAATTCATGGCCTAATGATGAAGTAGAAGCAGCTAGAGAAGTTATTAATCTTATCAAATGCTCTTAAACTTCTGAAGTCTGTGGGTGTGATCTTGTGGATAGCTGTTTGAACTAGTATGGTAAGAGGCGGCCATTACTTTTGTTACTATGAATTAGAAGGCTAGAAGTTGACTACCTTGTGCTCAAATCTCAATGTATATATAGCACGAGACGAGGGAACAAGGGGTATGTCATCCTCTTAAAATAAAAAGAAACAATAACATGATTTCGACCTTAATCTAAATATTATATCGGCTACGTTTAGGCTTAGTCTCCTCCCGCACTAGCATTCTATCTCAGTTTTTTTAGCCACCAATCTCACTAGTGTCTTCTTATAAGCTAATACTAAATAAACAAATGTTTGTGAGTGATCCATAATATAGGCAATACAAGGATGGCATCAATTCTATTTCCTCTTCTAAAAATAGAAGAGACGCTAATCCAGTTTGGCGTGCCTCCCCGCAGAAAACGAGGTGGCTGTGAAACTCATGCGTCCTTGCAGAATTGATTTATTTGAACTGGATATAATATGGAAAATCTGTGGTGCATGGATGGAATTGAGGCTGCACCTTGAATGCATGGATGGGTAGTTAAGTTGGCAAATTAAAGTAGGCCCAACAGCCCAAGAAAGATCTGCAGTGTTCATTGCAGGCATATTTGGTGCCAAATGAATCACTTGTTTCTTAAGAGACTGACTCCTCATACTATAGTAACAACTAATGTTTGGTAACGAAAAAAGGAGAAAAAAATGGAGAGTAGAGGCATTACTTTTATCTCATCCTTAACTTCCGTAAGTGGAAGAGAACAAAGGGGAAAAGAGAGGAGTGGGGTGTTACCTTAAAAGGATGATTTATTCATTTTTTGGGGGGGCTCCAGGGCATCTTTTTCTCTCTTCCTCTCATGGAAAATCCTTTCTTTTACACTCGATTTCATTTTTCTGCAAATTACTAAAAAATCTTTTGGTTTTTAAGGCACTGTTTATTAAGCCATATGAGTGGTGGCACAATTTTTTTTGGCAAAGGCCCAGAAACTAACTTGAGCGTCGGAGGGTTCACGCCGGAAAAACTTCCGGCGCCTTTGACCGTCTTTTATGATTTCAGGTATTCGCAGGTTAATCGCTAGTGGTTGCAGGATATCTTGACGATTGACCAATCGATTCTCTACCAAATAAATCTAATGCTGATGCGAGAGTCTGGTATCAAGTCGCTAACCAACTCAATCGGATTTCGGCATCAACATGTGGCGCCGTCTGTGGGGAATCGGTACAAAAAGCCAACTTCTTGTCTCTACCAATTTTTCATCTGGCCAAGCCAAAGGCAGAATATTATCATGCACAAATTGATAAGCTGGCTCAAACACGAAAGCCAATCAAGGCTAGATGGAATGCTTACCTGTAAAGGTTTTGGCTTATTTATCGCTTTAAGTATATTGTCATTAAAATTCAATTTCCAATTGCTATGATGATTGATTTATCAAATGAGAGATGCTTGGAAATTCTTTAATAACATGCATGTTTCAATACCGTGCATGATATATTTGTTGAAATTGAATATTATCCCTTGGAATTTGTTGATAATGTTCCTTTACAGAATTAGCTTGTTAGAATGGGCTTCATTCATAATTCAAGATTACATGCTATTCTACTTGCAAATGAATTAATTTAATATTTTCCAACAACATGCTTGACATAATGTTAACAGTTCAGATTTATTATGGCTAATTATTCAGCTTCGTTATGGCTAATTAGATGTGTAATGCTGCTACCATCATTATTTTGCTGATGTATTTATATTTCTTGATTGATTGTTCTCTTTTCATCGAACTCAAGATGTAAAGTCTGTTCAAAAGAGCAATCGATTGCGGTATTATCAATGTTCAATTTCTTAAAATAAAGATTACACAGATAGTTATATTCATTTGGTGGTAAGCATAAAAAATCCACGGATCTTTGGTTTCTTCAAGATATTTTCTGCTGGTTTTACACCCCATCAATCAATCATGCAGCTAGTTTTCATGTGAAGAATATGGAGGGAAAGTATTTAGACAATTCTAGTATGAAACTCGGTTCATTACAAGTTGAGGCAGAATTGTTAAAATTCAAATCAGGAGCTGTTCGTTAAATCGCCTCAAGGGATATGAAAGTTCAAAAGTGAGTTTGTTGCTGATTACACTACATATACTACATATATGCTTGAGAGAATGCTGCTCAGGAGCCAAGATCTAAACCCAGGTACTGTTTCAGTTTATTCAACATAAGTATCAAACTGATTGAGAACATGAGTTATTCTTAACCATAGTTTTATTATATTTTTGCAAAGAGAACATTAGAAATTATGCATATATACGCTGTATTTTGATGGTAGCTGTCATCCACATTGCACAAATTATCATAATCATTAATGAGTGTTGGAAGAAGTATAATTAGCATAATCTGGATGAGACCGAGTATTGGTATTTTGGCTAACTTTAATAATGGTTTTAAAACAAAACAAACTTTAATTGATGATGAGAATTGATAGGCATGTCTTCAAGCTTCAAAGAATTGATGATGTTGGATTTTTGTTTCCTTCATATTTTATTCGTTTTGTGCCCGTGTTACAATATTGCAAGAATAATTCTAAGAAGGGAGCAAAGCAGAGTCAAGCTCGGGATTTGTTTGATGAAGTACCAATGAAATAATGCAGAGCACAATCTCAGGTGCACTTGTTCTAAAACCTCAGTTTTATATTTATCCTTTAAATCCACTACCTGACTTCAAAAATCTGATGGATGGGGTTTTGATTTATTAAGTCGTTAATAGAAAATAGTTAAGATTACATATTATAGAATATCTAGCATAGTCATATATTAGCACACAACATGCTTGACCGAAGGATTGATGGAACTTGGGTTAGCATGAGATCGTATTTCCTTGATACAGTGATATGACTTTGCTTAAACTTTTATGTTACCATTTATTTGTTGATTACATATTTTATATATAAATTTTAATATCTATAGTGTTAGTAAATGGTGCTCTGCACCTTTAGCAAAGGTCTTTAATAACATTGCTAACCAAATATTATAAATGGTAATAAAAACACCAAGGATGTTTATCCATCAAAGGCCCAAACATATATAAATAGCTAAAGCACAAGTTGTAAATGTGAGCTATTTTCTGGACAAGTTATAAGTTACAAGTCAGAAATTAAATTTTTGATGGTTATCCATATTTAAGGATTTAAAGCAAAAACCTCAAATAAGAGCACATTGAAGGCACACAAAGGCTCCAAAGTCTCAAAGCCTGTTTTATGGCGAGACAGGAAGCCAAGCATACCAGGATCTACTCGACCAAGCGAAGGCGAGCATACCACAAAAGTCTCAAAAATATTCTAAGGCATGCAAAGGCTCCAAAGTCTCAAAGCTTGTTTTATGGCGAGACAGAAAGCCAAACATGCCAGGATTTGCTCGACCAAGCGAAGGCGAGCAAACCACAAAAGTTCGAAAAATCTTCTAAGGCACACAAAGGCTCCAAAGTCTCAAAGCTTGTTTTATGGCGAGACAGGAAGCCAAGCATGCCAGGATCTACTCGACCAAGCGAAGGCGAGCAGACCACAAAAGTCTCAAAAATCTTCTAAGGCACGCAAAGGCTCCAAAGTCCCAAAGCCTGTTTTATGGCGAGACAGGAAGCCAAGCATCGCACTCTGCTACAGCTCATGCCGATCAACAAGGTTTCATGTGATTTCAATTTTCCTCATCCTCTCTTTTGCATAGAACTGATCGAATTCCTAGTGTAGATTCCTTCATCTGCAGCAAGGCGTTCTGACCAGTGCTGCAAACATCTAAGATCCATGGGTTAAAGCTTGTTGAACGGGGGGCAATTGAAGTATTTTTTTCAACAGAATCTCATGAATCTTGAAGGCAATTTAATTCATGGCCTAATGATGAAGAGAAGCAGCTTGAGAAGTGCTTAATCTTCTCAAATGCTCTTCAACTTCTGAAGTCTGTGGGTGCGATCTTGTGGAAAGTTGTTTGTGCGAGTATGGTAAGAGGCAGCCATTGCTTTTGTTGCTGTGAATTAGAAGACTAGAAGTTGAGATTACCTTGTCCTCAAATCTCAATAGATATAGCACGAGATGAGGATACAAGAGGTATCTCATCCTCTTAAAATAAAACGAAAGAATAACATGATTTCGAGCTTGATGTAAATATTATATCGGCTACTTTTAGGCTTAGTCTCCTCCCACACCAGCATCCTATCTCAGTTTTTTTAGCCGCAAATCTCACTAGTATCTACTCATAAGCTAAAACTAAGTAAACAAATGTTTCTGAGTGATCCATAAAATAGGCAATCCTATACAAGGATCGCAGCAATTCTGTTTCCTCTTCTAAAATGCAAGAGACGCTAATCCAGTTTGGCTTGCCTCCCTGTAGGAAACAGAGTGGCTGCTGTGAAACTCGTGTGTCCTTGCAGAATTGATTTATTTCACCTGGATATAATATGCAAAATCTGCGGTGCATGAAGGGATTTGAGGCTGCACCTTGAATGCATGGATGGGTAGTTAAGTCGCCAAATTAAAGCACGCCCAGAAAAGATCTGCAGTGTTCATTGCAGGTAAATTTGGTGCCAAATGAATCACTTGCTTCTTAAGAGACTGACTCCTCACACTATAGTAACGACTAATAACATTCATTGTCTGCTATGAAAAAAATTACGTAAATAGGAAAACAAATTAAATTACAACTCAGTTAAATAAAATATTCCTAAACACTATAAACTTAATAAAAAAAACTTAAAAGAGGAAGGTTGTATTTTTTGAATTAACCGCCCATTACCGGGGAATTATGTGCCAGGGTGTTTCTTTACCCATTCAAGGAAATTCTGAAATGTCTTGCGAGAGGAACCACCTTCTCTGATGCAGTTCATGGCTTTTCCCTTGAGTTTCAAAGCCCTTGCTTCAAAATCTTGATCACCGAGCACTTGCTCCACCTTGTTCTTAATTTCTTCTCTTCCAATGATGCCATTTTCGTTTTTGTCAAACCTCAATCCCACCTTCCAAATATCACAAATGTATCTCTCGTTCAGGAATTGTTCAGCAAAATATGGCCAGCACAAGAAAGGAATGCCATTGCTGACACCTTCCATGGTGGAATTCCAACCACAATGGCTCAGGAAACAGGCAATAGAAGGGTGGTTAAGAACCTTCTGCTGAGGTGCCCAGCCGATCATCCGTCCTCGAGCAGCAACTCTCTCTTGAAATCCTTCTGGGTATCTATCATTTGCATCGGTGGTAATATCTGGCCTCACAACCCATAAAAATGGTCTGTTGCAAAGTTCTAGTCCCAATGCTAATTCTTGAAACTGAACTTGGTCAAGAATTGTAAAGCTGCCAAAAGCAGCGTAAATGACAGAGCTTGGTTGCTGTTGGTCTAGCCACTTCAAACAGTTTGAGTCTTCGCACCAGAAGTATCCTGCTGTATTCCCTAGGCGGTTGCTTGCCAAAAGTGGTCCTATTGGCAGAAGTTCCGGAAACGCGGTGAATGCTTCAGACTCAAGCTCATATGTTGAGTTACAAAACTGGAAATTTATCGCTATCATTGCTCTCGTGTTTCTATCCAGTAAATCAAAAAAAATCTTTTGCGTGGTCAAGTCACCAATATGTGCCCAAAAACAGTCTCTAGAGTTCATTTCAGGCATATTTGGTGCAATCCGAAACATCTGCTTGCTCATAGGAGTTCCTGAAGTTGAATACAAAACAAAGAAAATAACAGCAGCATAAAGTAAACTACTACTATGACATGCATCAAAATTAAAGTTTGCTGGAGGAAAGTAAGGAATTAGATGACATGGAATCATACCATGACTGTCAATGATTCCATCATCAATAAGTTTGGGGATATGAAATAGCAAGGCCACTGATGCTGCTGATGAAGGCCAAAAGAGAGCCCCCCTGACGTTCATCTTTTTTGCTACTTCCGTAGACCAAGCCATGTACCCATCTGCAATGAAACAATCAAGTTTTTCATCTTCTCTACTGTTGATCTCTTCTATGAGCTCCTCCAGCTTCCCCGGCATAACCTGTAAAACTTTTTCAATTAGCTTTCCCAAATCGTTTCTATCTTCCCAGGGTTCCATTCCATCTGGTATCGAAACCAAATGGATTTGCTCACCAAGATCATTCTTTCCCTCCAATGATTCCACTACCCGCTTGTGATCGTAATCCGTGATAACAAATGTGACTCGGAAGCCATGATTCGCCAGACATTGTGAAAACTCCAGTAAAGGAATTACATGGCCTTGTGCTGGACCTGGCATTACCAAAACATGTGGACGGCTCATTTTCTTTTCTATTTTTACCTCACTGATTTGGTTGCTACGAACTTGGTGCTTTTATGGGGATTGTGAGGGGCAGCTCAGTAGCCCATGTTCGGTTTTCTGTCTTTCTTTCCGTACATGTACTACGTTCACGTGACTTTGATTTTGAACCTCAAGCTGGTTATCTTCTTATCTCCCGTTTTTAAGTTCTCTGTCCATCTCTTTGTTTTGTTTCCTTCTGTGGTTTAGGTGATATGTTTGTTTTGAACAAACTGCGCTGTTAGATCCAACGTTTAAAACAGGACGCTCCAACTTTACTAGACCCTAATTTTTAATGCTTTGTCTAGAATAAGGCAGTTAAAATATTTTTTCACATCCTTCTGCTAGCATCTCCTCAATGTATAATATTATAATTTGCAAGGCACGAGTGGTGTTGATGGCGAGTGGCAACCTCGGTTAATATTCTCATTTCGATTCTATTCTCATTCAATTAAATGAGTTTGAATTAGAAAAAATTAATTCATTTAATAATTGGGTGAATTCGATTTGATTTATTAAGTAGATTAATAGAATACATGTTTGTGTTCACTTATCCGATTATTTGTTTAAATTTCATTCATAAGGGGGCAGCTACTTTGCATCAGGGGTTTGGTACCCAAGTCATTTGTCTTGTAGCAGAGTGACCATTGGATTTAATCTAATGGCTGAAGAAGAGACACATCACGGTAGCTAGCAACCTGACAACAAGGTAATGGCCCGGTAACCTGCAGGGGATCCGCTTTTTGACCAAAAATAAACGACTGTAATGAGTTGGAAGTGGTTTAAGTATCGCATGCAAATAAAGGAAAAAGGGTGCATGCAAGTAATGGTTAAAAGCAAGACATTGGAAGCGTGCAAGTATGGGTTGGGGTGAGATGGATTTGAAATTTTTGAAAATAGGGACAAAAATTTTAGGATGTGGATTTAAAGGTAGGGTCAGGTATTGCATTGCGTACTTGGGGGGAAAAAGGGAAAATATCAAATTTAATCATGAAAGTAGCGTGACATTAATTTACAGTAAAGTGACCGTATAATTAGTTTTTTGTGAAAATTTGTGCATGAGTAAAGTAAATGAAAACTAGATTGGAAAAAAATGTGAAGAAAAAATATGTACCGGGTAATAATAATAATAATAATAATAAATAAATAAATAAATAAATATTGATCAACGAATTATTATTATTATTATTATTATTATTATTAAAAAAATAATGATGATAATGATGATGATAATTAGCGTAATAATAATAACAATAAAATTAAAAGTAGTAAATCACCAACCAAGAAATAGAGGCTTAATTGAGATGAAGGATAAGGTTAAAAAAAATAAAAGATAAAAATATAATGGACTATTGTGTATGGTAATTGACATTAAAATATAAAATTAAACAAAATTTATTTATAAAAAAACTTATGGAAACTATTAAAACACAGCTGAAAATTAAGATTACAGGCAGTTTGAAAGAAATTGAGAAGAAGAGAGATGCCCAAAAAAAAATTATAAAATAATTTTATAATGCAGTAATTTGCGGTCCATCATAAGTTTCATGCATGTTTTCCTCACAACCATTAGACGATAAGCGAACGGCTGGTATTTTTTTAAGTCAATAGTACCCGTGGCATAATTTGAAGTGTCTGATACGGTCAAAAAACAGTTGAGATTTGCGGGGTTAATGTGTGGAATGGGTTGACCGGAATACAAAGATTCGAATACTACGACTTGCTTCACCAACCATTGTCAAATGGGACAATCGTGACCATTGAATCATGAACAATTGAGATTGAGTCAAAACTGCCAGTTATCCCAGGCAATCATATCTATTGTAAGTTTATGTAATCATAAAATCAGTTCCGGTCAACAGAAAAGGTCAATCTTTGTTACAGAAGCACAATTATAAGGCGGTCTTGATTAATGTTAAGGTTTTCAAACATGTTGAATAAAACATTAACATCCATTTATCTGTTTGGAGACTTGAAAAATGTGAAATTAATATTTTATATTATAGACCAAAAAAATACACGTAATTAAATATAGTTAAGACATAATAAATAAATCATAATATATTACATAAAAACAAATATAAATTATCAAGTAAGCACAAAATAAAAGTACTATCGGTTGGTAAATAAACAATTGTTAATACTAAAAACTGTGCACAATTAATTATTGCACAAATTATTTGTTTTCAAATTGAATGAATAAAAGAGAACATATTTTTCCAAATAATATGTTGCGAGTCACTGGCTTGGTCACTTAACATTGCCCATTATCAAGGCATTTTTGCAGCGTATCAGATGAGAATAAAGTAACTGTTTCAAATTTCAAAATTCAAGGTAGACAAATTTTTATCGAACAAAGTTAATACATACGAAAGAAAGGTTCAGGAGTTCTCATGTTTATAATTTTTTTTAAGAAAAAAAATGCCTACATTATT
The DNA here is from genome assembly GCA_002013955.2 of Citrus medica. Classification (NCBI taxonomy): domain Eukaryota; kingdom Viridiplantae; phylum Streptophyta; class Magnoliopsida; order Sapindales; family Rutaceae; genus Citrus; species Citrus medica. The sequence continues at coordinate 778,511 of MKYO02018898.1, read as the reverse complement.
TTTCAAATAAAAGCATGAATCTGCCACTAGATTCAACAGGAAAGGTTCTTTTACTAATTGAGAAAAATGGCTCCAATATTACCTTCAACATAATGTATGTTGCTTCAAGCTTCAACACCAGACTATTTACAAGGACAATTGAAATGAGTTTTAAGACTCATGAGCCCGGAAACAGATTATGACTAGCTCCAACCTGTCAAGCCTAATCTCTCAGCAACATTATACATTACTAGTTTATCCCAAGCAGAGCCAAAGAGATGCTCCCCTCCGATGGCAAATGTCAATGCCCATGAGAGTAAAACAACTGTGAAGACTGCAAACCCAACTGCTGCTCCAAGAACATCTACAAAAGAATATATCTTACAGTTATAAAAACGAACAGCATGGGAAAGAAGATGCGTAAAATATATAATATGTGATATAATAATGCCAACAAGTAGCCTTCCATGTCGAAAATGCAGAGGCACCCAACTTCATCTCATGAAAGGGTGCCTTTCTATAATCAATACAACAAACTAATTACAGAAAAACTGCTACGTTCTTGGCTTACACTATATTGTAATCTAAATACGAACGCGTAAATGAAAGTCCTCGGTTAGTGGTGGTTGAGGCAGCATGCAGACTTCATCTATTGATTCTTAAAACACGCACACACACTCATTTGAAGCAGATCATGCCTGTGTTTCCAAGCTTTGCCAACTGAACGGCACATAGACCCACACCCCCTGAGGCAGCAGTGATCATAATGGTTTTCTGCTGGCCACTTCCATCTAGGTTGACACCAAGGGGCTGAGTGAGGGCCTGGTGAGCATAGAGACCAGCACAAGGTATGCCAGCAACTTCAGCTGCAAAAACTTATTGCGGCCTAGCAACTGTCAAGCTCTCCTTGGCCATAGCAAACTCAGCTAGTCTGCCTCCACTCTGTCATCAATAACGAAATTTAAAACTGAAACAAAATGAACAGATGAAATTAGCTTATACAAAATTAGACTGAACCCTGATGGAGCAGCATCACCTCTCCGCTCACGTAGATGAAAAGACTGAACTCTTCACATGCCAAAGATGTATGAACTTTGAATGAGGACAGAAGGCTCTCAGATATTCAACTACATGTACTAAAAACCAAATATAACTTGGAAATAAAGATTTATAGTGGTGGTATCTCTATACATGCCTATACCCTGATCCAACAAAAGCAACAGCGTGCAGTTTACACATTTTCTTTTTAATCTAATCTGACAACACTAAAATCTTTAGAATGCCACGTAATTATTTTTATTGACTAACTCAAGCACGAAACAAAGAAAGTACCAAAAATTCATTCAATTCACTCTATCACCAGATTGCAGTAACAAAAAGAAATTTTTATAGGGAAAGCAGAGTTGCTAGCATGGTCAAGAACCTGAACCGTGTAAAAAAGAGAAATGTGTTTTTGACATTTTACTAATTATCATAGTTGCAACCACAACCATATTAACTAAAATGGGGGTTCTCTTAACTGGAAGAAATGATATTTTGTTGCCTATCATCAATAACCGGTCATCCAAATTTCTCCATGACCTTAATTTCAATCTTCCTAGTAGTGAAAGAAGACTAGAAATTTATTCAGAATAAATTAAAGATAAAAGGATAAGAAAATATATATATATAAAAAAAAAAATTAGCACTCACAAGCACAACTACAACTTTGTCACCCACTTTGAAATTTTTAACTTCTAATCCTAGCCCTATGAACTCCTACTACATCAGATGTTCCAAAAAAAAAAAAGCTTCATCAGCAAAAATAAATAACATAAGCACAATTTTTTTGTTTTGAAAAACAAGTCCCTTCTGCCGAGCTGGAATTTTTTTCGTCTTCACAATTCCCTTCTGCCGAGCTGGAATTTTTCTGACCGAGTCTCCGTTTGTTCCCATAATGGCGGCGAGAATCCGACCGAGTCTTGACGACAACTCATTGCTACGACTTGTGACTGCATCCCTTGAGTCTCTATCCGAAATCCAAATGCCGACGACGACGGCTGCCTCCACGAACGGTTCTGAAATCACGCCGTGCGTTGATGACGTGGCGGTGGCGATTAACAACAAGAACTTCAACTCGGAGGAGAGGTTCAACGGCTGTGATTTTTTGTTGAAGCGGTCGTATTCGTTTGGATTCGAGCGGAGTCTTGCGTCGGAGAGGATGGTGACAGAGGTGGTAACGGCATCGCCGTGGAGGTACAAGAGGGGGAGTTTCTGGAGCAAACGACTGTCTCCGTTTGGCTCATTGACGAAGGCTCCGTTTGGTACAGCTTATTAAATAGAGCTTATAACAGTAGAGTTTATAGCAGTAGAGCTTATACCAATAGAGCTTTTGGACAAAAAGTCATTAGGTGTTTGGTTGTCAATAAAAAAAGTACTTTTGAACCATTAAAATGTGTGATATTTTTTATATTATATATTTTTTTGAAAAGCTCTCTAACCTCTACTCTCAAAAGCTTAAATTTTGGGTTTTTGCTAGTAGAGGTAAATTAGCTTATTTAAACTAAAAAAACTCTACTAAAAAAATAAACAAACAGCATAAAAAATTTTAAAAAATGCTTATGTGATTAAATCAGCACTTATGGCTCTTAAATAAGCCATACTAAACAGGCACAAAGTCTAGAGTCTTCTAGAGCAAAGGATTATATACTTCCTTTTTGTTTTCCTTTTACTGATACTGTAGCTATAGCCGGTTACCCATTTTTTAAGTATTAAACCTCAGCCGTTGATTACTTTTCTTTACGATCTAAATGGTCATTTGCAAAAGGACAAATAATTGGGGTACCAAACCCTTGACGCAATGTAGTTGGACCCTTAAAATTAATACAATAATAAATTACTTTTTTATAAATTTACTATTTTGCCATTAAAATTCAAAAAATTTTGTTTAAACACATTCTGGGTATAAGGCTAGTTTTGTAATTATGAAATGATAATAAGCGAAAAAGGAAAATGAAAGCAAAGGCATCATCACTAATCAGCCTACCCTATCTCCACTCTTCATTTTCCTTCCTCCATTGTATTTCTTTCACTTGAATTTGAACACCTGTTTCGTCATTCCGCAAACGAACGCCAAACCAAACACTCCCAAAAATCAAACCAATGCTCTCACCTAAAATTTTCCGACAAGCTTGACTTCTCTTGGCTGTGGCAGTGAAAATATCTCGAATAAGTACACCTGCCGTAAATTCGACCGTCAACTTCACCCTTCCTCACGCCTTTAGATTTTCTTCAGCTTCTTGGTTTTTTATTGTATTTGGGTTTAGCTTAGATCTAGTTGCAATGAAGTGATTTTTTTTTATCAGACTGTAAAAAAATTTAGGTGAATCCGTTCACTTCTTTGTTCATTGTTTTCATTTGTTATTTAATTTAATTTTATATAGTAAATGAATTAAACAAATTATAAACGAATATTTATTTATTAAACGAGTGAAAATTGAATTTTGAGATTACGATTCGTCTAATAAACAAATCCGAATCTATTTATGATTCATCAATTCATTTTGCTACTCCTAGAGTTGATACGCTTTATGAGCTTTGACCGAGCTATATTTAAATAATTTTTTTATTGACTGCCCAAATTAAAATATTAGAAAAGTTATATTATTATAATTTTATTTTATTTTTCAATGAAAAGATTTTTTATATAACTTCTTGTGTTCACAGCGCATTTCAAGTGAAGGTTTCTAAATATTTTCAAAAGTCAACAGATGCCGTTTTCTTTTGCTGTTTTTGTCCCCCACGTGGGAATTATTGTTCTCAAAGTTTTACAGATTACGAAACAGTGATTAAGCCTGCTGTCCAGCTTGCCTTGCCTAGTCAGAGATACTATATTGGTCACACAACAAATAAATGATATTATGATATGTATGTATTTAGTTTGAAAAATCATCATGTAAATTGTGGTTATATTAAATTCAACTACACATGGCATACATGCATCAGTTGGTTGTAATACATTAGAGGTATCTTAAAATTTCTCCTCACTTAGAAGGCAATGCTTGTGCATAAAAAAATTCGTGTCATTACGCGTATTGCTACAGTGCAGAAAATTTTATTGATAGAATTTTATGTGGCAATGTCACATAAGTTAATATACCAGTTAATTAAATGAGTTTAGGAAATGATAAGGTCTGAAAAAAAAAAAAGAATTATCATTTCAGTTAAATCAATATTACATTAATTCAAAGCAATGACCAATAAAAGTGTAAAAGGCACACAAGAAGTTGTTTACAGTTAACAGAACGTGGGTGATGGTTGTCGAAGCCAACAAAAATAAATTCATACTCTAAATAAATTGTGTATAGTGATTGAGCAGGGTCGTGTCCACAGAGATCGGTAATTATTTAAATCCTTTTTAAACGTAAAACGTAAAATGGGGGAATTAATAGAAATCAAATTAAAATAACAAGAATGCAAATTAAAGTTGTAATTCAAATTAGAGAAAGCTCTGGTTGAAGGAATTAACTCAGCTTGATTCGACTACTGATCATTTATTCAAATATAGATTATTATTACTTATGAATAGACTGGTTATAGCTACTGAGACCCTCTAATAGCCAATCTCTCCTTAACTAGTCAATAACCAAGGTACGACCGTTGGTTATTTCCCTAATTAATAGACAACCCTAGATACAATCATAGGATTTAATCAATTGACAGCCTGAAAAACCAGAGAGACCCAAATCTTAATCAACACATATGATGATTCATTTAAATTAGATTGTTTATTCTCACAACACAACTCTCTGCTATGTTATTTGTCACAAACATTAAATTCTTCATACGATGAATCCTTTAATTGACAATAGATTAAGTTGATAATTAAATAGTGGCCAATTACCTAATTAACAAACATAATCATGAAACTAATTCAGAGAATAAACAAATACCCAAAAAGTAATAAAACAATTAAAACATAAGAAAGATCTCACAGTAGTGATGAATCAAAGCTTCATTAACCTTCAACCAGAAAAATAAGTTTAGTTCTTCATAGAGAGAAGAGAAAAATTAGATCTAGGGTTTCTTTCTTTTTCTCCAATCCAAATCCCCCTTTTTCACAATAGATTCCTCCTTAAATACCCTCTCTCTCTTCTCTTTTAGAGTTCTATTTAAAATAAAATACTAATATCTAAAATATTAAATTCGCAATTACAAAAATAACTAAAAATACAAAACACGTTAAACTAAAAACTGCAGGTCCGTAGTTGACAGCACGCGTCCATGCCTTATCAACAAAGTTCTTCTGACGCTCATAATTTCTCCAAAAGAACAATCATCTTTAAACATCATCTTATAGCTCAATTGTATCACAAATCAATAGAATTGCACCTACAAAAGTAAAACAAAAGTAAATCATTATTATTAAGTGCAAAACATCGATATTAAGGGAAATAAACAATGCAAAACTAGTGCATAAATTGCACTCTAACAGTGGGGTATACTTATTCAACCAAAAGAGAAAAAAAGAACCAAATAAAAAAAGGATGAAAAAATGAAAATCATATATGCCTTAGTTATTTACTTATAAAAGATAACAGAATTGACTATTTGCGAAAGTTCACTTGCATTACTTAATCAGTTTCTTCGTGAGCATGTTCCTTTAGAATAATGCTAGTATCTAAACCAGGCACTGGGGATCCCTTCTCACTATCTTCATGCAAATGCCCAGCAGCCATGGCTCCACCAACATCACTGATGTTCCCAAAAATCAAAATAAGAATCCCACTCGCAGCAGCCAAAAAGGAAACCCCAAAAGCAGTGCTCACGTTTCCGCTGATCGCTGACGCTACAGCAAAGCCAGCACAAGTTCCTAGTGCTTTTACCCACGAGTGCCATACAGAAAAAGCACCTTCTTTGCCATGTGTTGTACAATCTAGCAACAAAACTCTCCCGAAAGCGTGCAAAAGCCCTGCAGAAGTGCTTTGAATTGCAGCAAAAAGCAGTACATGGTGCCTCTGCCAGTTCTTTTCCTTGTAGTAGAATCCCGTACCTGAAGTCAACAGAGCTAAGAGGAAACCCAGAAGTTGCATTCTCACAGCATCTGCTTTGATAACATGCTGTAATGGTTGCAGTAGTGGCATTGAAAATGATGGGAAGATGAAGTAAATTAACCAGAAGTAGAGGAAGAATATTGGCCTAAGGCACAATTGACCCAGTAAAAACAATAACCCCCCAGTGAAAATGCACGTTGATGAAAATGATGACATGAAGATCACAATTAGGCTTGCAATCGCGTAAGGATATTTGAAAAGGGACAGGAAATATGATTTGGGCACAGAGGAAGTCGTGTTGGTGATTGCCACTGGCCTTAGTGTGACAACATGGAGCATACCAACGAGCCATTTGAGGCCACTGAAAATGGACACAACCCAGAGGCTATCAAATGGGTCCTTTTTGTTCCTAAGCATATGGTAAGTGAAAGCAGAGAAAATGGCAGAGCCTAAGCCACCAGCAGCAGTGGCGTATACCGAGAACCAGCCAGAGACGCCTCTTCTAGTAGGGAATTGGCTAAGTTTAAGTGTCGGTCCAGTGTAGCCGCGAACCATAAGGCCAAGTTGGCGAGTGTGGGAGGCTGAAGCAACAATGTATGATGCAACAATGGCTGCAATATAAAATGGGAAGATGTATGGTGTTTTTATGAAGCCAACGGGGAGACAAAAGAGGGAACCGATGGTTGTTGCAGCTCCAGCAATGAGTTGTGGGTTGTAGCCATGGTCAAGTTGCTTGGAGATCAAGCCAAGCAAGGGACTAGCCAGAATCAGGCCTATAGCCCATGAAATTGAGGTCCATTCCATTGCTGAGAGATTCAGATTGTTCTTTGATATTGATGTGTGCGTGAGTCGATCATACCTGCAGTATGTGAAAACTACTTTATCATGTTGAACATGGAGACATTCATATTGGCCCTAGGTGTAGTTTGGCTGGTCATAAATGCGTTTTTTGCCAGCGGTCACTCGAGTTTTAGTAATAATTAATAAGGCATAAGAGTTTAGCTAATAATTTAATTATGGAAAAATGAAATAATGAATGACAGTTTGTTCCCACTAATAAGTTGTTTTCACTTTTTGAGTTCTAATAAATTTTTAATACTATAATTAGTAAAACTCTTGGTATAATCATTTTGTATATGAAAATTTTACATTTATGTACCCTTAAACAATATTTTCTCCGGTTGATATTTTGACCCAAATGGTAAAATTACATTTTAAGAAGAATGAGAAATTTATTCTCCCTTAATGTAATTAAAATGCATAATTACATCTTCTACACTTTACTCTTTTTGTGCAAAGAATTAGGGATGGCAATGGGGGGATCATATCTCTAAACTCGAAAGCGCCCCCCTAAACCTGCCCTATACCCAAAAAATTTAAATTGGCAGTAGTATAGGTATATTGCCGATAATCATCGAATGGGGGTGGAGATTTAAATGGAGACCCAATTCCTGTTTATGTTTTTCAAAAGTATTATTAATTTTAAATATTCAGGTCCTTCAATAGAATTAATCATTTTGAATATATAGATTTGAGAAAAAAATTATAAACGACCAAATTAATAGCAAAAATGAACCATAAAACACTAATACATCAGTTTGTACATTAAAAAAAAAAACAATAAAGTGCATGAACTATAATTTTCTGTTAAATGCCTTTGAAGGAATATAGAAAGTGAAGAAAACTTGCTCAAAAGTTGTTTTCTTTTTCAAAGTATAAATATTTAACTTTTTTTTCTTTTTTCTGTTTCTTCACAAATTATGAAGAGAGAATACAGAGCATCCCAAAAATTTTTACTGATAAAGAATTTATAGTGATAGAGTTTAACGATACAGGTAACTACTAAGTGCTTAAATGTCACATCAGTAGCCAATTAAATATTTCCAATTTCTTTAGCTGGAAAATTACTCATTACCCAGACAAGTATATTGAGCCGAATTCCTCTAGAAACATAATTAGCAAAATCTACTTTAACATTGTTAATTAAGCTGATAATCATAATTAGAACCTGGAAAATTACAAAAAGCATCAATTATATTGTCAGCTTTTGAACCATTTAAGAAAACTGAAAGCGATAGCTAAATTTGTTTTAATTTTTTTTATTTACAGTGATATTATATGTTAAAAAGCTGCAGAAATGAACATTACCATTTTCATTTTTTTATGATTAAATTAAATTTTTTTTAAATTGGGCGAATTTAAAATATATTTTAATTTTAAAATTTTAAAAAATATATTTCAAGTTTGAGTTCGGGTTTGGGATCGATAAATGGTGCGTTTGAAATTGAGGTTGGCAGTTATAGCTTTTAAGTTACAGTATTAAAGTGTCTGTTAAATATTAGTTATTGTAGTTTAAAAACTATGTTAATATGATTTTTCACTTGTATAGTAGAAAATTTATTATATCTTTAATAATTTTGTCAAAATTATTATTTAAAATTTAAATTTACTATATATTATTAATTTTGTTTCATAATTACAATTTTTTTTCCACATCAACTGTAACTTACAGCACCTCAATTCCAAACGCACCCAAAATCCTCCAACTTAAACCCCAAAGCAGGGAAGGTTGCCATTCTTCGAAAGAATGATGCAATCAATTTGTTCTTTAAACCAACTCTTAGCGCAAATTATACTGATGTACTTTGTATATATCCAATTTTGATTGAATGTTCTACAAAGCAATATACTTTTATCGACAATAATGGATGTAGCTAGAAAAAAGGACTTACAGTTTGATCTCTCTGAGCATACAAGCAATGCCCCTGGGGGTTTGTCCCCAACCTTGATCATCATCATGATCATCAGTTTTAGACACAATTTCACTGATGATGAGGGGAAAAACAACTGGCACAACCGTTGTAACAATGAAGTGAGAGCACATTTCGTACAAATACCACATCCAAATTTCAAGCTTCGATGGCTTTTCTTGTAGCCCTGAGTAGGCCATATAAGCCCCCTTGGCCCTCTCAATTTTCACTGCAGCGTCGTGTACGTCAGGCATGTCTTCATTCGCTTCCTGATCTTCTTCTGATACCGACATTCCTTGATAATCTCTTAGAGCCTCATGCTTTCTTTCGGCCGCTGCCGCCGCTGCCATATTCAAATACTAGAACCAAATTTGCAGGTTGCTTAGCGAATTTAAAGGAGGAGCCGAATTGGCTATATATTAAAACGGGGATTAATCAATATTTGCATGGCCAGCTGGTGCTGACACTAACAAGAGTTCAATTTGTTTCATGTGTACATATAAGCCTCGGTTTGTTCATAAGTAAGAAGGTATATCGGTATCATTCTTTTTAGCTTATTTGTCTTCTATCTTTTACGGCAATGCCAATTTTAGCTTCACGCTCTGCTACAATTCATGCTCATCATTTGTTTCATCTAATTTCAAATTTCATTTTACATTGTTTGACATGAATCGATTTCCTTGGAGTATTTTAATAATTAATTTGCTAGGGAGCGAATCTATTGGTGTAAAGAGACAAAAAAAAAAATGCTACTATGAAATCCCGATATAGCTAGGCCAAATTTAAGATGTTTCGGTTCAAAAATACTTGTTCAATAATTTGAAGATTAATTGACTGCGGGAGGTTTGGGTTTGGTTTGCTTGCAGGCTCCATGATTTTCTGTCAATTCCCTAATCTAATGACGTTATGTTAAATTATTTATAATTTAACGTAACTGAAGTTAGTTTTTATTTAAATCTATAGTTTTTGAAGCGTAAGTAAGTCTTAATATTAATATATGTGCAATGGAAATAAATAGGTAATAAAAAAAATTAGTATAAAATTATATTCGAATATGTATATATTTAAAATAAAATTATTATATGATTATTCTATTTTGTATTTATCGAAGAATTTTGTTATATTAAATTATAATGATTCTTAAAAGAAAAAAATTTAAAATTTATTTATTTACATTTGAGACTGTTTATGATAATAGGATGGAACAGGATTAGACCAAATTTTTATCCAAAAAAAAAAAGTAAATGAGATTTGATTTTACTCCATTTGAATATAGGAGATGAGAATGGGATTGCGAAATCATGTCCTATCTCGTCTTATTGCCAAGTTTAACTCTTTGGATCCAATTATAACTTATAAGTTCAAAAGACTGACTAATAAAATTGCTTTTTTTATTAATATAATTTTTAATCAATTAACTCTCACACATAATTTTTTTTTTTAAAGTAACATAATGAACTTTCATCTAAAAATGGAACATCCGAAAACAGTGTCTGATCCTTTATCGTACAACCCTACAAATCGAAGCGTGTCACCTCAGTAATTCGCCAACTGACGTGGCATTCCTGCAATGGCTGATTCACGTATGGTGGCACTGTCGCGTACATCCACCTGACAGACCCAAGCAAACTGATAACTCGTTATCATTTGATTTCTGCCTGGGCAAAATAACACTTAGATACCAAATGTTTTCCTTAATTGACTTAGGTTCCACCGTTAAAATGGTTTGTTTTATCTGAATCAACTCATTAATTAAAAAACTTTAATCATAATATGATCCAATTAATTACTATTGTGTCTGATAATCCTATTATCCATTCAACATAATTTTAATTTTTAAAAAAATACTTGTTTAACATATGTAATTAATTGTATGTTTAAACTATAACAAAAGAGTGTATTTGGCAAATGAGATTAGACAATACAATTTTGTCTTATATTTAGTAAATTTAAAAGTTGCATTATGGTGCATGGCATACTTAATTAATATAACTAAAAATGAAATATTGAATTATTTTTAATTCTAAATGACATTAATATTAACATAAAAAATATTGTAAAATATTGTTATAAATAATACTGTCTATATTATACCAAACATAATATTGCATCATAGATTAATGCCATACATCATAGTATAACATAATTACTATAATATAATACAATACAGTTATCTAAACGCATAAAAAGGATATTAAATTATCTAAAAAGTATGACAAAACTTTATTAAATAAAAAAGAATCAATATAATATAATTAATTAAATCATTAATCAAATTATAAATAAGTTTTTATGTCGAACAGTACTCTAAACCTGAATCCAATTTAGTTATTGAGCAGGTGCATGCATATTCCATTTAATATTTATATAAATTTTAATTGATTCAAATTTATTATTTCTCTTTACATTAGCAAATAGTGCAAAAAGCTGTCAACTCTAATTTTATATGTACAGCTTCTAAAATGATTTTTCTAAATCACGTTAATTGATGTCTATCTATTCAGGGTTCAAGTGATGATTTCAGAAGTGTTTGGAACTTAACTGTATATATTAACACCTTTAGACGCCCTAATTCCTAAAACCAAATGTCAAATAGTGTGACTTCTGTGATGAATTTATAAGTATTGGGGATTTTAATGTATTTAATACAAAGACTAAGGATCTTACTTAAATTTTTACCCACCAATTTTCCTTAGGTTTAAACGTAATAATTCAAAATTCTAGTGGCAAACGAAGCAATGACGATACCTTTACAACTGATATCCCGCGTAGTGTACAAGCGAAGATAAAAAGGTGAACGCTGAAGGCTGAAAGCACAGCACCGCACAGCACCAGCAGCAACTAATAGTAGTGTTAGTGAATTTGCGAAGTTAGGTGCAAAATTTAGGGATCTGAAAGAGAGAAAAAAAGAAAAAAAAACACGAATCAATGAATCGCCACCACGACCCAAATCCCTTCGATGAAGAAGAGGTCAATCCATTTTCGGTAATTTTTATTTCTCTCTCTCCCTTTTTTGCCCCTTCTCCAGATCTGTGCTCATAATTGTTCTTTTTTTTTTTAATTTGTTTATTTATTGGGCGTATTGTCGGAAATGGATTTTGATCCGGATCTAAAATCCTAACTTTGTAAGCCTTGATGATAAATTGTAGTGAATTTTTTAAATTGTGATTTGGACAAATATTTGGTTGCTTATGTTAATTTGAAAATTTTCATTTCCTAGGAAACAAAATTAGTTCAGTGATAGTTCGTGAATAAGTTCATTATTTTATATATATATTTTTTTTTCGTGCTGATAATAGGATATAATGAAGTAATGATATCAAATTGCTGTACTTCGAAATGCGGATGGATAGGAAAAAGTTCAAATGAGGTGGCTTTATATGTGATGTGGTTAGTAAATTGTGGAACTTGAATCTTGCTTCTGTAAGGTGGATTGACGCTAGGGATGAATGAAAATCCAGTGAATCGAGATGGAATATATGTGATATTGACAGATGAAGCTTGCATTTTGATAAGTAGATAACGTAATGATTACAGGCAAATGTGTGTATAGCAATAAATTATTTGATTACTGGGTCATTATGGGTTGCTGCAATTCTGCCAGTTTAAAATGCTGTGGTTAGGTTACTAATAGTAGAGATACTCTTTCTTTTTTTTGTTTGGCAATTTAATGCTATGGAAGTTTCATTTACGAAGGATTTTTTTTCTTTTTTATTTGTTACGTTTCTGCTACTTTGTGTCACTTATTGGGTTTTCTTGTAGAATGGCCCGGCTGCTCCTGCATCAAGGTCACAGGTTCCTTCTGTGACATCTGAACCTATTGGATTTGGACAGAAATATGGGGCGACAGTTGATATTCCACTAGATAATATGAACGTAATGACTTCTCTGCTTCCAGTGCATACTTGATTTCCTAGGTGAATTGGGTCTTCTTATCACATTGTATTTTTTTGATTTTTTGATTGGTGCAGGAGCCTAAGAAAAAAGAGAGAGAGCTTGCATCGTGGGAAGCAGATCTTAAAAGGAGGGAAAAGGTTAATTTTGTTAACCTCTCATTAAAGGCTTGCTTTATTTCCTTCAGTGTTACATTTTCTACTCTCGTTCATAGCCACAGTGACTCAGTTACATTTGGCTTTTGTGTAGTTGCCTTACTTACTTTTTATTTATTTAAAACCAGGAAATAAAACGAAGAGAAGAGGCTATTGCCAAAGGTTAGTAATTGAGACCATAATCATTTTGCTGTCTTAGTAGTTTCTCTTTTATCTGCTCCCTGATATTCTTTTGATGGTGCACATCAGCTGGCGTTCCCACAGATGATAGAAATTGGCCACCTTTTTTTCCAATTATTCATCATGACATATCGAAGGAGATACCAATTCATGCTCAAAGGCTGCAGTATCTTGCTTTTGCTAGTTGGTTAGGTATGGAGGCTGAACTTTATCTACTTTTATGTTTTCAAACTATTAATGTGAAAAGTTTCTAGTCATATTTTGCTAGAAGTATGTTTTTGTCTTTACTTACCAATGTTGGTTCTTGCTTAAATGATGAGGCATGACATTGAGTTTCTTCTATAGGACAATTGCTTCTTTTATGTTGCAAAATATATAAACAGATTTTTGTTGCTTTGCTTTTTCGGTTTTACTTAATGGCAATTCTACATATGTTTGACCTTGTCATTGCAGGTATAGTTCTCTGTCTTGTATTCAATGTAATTGCCGTGATTGTCTGTTGGATTAAAGGCGGAGGTAAGCTCTTCTTTCATGGTCGTGGTTTTGAGTTTTAAGGACTATGTGTTAGGTTTTAGAACTATTATGGAACTTGAAACTTCTGACAAGGTTGGCAACTTGTAGGTGTCAAAATCTTTTTCCTTGCAACAATTTATGCTTTGCTTGGAGTGCCTATGTCATATGTTCTTTGGTACAGGCCCCTTTATCGAGCAATGAGGTAAGTATTGTGATGTTATATTCTTAAATTTTATCTAAGGCCAACCAAATAATGTTGATATACATATGACTGACTGGATAAGAACGTTATGTTGAGCATAAAAAATATTCTCGTAGATGCAATTCGTTGATACGACAAGGATTGTCAATGGAAAGAGTTGTATATTTCTCTTAGCATTTGGACCATAGGAGAGAGAAGATCAATTGTTTTATTGTCTCATTTATTTTAAAAATATTTTGGCTATTTAACTGGATAATGTTACTTCATTGCATGACCTCTTTATAAGTGTCCGGTTGCAGTTGCATTCTTGCTGTAATGTGTTTGTTCTTTATAGTGATGACGAAAGTATATATAACTTTGAACTATTAGGCACCTCTTGGTCGGTGGATCTATTGCTTCTAAAGTTACCGCATCATGTACTTTGCTCCGCACCATGTACTTTGCTCCGCACCTTGTATTTCAGAAAAGGGGTCAGTGACCACATGAAAATTCATTATCTAAGACAATGTATAAACAAAGATAACCTCACCACTGTGTCTGATGGACAGTGAAAACAAAACCGGCATGAAAATGCCTTTCTTGGTTCCATAGGTTAGGCATAGGGGTGTGGAGCAAGCTGCTGACAATCTAAATTGTCATTTAAGTAACTTAAAGCCTCATGCAAAAGCCTATATTGTCAAGTGTAACTTCTTGACTCTGAGATATTTATTTTTCTGCTATTGTTTGTCATTATTTTGATTTTTTTTATTTAACTGTTGGTGGTGTGTGGAAAGCTGTCCATGCTAAAACCTCTCCCAAATTGCCAGTCTATTTAACTTTGTCACTTAAACATTTTATATTTTGATTTTTCCTGTTTATATGGTTGGTTTTCCCAGTTAAATGTTTCTTTTTTGATTTTTGGATGATCATTTCATTGGGTGGTAAAATGCATGTCCGTTAACTGGTGAGAGGGAGCAACGTATAGTGACTTTGTTGTGAATATAGTTAGAAAAAAAAATGCTTGGATAATGTGTATTTAACCTTTGAAAATGTTGTTGTTAGCATGAGAATCATGTATTCAATCAGCTAAGCCTGTCTGAAATTGCAGGACGGATAGTGCTTTGAAGTTCAGCTGGTTTTTCCTGTTCTACTTGGTAAATTCCATAAATCTATCATGATTACCGATGAATCATTCTCATGATTAGTATCGTCTTTTTCTTTCCTTTGCTGATTGAGTTGTATCACACAGATCCACATCGGTTTTTGTATCTTTGCGGCTATTGCTCCTCCTGTTGTCTTCCATGGGAAGTCATTGACGTAAGTATCTTAGTTTTTTCATTTTCTCTCTCAGTTCTAAGAACCATGGCTGTTAACCATTGTAAATTTGGCTTGGATTATGTTTTTGGGCCCCTGTGGCAGAGTATAAAATTTAGCTTTTACTAGATTGAAATTATGGAAAAACTATAGTAGTTTTGTGGATTTTTATTGGGCTTGGTCTCCCTGTGTCCTAGAATCATGATTGTTGACCTTGCTGCTGAAAATGTTTGAAGCCATTCCCTGTTTTTGTCCACTTCTATTTTATCTGTTTTCAGATTCCTTTTGTTTCCATTGCAGGGGTATCCTAGCGGCAATTGATGTCATTTCTGATTCTCTATTGGCTGGGGTAAGTTGTGTGATACACCCTGCATTTATGTCTTTTTATTAGCAATTGACAGTGGATATTGAGTATATTTACTCATTGTCTTGCTACTTTGGTAGCATGCCTCTGAAGAAAATTTCATACAACCGATACTAGTTTTCTTTGGGTTTCATGTCAAATATAGCTGTATAAAGGAATATAATTTTATTGTCCATAGTCATCTGTTTTTTTCCAATCATTGGTTTAAATTATATTCCATATGCAAAAAGGATTATAACACCTCAATCATCTTCATGACGACATCATTGTGCGTCTGCAAGACTTCATCGTGCGTCTGCAAGACTTCATCGTGCAGTATTGGACATAAATGGATCACTCAGCTGATAAACTAGTTAATCACTATTGAAAACTCTAAATGTCTCACAATTGTATTTGAAGATGAAAGGCTTTGTCATACATACATAAAAGGAGGATTATTTGCCTATGGATTACTATGATGCATTTTTTTCGTCAGTTAGCTTTGTTGTGCTGCTTCTCACATTCAATATGAGTTGAGATCTCTAATGGCTTTGACCTGTCAAGGAATGTAAATGTTAAACCTTCATTGAGAGGGAGATCAGTTTGTCATAGAAATACAAAATTATTACCGTATTGCAAGATGCTCTTTTGCTTGTCATTCTTGCTTCAATTCTTTTATTTGGAGGAATTAGGGGATCTCAATTTCTATGGACTTGATTCTTCCAGGACTTGATGTAAGGCTATTATATAAAATCTATTGTATTATATGGTGGCCTTTTAACTGTTTTAATGTTACTTTTTCTGGTTCTGGATGATTCTGGTTCTGGATGATTTAGTATCATATGGATGATGCTTTGAAAATTAGTTTCTTCTAATGTTAATGCTTGAATAACTGACAATTCTGGTTTTCATGCAGATCTTTTACATGATTGGATTTGGCTTGTTCGTCTTGGAGTCACTTCTAAGCTTATGGGTTATTCAGGTTAGAAAAAAGTTCATTGATTTCAGTTAGTCCTTCAACGCACCTAGAAAGAATCTATATGGAACTAAAGAATCTATATGGAACTATTAACTACTGCACGTGTATTTTATCTAATTATAAGTACCACTAGCTTGCTGCTCAATTTCATGCATGCTATTTTGGTTTTTTCAAATTCTCTGTCTATCATTTGATTGATTTCTCCTTTTTTTCCCTTTCTGTTGTGCAGAAAATTTACATGTTTTTCAGGGGGAACAAGTGAGAGATGATGCTGGGATCTTTTTTCGAGTTTGAAATTTTAGCACTGCTTGCTGCTTTGGAGGGTTGTTTAATATATTCTTCCACCTTCGATTTATGTTCATTATTTCTTTGTCCTGTTAGTTATATGGTTTTTTTCCTTCTATCCTTTGTTCTTTTTACTCATTTTCTTCTAGGTGAAAGACTGTACGAGTAGTTGATACAATAAGTTTGCTAAATATGTGTTCTAGGAACTTTTATACCATTTTTATATATCAAATACGTGTTTTGCTTTCGATATATAATATGATTTTCCAAACTCATTAATGAAGTCACTGAAATTTTTAGTGTTTGAAATGATACATTAACTAAGCATGATACAACTAAGCATGATACAAAGATACAATATTTACTTTATAATTAAGAAAGAAACCGATCATGTTTTAGAATCCAGAATAATCGATGATGATTGGGTTCACAGGTTGAGAGTAATTCGGTCTTTTTTTTTATAATTTCTTTATTATAATCATTTACCCTCTTATTTTCTCTCCCTTTGTCGTCCCTCTTTAAGTCTTCCCACTTTCTTTCTTTTTTTCAGTTGACGAACGCCAATTACAATAATTGATTTTTTTAAATTTTCAGTATTATTAAAATTATTGTTGTTATTATTTATTCAAAATAATTATTGTAAATAATAATACTAACATAACAATCAAAATCACATTAATAATAATTATTATTTTATTATAATAAATAATGATAATAATTAATTAAGGTTATTTGAGTAATGTGTAATAATATATTATGATTATAAAACAAAGTAAATATATGAATAATAATATAATTTATTCCATTCGATTGTAATTCTTTTAGTTAAAGTAAATAATTTATTATAATTTTTATTTCAATCTATTTTAATTCTAATTCATTTTACTTACATATTAGTAAATACAATATTAGAGTGTGTTTGGAATTGAGGTGGTGTAACTTAAAAGTTACCGTTGTTGTAGAAAAAAAATTATAATTATAAAATAAAAATTAATAATATATAGTAAATATAAATTTAAAATAATAATTTTAATAAAATTAATAAAGATATAATATATTTTTTATTATATAAGTAAAAAATTATATTAACATATATTTAAAGTTACAACAGTTAGTATTTATCAAATATTTTAATATTATAACTTTTAAATTACAAATACTCAACTTTAATTTCACACGCACTCCACACACACTCTTAGTACATTGACTTTTGAAAGGATAGTAAAACCCATTATTCGTTTAATAAAAATATTGAGGGAATAATGTCGTCAACGCGGTCTAATGAAAGAAACCGAGTCTCTTGCGCTGCCGCAATTTTTTCCACTGTTTTGAAGCATTCTATAGCTGTTTTTGTAGTTGGTTTTATCAACCAATATTCAAATGAAAAAAATAATTCACTTTGACCACGGAACTCTTTCTTTTCCAATAAATAAGAAGGGGAAAAAAATATTACCAAAAGTTAGTATAATTTATTTATTTATTTGAAGCATTGCTTAGGAACCTTGAAGCACCACACATAGTGGAGACTGTCCAAAGAACATTATTATATTAGTATATGTTGACTGGTTGAAAATATAAGCTATTACTTTATTTGGCTTTGATTTTCATCACTATTTTGTTTGATTAATAAGATAAATAGTAATGTTACGGACTCCAATAATTAAGTTCTAATTATAAAATTTATTATATAATAATTAAGAATTAAGTTAGGACTTAAATTATTAGAATCTCAGGTATCATTAATATCACGAAAAATTTGAAACAAAAAGTAATTAAACTGTGAGAGCATAGATCATTTAATTGAGCGGATGTTTAGAATTGATAGGCTTCTACTAAATTCTGAGCGTACGCGAGTCAAAGTTTTAAGTCTGGCAAATATTTAGATTAATTTACAATTAATGTTGACAGCCACTGATTGTTTCCATGACTGAATTAAAACCTCAAAAAAGCTGAAACAAACTATTAGTTAACTTTTATCTATTTATTTATTTATTGTTATTATCATTATTATTTTAAAGAATAACTTATTAACGAAGGATTCTTCAAATGATACACCGTATCCTATTAATTAAATTTAAAAAAATATCTACAATCCACTCATTTTTTTAATTTTTTTAAAAATGTATAATTTTTTTTTGTTGGAATTCACTTAAAGTTACATTTTGTTTCATTTTGTTTCATTTTTTCACTTCTATTTAGAATCCGTTAAGAAAACTAATAGAATCTTTAAAAAAAATAACAATTTTACCCCCAAACGAAAAATACAATTTCACTCTAAAAATGTAAAAAAATAATCAGATTTAATAATGAATATCATTATTGGTACATTAATGGAGTATAAATAAATCTTAACTACTAGAGATTATAACTCAATGAATAATAAAACTCTACTTATCTTAAATTCAATTGATGGTTTGCGAGATTGAGCTTTTTTTAACACTACTGTTATAATTTAGTATTATAATTACAGACATATTAAAAAAAAACCTTGCATTTGATAGTTGTGGAATTAATTTCTTTATTGACCGATGAGGAAAATAATTGGATTTAATCTAATTATTTTTGGTAATTTTTAGGGTGAAATTGTAATTTTTGTTTTGGGGGAGTAAAATGATTATTTTTTAAAGTTTCTGTTAGTTTTCTTAACAGATTCTAAATGAAAGTGGAAAAGTGAAACAAAAATTAACTTTAGGTGGATTCCAGAAAAAAAAAAAGAATTATGTATTTTTAAAAAAGTTGGAAAAAACGGGTGGACGATGAATATTTTCCCATTAAATAATTTTATTTATTTTTAAAAATACTTTGTATTAAATTAATACGATATTTTATTCAGTTATACTATCCATTGACATCTGTTTTTAAATTTTAACACTAATGATAATTGATTAAAGTCAATCACCAGTTATTAATAATTGGTGTCATATTAATTGGGATACAAACTATTTATTATAAGTTTCAAAATTGAATTGTTATAGTATACAAATTATTATAATTTGAACTATATATAATCTTATAGTAAAATTCAGAGTCTACCTAAATCTTCTAAAAAATCTACTTCCGTCAACAATTTTTTTTTTAAAAATAAAATACTTTTTTTCTCCTATATTTTATGAAAAAGAAAAAAAAAATTACTATAAAAATTCGGATTGATGCTTCAACAATTAATTACTTACGAGTTACAACTGAAGGAATTAGAAGATTGTGGTCCTCATACCTCAATGAAAATGAAAGAAGTCCAACTTATAGATTGTGAGATTAAGCACACTCAGCCATACTTTCTAGTTTCTAACAAGTGTATTATATATAGTACAAAGATTGAATTGGACTGCGTACATTTTACCATCTTCATATCTCTCCTCCACTCCACACCCCAAACTCCTAATCTCCAATCAGCCACCACCCTCGTGCCACGTGTCGCCCCACATATCCAAAACTGCAACAAATCACCACCACGCTTCTCCATCCCTTTGTTTATCACAAATGCCATGCCATTACCTCATCACCTCATCAACAATTCCATCCCCCCCTTCTTTTTCAATTATTATTTTTGCATTTTCTGAGGTAGCTAAGTTATATAAAATGACACTTACACCCCCTGCCATAATCACTTAATCCCATTCACTGTCCCTTCTTTTCTCTCCTTTTAACATCACCTCCAAAATTTGTCCAAACCAAAGGGTACTCACAGAAACCCATAAAACTAAAACAAATAACACATCACTCTTCCATGACAGCAAGTAAAACTGTTTGCTTTCCAAACTGCCATCTGTTTTCTTTCATCCCATGATTTTTGTCCTTTCAATTATATATACTTGTGCTCCAAAATTTTCCTCTTAAAAATCTAAATAAGATTCCAAAAGGTATCCCATCTCATCATTTTCATGTCTCATTTCAGAATTTAGCTGAAAAAATCCTAAAACGTTCATTTCTGCTCTAGCAGCAGTAACCCTCACCGAGCCAAAAAAAAAAAAGAAAGAAAGAAAATGGCCATTTCCCTCAACTCACCATGCTCTCTTTACTCGCCAACAAAAACCCACTTGGGTTTTTTCAACAACCAAAGACAACTAGCGGTTTTTTACAACAAGAGAAGCAGCAGCAGTAGCAGCAGCAAGCAGAGAGGATGTCTTGTGATAACATGCTCAGCAGGTGACTCACAGACAATTGTGATTGGTCTGGCGGCAGACTCGGGGTGTGGCAAGAGCACTTTCATGAGGAGACTAACAAGCGTCTTTGGTGGAGCAGCAGAGCCACCAAAGGGCGGCAACCCTGATTCAAACACTCTCATCAGTGATACCACCACTGTGATTTGCTTAGATGATTATCACTCGCTTGACAGAACTGGAAGAAAAGAAAAGGGTGTCACTGCACTTGATCCTAGAGCCAACAATTTTGATCTTATGTATGAACAGGTTAAGGCTATGAAAGATGGAGTGTCTGTTGAAAAGCCCATTTACAATCATGTCACCGGTCTCTTGGACCCCCCCGAGCTCATCAAGTCCCCCAAGATCCTCGTCATCGAAGGCTTGCACCCAATGTAAGTCAAATTTTAGCTTTGAATTCAGTACGGTGCTGAGTTTTGTGTGAGTATTTATAATATATTGAGGGGTAGTTATGAAATAAGAAATAATTAAAATTTAACCATGTATTAATATAAATATACATGCGACAATAAAATTCGGTTCAACTCAGAATCTAAATTATTTATTAAGGTATTGACTTGTTTCTTTCCTCAGGGTTGGTGTTTTTCCTCTCTTTAAAAAATTAGATGGATTCCTTTATTCTGGCCATTCATAAGAATCGTGAATGAATTGAAAGACTCTTTTTTTTAGTATTTTAATTATGTCTTTTGATTTTTTTAATTTTTAATTATACCAAACAAAAATATCTTTCCTCTTGTGGATCATGTTTATTTATTAATTTTCGACCGCATGTATTTGTTTTAATTGATTACTAAATTTTTGTGTGTAATTTTGTAAGTTTGTTTGTCGCCCACCGTATTAAGGGTCGTAAAGTTTGGTGGTAATGACATATTTAATAAGATATGACAAATTAACTTTTTTTTATCAAAATATGAAAATTTAAGGGGCTTTAATGATATAAACTCTTTCAGAGTTATGATTCTTTGGCCCATTGAATATAAGCGCTTTCACTTCCGAGATGAGCCTTTATGATTCTTCGGCCCATTTAATTTTCTGTTACAGAGGGTGGCAATATTTCCACCATTTTTTATTATTACTATTTTATTTTTATTTTTATTTTGCAGTGACAACTTTATAATCAGTATAATATTTAAAAAGTAATACTAATTAAGTCATTATTATTATTATTATTGAGTGATGATGCAGCCACAAATTCTTGTCCAAACTTATCTTGTACAAATTGACGTGACATTAATTCATTAGTTGAATGAAAATATAAAATAATAAAAATAAATCATGTGGACCAAGTGATATTTAATTCAACCAATCTTATCATGTCAAATCAGTTTGTACAAGAATTTGTGGCTATATCATTACTCATTATTATTATTATTATTATTTTAATGCTTGGTTTGACTTGATTATGGTTTATAATTATTGGAATTCAACACACACACACACAAAATGTATAAATAAAATGTTAGGAGTACTTTTGGCATAAATGGGGTGAATTTACAAACAAAAAAAATGAATTTTTAAAATTTTAAAGGGATGTATTAATAAAAAGGGTGAGTGCGGGAAAATATCGCCAGTATGACCAACCTTGTTATTAATCCCATTTCCTCTGCATTTATATGTTTTTGAGCTTGGACTCATCTATTTATTTTTATTGCTTTCAACAATATGCTTTTAGTTATCACCAGAAAGTAAAAGCATTTTGTAAATTCAACAAAATTGCTGAATTTATTGCATTTTGATTTAAATTCCTCTTATTGTTTAACCTGCTTAACCATAAATGCGAAACAAATATGTAGGTATGATGCTCGGGTGAGAGAGCTCTTGGACTTTAGTATCTATTTGGACATTAGCAATGAGGTTAAATTTGCATGGAAAATTCAGGTAACTACTTTCTATATTTAATTAATAATAACACTTAACAGGTATTTATGATTTTGTATATATTGTAAGTTGTAAACATGTTGCAATCAATGCAGAGAGACATGACGGAGCGAGGACACAGTCTTGAGAGCATCAAGGCTAGTATTGAAGCTCGAAAGCCAGATTTTGATGCCTATATTGGTAAACCTTCGTATAGTCATGTTAGACTTGACCTAAATACTAATGTTGGATGTTACATTTAATTTTTCTTGTCAAATACTCAATTAAATGGTCATGCGTTAAAATCTCAATGTATCATCTTTGTCTACAGTGCTTGTTAATATTTGCTATCACAAAAGGAACATAACCAATGTTTTGTTTTTGCAATTGTTGGTGCAGATCCACAAAAGCAATATGCTGATGCAGTGATTGAAGTGTTACCAACCCAGTTGATTCCAGACGATAATGAAGGAAAGGTTTTGAGAGTTAGGTTGATCATGAAAGAAGGAGTGAACTACTTCAGCCCGGTTTATCTGTTTGATGAAGGATCAACTATCGAATGGATACCTTGCGGAAGGAAGCTTACATGTTCTTACCCCGGCATCAAATTCTCTTATGGCCCTGACGCTTACTTTGGCCATGAGGTAATTATTTCTGAGTAATCTATAAACTCAGATTTTAATTGGGTGGATTTTCTTTGTGATAACAAGTGATGCTAATTAATGAGCTATTGTGCTGTGTATGTTCATCTTCTTAGGTCTCGATTTTGGAAATGGATGGGCAATTTGACAGGTTAGATGAGCTAATTTATGTCGAAAGCCATCTAAGCAACTTATCAACCAAGTTCTATGGAGAAGTCACCCAGCAAATGTTGAAGCATGCCGATTTCCCTGGCAGCAACAACGGAACCGGTCTCTTCCAAACTATAGTTGGATTAAAGATTAGGGATCTCTACGAACAAATCATCACCAGCAAGGCTGCGGCTCCGGTAGAAGCGAAAGCTTAAACACTGCCTTGTAATATTAAACAAGGCAACAAAAATAAGTTGCCAAAAATCCATCTATTCTTTTCCGAGTCCCTTTTCTTGTTTCAGTTGAGTGCTAGGCCAGCATTTTCCTCGTAAGATACTCCTATGTATGTATTTATTTCATGTTGTAATCTATGAACACTTTTGTTAATAACTCAATATAGAGATGCAAAAGCAGAGATGAAATTCAATCAAGAAGTGCTCATAGGCATTAAGTTGGAGCGTCTTCGAATTATACTCTTCTTCTCTTTCAATCAGTATAATAAATCTATTTCCTAGACACTAGAAAAGAATGCCAAGTTAACTTGGGATTCGAGAAAGCGCAAAGAAAACCCGAGTTGAAGGGATATTAATATTATAGTTCAAAAATAGTGCTGCTTATATTATATCTTCTTTGCATAATGTATTACAATTTTAAAATATTCCACAATTTTAAGGGGAACAGACAGTGATCCAAATTATCGGCATCTATTAATGTGAAATTAAGGATCATTGAAAAATTTTCAAGACACGCTTCATTTAGTGTTGTAAATGGGCATTTATATTATTTTAAATTGTTGTTTGGAGTGTGACGTGACAACAGTGCCATTGAATTTTGGAGATCAAACAATTTTAATTTTGTCCTTTTGTTGCACAAAAAAAAAATTCTTAAAGGAGTAGAAATTATTTTTAAGGATAGTGCTTTGCTCACGTCTTAAGTCTTAATGAATAAGCCACTCGGTCTTTTGGCTGAGTGGTCAGGGTTGTTGTCCTCCAACTTAGAGGGCAGTAGTTCGAACCCCCACAATGTATTGTAAGAGTATTTTTTTCTCAATTAAATTTGAGTGAAAACAGTTTTTTCTCTTACACAAGACTGAGGATTAGACATCTCTTGAATATTTGAGAGGGTTAAAATCTGGACAGCGCTTCATTAGCATTGATGTAAGTTGGTCCCAGTCATAATCTGATTTATAAATATCAGTTATATTATCATGTAATATGAGTTGTAATATGAGCAATAGTCTCATGTAATAAAAAAAAAAAGTCTTAACGAATATTTTGAATGCTGGTCTTGTAACAACTTTGTGGTTTTAGGAAGCATCTTTTGGGTTAATAGCGAAATTACATGTCCTTAACGTGCAACATGTTGTTTATAACTTCATTCATCGATAACATGTTGAAATATTTTGAGAGACCTGTGTGACATTATTGTTACATATCAAACATATATATGACATGTCGTTTTGTATCTAAAGAAGTTAAAACGTAAAATCCATATTAGGGTTCATTACTCCATTATTTGAATGACTTGTCATATTATGTTGGGGGCCTGTATGTCTTGTCGTTTATAGTTTTAGCACATGGATGACAAAACTTATAAAATTACTTTAATAAGTAAGGTTTTTAAAGTTATGTTGTCAAAGGAATGAAATAAGATTGTCAAATTAGTAAATGATATATTAGATATTTTAAAAAAGTTTTTCAATCTCTATTCTTAAAAGTCAAAATTTAATTTTTTACTGGTAAAGACAAAATATTTTATTTAATTTTTGAAAGCCTACAAACAAAACAAGAAAAAAATTTAAAAAGAGTTTATGGAATTAAATAAATATTTATAACCATTAGATAAGTCATACCAAATAGGCAATTAACATGTACAATGCATTAGTTTTAGTCAAATGATATTTGGATTCATCCTCCAAAAAGAAGATCAACAGATTTGAATTAATTATGTCTTTCTAGATTTATAATGATGATGGAAAAAAAAAAAAGAGAACTGGAAATTTGGATTCTGCCTCCTCAAATATAGGTTCTTAATTCTTCTATTTTATTCTGATTTTCTGCATGCTCCATGATGAAGTCAAAAATATATTTCATGAGAGCTGTTTCTTTTTAATGATAGGGTAGCTATTTGATGATTTCATCTAGTCAATACTTCCACTATATCAAGTCAGACCAGGAGTTTGTAGAACCAACTCTATTGAAATTTCTTAATTTCCTTTTTTATCTAATCTTGTCAAATATTTTGCACAAATACTTTTTGTTCTGAACATGCAGGAAAAAAACGCTCTCATTGTCTGTCGACAATTAGCTGAGCGGTGAGGGAAATTTTAGAATCCCTTGATCAGTTGATCTTGATCAATTAAGAGTAGAGATGGCAAAACCGCGGGCTGGGTCCGGGTATTGCAATGACCGGACCCTGCCCGGATGTAATCGGTCCGGGTGCAAGTCCAGAGTTTTAATCTGGGTACCCGAATTTTATATTTTTTAATATTATATGTGTATATATTTTTTATTTTTTGGTAATTTTATAAGTTTTAAATTTATTTCAATAAAATTTGACATGAAAATATAAACTTTACGTGTTAAAATTTTATATATGTATAATAAATGAGTCAAATAATTATAAATATTTAAAATAATATTTTTTATAATATTTTTTTAATAAAATTTAGGTTCTGAGTTTATCAAGTGATGCTCAAGACCAACCCGACTTTATATCCGGGCCAGATAATACCCAACCCACAACGCCCGAGTACGATCTAGGTCCGGATCGGATAGATATTTTCGCCAACTCTAATTAAGAGGGAATATAATGTAATTATTTGATGGGGTATATTTAGGGAAGGGGTTTTATAAGAATACTTAAGGGGCGCTAATAGTTCAACTCTGCTAATAAATGCACGTTATAATTACTGAGTCAGCTGTTATGTCTTACACCCTTAATAAATATGCGTGTATTAGTTTTACAAGATACATGTGAACTTGCTAATTATTTCTCCAATTCATGGATCTAACATTATTGATTTTACTGCTTATCTCATCTTGTCAGAATTTTTGTACGTAAACTTCTTTTCAAAGTCAGGAAGGAAGACATTCTCTTTGCCTCTCATGTGTCTGGAGTTGAAAGCTTGCGTTTCTAGAGTGGCGCTGGCCACCCCTAACGCAAAACCTTTGGCCTACTGAGTTGTTAAACAATTTTATTATAGCTCCATTGTTCATTGTTGGTCTATTCATTTTATAAATTTTATGTTATAGTTTAGTTAAGCTTCTAATTTCTTCATCATTGCCCCTTTCAAACCAAAATCTGGGAATTTCTTGAACATAATATTTTGATCTAGAAACGATCAAATTCCAAGTTCATTAATAGGGTGAAGAGGACAAATCTCAACCTTTACATGGAGATGAGGAGTTAAAAGTAAAAGATTTTAAACCTTAACGCAAATTAGTTTTTAACTCGCTTTTAATTGAAATTTCGTTTGAACATCCGTATCCGAGCATGCATGACTACCATTAACCGTACTTTTCTTTCAAAAAAAATATAAATGAAGCTGAGTAACCTGAATTTGGTAGAGGACTGAGGTCAAGCTCATCATTCAAATAAGTCGCAATTTTTGCCCCAAAATCCGAGTCCCCAAAGAAGAAGGGGTAGATGGAGAGAACTCTCTTCCCTTAAATAAAAATGAAAATGATTGACTAGCCCATAAAGAGGATTAAAAGGCCATAGTAAAGGTAAATTATAAGTAAAGTTATAAAAGCCATTATAAAATGTTGATGCAAGGTAAATTGGGCTTCCCACTCAGAAAAACCATATAAAACATTGACAATTTTTTACATCTAGATTCCCAGAAAGTATATCGATCACAGAGTTTTCATTTGGGTTCTTCTCCAAATGCTGTTGATGCCTTTAACGCTGCTTCTGAAGAGTCGGGAATACTCCCATATCCCTCTTTGAACGGAACGAATTACTTGATTGAGTCTGATGGAATCATCTTATTGTGTGATCTTTGTTGGCAAATTAGTAGATTTTGTCCTTTTTTTCCAAATTTAATCGGTCACGGGAAGTGAATTAGCAAACACAATGCATTGGTTTGATTGTAATGGCCGTGATGCACTCACTGAATTTATCCGGAAGCCTCTTGCAAGTGATTCATCAAAATTGCCCCACAATTTCGTGATTATGATAATTTCAAGATGAAGGAGCCCTTATAGAAAATTTGGATCCAGCATCCAGAAGTAAGATCTGTAAATTTTAATTAATTCCTTCTAGATTTATGATTACGATGGAAAGGAAAAAGAAAACTCCTGGAAATATGAATTCTATGGTTATTTATTTAATTATTTTATGTCAAGTCAAAAAATGTACAATTATAATTTATAATGAGAGGCGTTTGTCCTTGATGAGATAGGCCATGTGGTAACTGTGCGTTAGGTCAATTGATACACCGAGGTCTTGAATCTAAAACATTATTCAAAATTTTTTGTTTTGGTTTTATCTATTCTTATTGTCAAAGTTTTTGAACGTATTCTTTGGTTATGAACTAGGCAGGAAAACATCCTAATTGCTCATTGAAAATGGACGGGCAGGAAGTGAATTCTAGAATCTCTTAGATCAATTAAAGTTTAATTCAGACTTAGGGTTAGTTTAATAATGTTATAACTTTTGAAGTAATGATTATTAACTGTGTTATAAGAATAACCTGTTGTGACGAGAATTAATTAAACGACTAGTAGATTTTTTTTTAAAAAAAAAGTGCTATGTGTTTTAAAAGCATTTATATGTGTTCGATAAATCTTATTATTAAAACGTTTTAAGAATATGTATGTTGAAATGGATATAATATTGAATAAACTTTATACACACACACACACACACACACACATATATATATATATATATATATATATAATATTTTTACTGTATATATATAATAATTGATAACTAAAATAAATCTTTTTTTATTAATTTTATTTTTTATTTTGTTATTTCAATATAACTGGTGAAAATAATAATCATTTTTTTACTTCCTAACTGAAGAAGGATAATTTTAGAATTTTATAATATATGTGAATAAATATATAATTGTATTAAGTATAAAATTGATTCTCAAATATCATATCCAGGTTTGCTTAAATGATTACATAGAACCATTGGTTTTACAAATGATCACACAAACCCCTTTTTAACAATTATATCCTTAGATTATAGTCAAAACTTTTATGATAGATATAAATATTAAAATAAGAAAAATAAATAAAATAACATCTAAATACAAATAAATTTTTAAAATAAATATAATTGATAAAACAACATATATATTTTTCATGTAAATTGTTTTTAGTATTAAGCTAATATCAGTATGTCCTGATAGATTTCATTAATACTTAAATCTATCCATTAGTCCAAAAATTAATTTCAAACTTATGCTAATATAGACAGGATATAGAAAAATGTAAAATAATACTAGTAGGGAAAAGGACATTTACACCTCCAAAGTTTGAGGAAATGATTATGTAAATTCTTAAGTTTTGAGTAAGGGACACCAAAACCCATTTTGAATAAAATACCCTTAGTAGTCATTTAAAAAAATTTACTTTAATTTTTTTCAGTAAATATAAATATAATTTAAATTTTTTAATTTTTCTAGTAAAAATATTAGAACTTTTAATATAGAAAATAGTTTTTTAAATATAAATTATTGTATCCATTTTAATAATATATTTGTATTTATTAAGAAAATTTTAAAATAAATATTTGGATTAAATAGATTTTAAAATTAATAAAATATATCTCATGTATTGATAATATTAAATTATCGTATATAATATTGAAAATAATTTTAAACTTTTATATGTTTATTTTAATATTTAGTTTAACATAATATAAGATTATAAAGTATTAAAATATTTTTAAATATTGAAATTATTTTGAATGTATATATTGTTACATTTATTTTAATACTATATGTCTATCTATTAGAAAAAAATTGGAATTAATTTTTTTAGATTAATAGATCCAAAGGGTATTTGAGAGGTTTGGGCCTTATTGAGAATATGAGTGTTTACATGACCAGTTCTAAACCTTATAGGTGTAAGTGTCATTTTTCCAAAATATTGTACCTAAAAGGCATAATATCAATTTTGTAAGTTACTTAGAGTGTTAAATACAATTATTTTATATCATTAATCTACGAAACAAAGACAAACTAATAGTATTAAAAATAATTTATATTTTCAAAATAATTTATAATATTTTATGTGTTAGGCTTGTATTTTTTTATAGTATTTTATATAAAGTCTTTTTGTATTGTTATAATTTGAGGGTATAATTGTAAAAAAAGAGTCAGCGCGACCATTTATGAAACTAAGGAGTTTATATGACCATTTAAGCAAACTTTAGGATGTGGGTGGCTTATTCACTAAGTTCAAATATCATAACCCATAACTTAAAACCGAACAAGAAAAAAAAAGTAATAACAATAAGGGAGGTTGCCAATTTCCCTCTTACTGTAATCAATATATACCACTTGCCCCTTTGCTGAATTTATAATAGTCAATCATTCTCCTGACAGCATAAATTTATAATATTACCCTTATTTTCAAATACATTTTCATTTATATTTATTATAGATAAAATAAATCACATAAATAAAAATTAAAATAAAAAATTAAGTATTAAAAATTAGAAATATTTGTTTGATGTGAACAAAAAATTTATAATAAAATATTTTCTTGTACTTTTTTATTTTATAGACATTTTCTTATAATAAATATATAAGCAAATTGTTATAAAATAAATAATAAAATATTTTCTTGTAGTTTTTACATTTAATTTTAAAATATTTTAAAATATTTATTAGAAGAAAATGTTTACAAAATAAAAAAAAAGTACAAGAAAAAATTTTTATTATTAATTTTTTTGTTCACATCAAAACATACATTTCTTATTTTTAATACTTTTTTTAAATTTAATTTCTATTCATATGATTTATTTAATTTATGATAACTATAAATAAAAATGTATTTGAAAATCTAGGTAATATTATAAACGAATATTGTCAAGGGTATTATTGACTATTATAAAAATAGTAAGAGAATAAATAATATATATTAATTATAGTAGGGAGAAATTGGTAATCTCCCTAATAATAAAAGTTAGTTATAACCACCAAAGAAAAGGATTCCATAAAAGAAAATGATAAACAAACGAAAGGAAGACTAAAGGATGACAGAAACGGCAGCGTTCGGCCAATTTAGAAATGCATGAGACCACAATAAATAATAAAATAAAGAATAAAAAATGAAAAAAAAAACAGCTCAAATATCTTCCTTTATCTTTTTTCCTTGTATGTTATCCACTTGTTCTCCTCTCTTCGTTCCCTCCCTTTCTCCAGATTTGTTTAATCCCCTCCACCCGTTTCATGGTAGCACTTCGTTAACTTCGTCCCCTCCCTTCGTCCCCTTCGTTAACTTCATCCCCATCACCATCCAACACTGCAGGCAGTATCAGAACTTGTCCCCAACGCCTGCTAACGATCGATCTACGACGGACACGATCGATCTACAATGGAGCTGCCACCAGCAGAACAACCGAAAACAAACAAACTTCCCCTCCGTTTCAGTCATCATTAAGGTCCCGTTTAACTCTCTCTATCTCTCATTCTCACATAATCAATATTTTGTATCAATTTTTGTCAAATAATTAAACAATAATAGTTTTTTGAATTTTGTGATATATTTTATTTGTGTATGATAGTTGTGTGAAAGGAATAATGATAATTATGTTAAAAGAAAAAAAATTTATTATGTGATTTGTGATAATGTTTGTGTGATAAGTTGATTTGGAAAATATTGTATTTGTGATAATTTTTGGCTTTGAAATGCCCACTGCTGAAGAGTCCATTAAAATGGGACATATGTAGAATACAAGCAGTTTCATGTACCAGTAAATGAACATAAGATTGTAGACATGCCTTTTAACTCTTTTAAGAAAAGTCAAGTTACAATAACTCTGCGCATTCAAAAGGATATTAAATAAAAATGTACATTAAAATTTAGTCTAGAATATTTATGAATGAAACTTACAGAGGCAGCTCTTTCAGACTTCAATCGCTTATCGACAAAGTTAGCAAGTTTCTTAGCATAAATTTTTCCAGCATCACTGTCTAGAATATTTATTTGTGTCTAGCAATTTAAATTGTTATTTAAATTAAGAAAAATCCTAACATTTATAAAACACATTCAGAAATTGTTATAATTTATTCCATTATTTCCAGCCATTTAAATTAAGAAAAATCCTAACATATATAAAACACATTCAGAAATTGTTATAATTTATTCCACGATTTCCAGCCATTTAAATTAAAAAAATCATAACAATTAAAATATATAAAAAGCACAAATCTATGAATTTTTACAATTTAAATTAAAAATTCTAACCATTTAAATATATAGAACACAACAAAAAACTTTATTTGAATGTAATGAGAGTGACCAACTTACCAATTAATCAGTACTAATTTTATCAAGTTGCCTCTGTTTGCAGATCCAGATCTAACTTCTTCCTTATGGCTACTTTTTTTTGTTTTTTTTTGCTTAAATCGAGCAAATGCAGGGTTGGAACTTGGAAATGAATATATTGGCAGTGTGATAAACAGATAAAAGAGATGCGAGATGCAGAGACATAGAGAGGATAGGAAACTGATTGTTAAATGTATATATTGGTTCACGTTAAATACACAGCTAAAAGAAGAGTGAGGCGAGAGATGTAGAGAGAGAGAGAGAGAGAGGACAAGAAACTGATTGTTAAATGCAAAAAATAAAAAATAAAAAAACTGATTGTTAAATGCAGATATTGACTCACGCGCCATGTTAAATTTAATTTTTTAAACTATTGTGAGCCCATGACTGAATTCACGCATGCAGGGAATCTGAAGAGAGAGAGGACAGAAAATGGCAACATGTGCTGGCGTTTCTGTCTTCATTTTATCTTCCTGAGTCTGAATAGCAGCACTCTTCTATAAATTCAACTCCCAAAGTTTAGTTGAAATCCTATTAGAAGAAGATGCGCTAGTAATTCACGATTTTATCAACTTACATAAAATAAAAATAAATAAAGAAATTTAACCCTACTCATACACTAATTATTAAAAGACACATAGGGTGCGTTTGGGATTGAGGTTGGGCAGCTGTAGCTTAAAAACTACAGCACTAAAGTGTTTGATAAACAGTAACTGCTGTAGCTTTTAATCTATGTTGATATAATTTTTCACTTGTATAATATAAAATTTATTATATCTTTAACAATTTTGATAAAATTATTATTTAAAATTTATATTTACTATATATTATTAACTTTTATTTCATAATTACGGCTTTTTTTTCACAACAGTTGTAGCTTAAAAGCTACAACACCTCAATCCCAAACGCACCCATAGTACAAGACTTTTAAAAGCTGAGAGCTTACGTGAAAATAAATCTAAATATATATGTGTTTGTGCGTACATATATTAAGACGACGACTTATCAAAGAATCAATTGCAATGGAAGCGAAAAGGAAGATTGTAAGGCACCAGTCATCATCATTGTTTGATCTTCCATCTGATGTCATAGATATGATTGCCAACCGTCTCTATGGCGTTGATCAATTACGTTTCCGGGAAGTTTGTGATATGTTTGAATTTATAAAGAAGAAGTGAAGAGAAAGAAGAGATGATTTGGTTTTCTTAATTTCCTTCCTTTTATTGAAAACACTTCCGACTATATATAATAGCCTTTACAATACTGAAAATTAACAAACAATGCCAAAAAAATAGGAAACCAACTTCCCACTTAGCTGAAAATCAGCACATCATGGGATTATTGAACAAAACCCACAGCTAAAAAACAACTAAATGTAACACGTGCATGCATGGCTCCATGAATGATAGCATGAATAA
Source organism: Citrus medica (assembly GCA_002013955.2). Lineage (NCBI taxonomy): Eukaryota > Viridiplantae > Streptophyta > Magnoliopsida > Sapindales > Rutaceae > Citrus > Citrus medica. The sequence continues at coordinate 745,164 of MKYO02018898.1, read as the reverse complement.
TGGCTTGCATGGCTCCATGAGTAATGGCACGTATCAGTTTGCAAGAGCTTTCAGGCGGTAAGTATCTTCCGATATGCAGCTAAATTCCCGTGGTTGATGGCCTGTGATTCACAGTCGTGTCATCTCTACGACCCCTCTCTCAAACAAAAGTACACGTTGTCACGTAGTGCTGATACGTGCAGTGAAAATTTTCTTAATGCAAGACCACTTGATTCAAAACAAGATTGGGTTCTTTACTTAAGAAACAAGAACAAAGTTAGTACTTATGCTTCCCTATTCTTCTATTCAGCTTTCGCTGACAAGATCCTTGAACTTCCCAAGTTTCAAAATCGTGGAAGCATTAATGCAGCCTTCTCAACGACTCCAATTTCATCAAACTGTGTGGTGTTTGCTACTTCGTCAGTAGGTTCCCAAAAGTATTCTATTAGGATATGTAAACCTGGAGATATAACTTGGACCGAGTTTTTGTATGATAGAAACAATGGACCGGTTGACAAAGTGGTATATGTGGATGGATTCTTCTACTGTTCTTTCACTGATCGGCAAGTGATAGGTGCCTTTAATGTTGCCTCACAAGAGTGGAAAATTCTCCCCTTTGGGCCCTATTCACGTATGAACGATTTCTTGATTGAGTCTGATGGAAACCTTTTGATTGTTAATAGAGGTGGCAGTGATGAGAACATTTCTAGATTTCGGATTCTCAGGCTTAATCGGTCACAAATGGAGTGGACAGAAATTGAAAGCTTGGACGAAAAAATTTTGTTCTTGAGTCGACGTGGTCCATGCTTGTCGGTTAGTGTAGAAAAGGGGAGTGAATTTGCAAACACAATACATTGGTTCGATTGCCGCTCCTATAAAGACCTCTCTTATAATGTCCGAAATCGTCTGAAAGTGAGTGCTCATCAAGGTTTGGTCCCGAGATTCATGATTATGATGGTCACATTGAGAGGAACCTGAGGAAAATTTGGATTCAGCCTCCTTTATTAAAACTGTCGCCGGAGGCAGTAGAGTGCTAGGAATCCAAGCATGCACATGATTGTGTTGTAAAACGAATGATTTTGTTTTTCTGAAATTACTTATTGATTTTTTTTTCTGTTTAATTTGAAATTTCAATTAAATGTTACTCTTCTTGATGTAGAGTAAACATCTACATGGTGTTCCAGTGATGACCCTTCCACCATTTTCAGATTAAACATCCTCTTCTTGATGTAGAGACGATTTGCCAGTGACTTGGTCACGTAGATACTTTCTAATTTTGCCCATAATCCAGCAACTGTCTTCTCTTTAGCCACCTCTCTGATAACAGAATCTCCAAAACTAAGGATTATTATACTCTTGGCCTTTTGCTGATAACAGAATCTCCAAGACTGAGGATTATTTTACTCTTGGCGTTCTTGTCTATTTCTGCTGCTTCCTCTGGAGTCTTGGATGATGAGACTTCTTTTCCCTCCTTGGAAATAGGTTCAATTGCATCCCCCAATCCTTGAGTGATAAGCAAGGCCTCCATCTTGATTTTCCACATGTTAAAATCATTCTTGCCATTAAACTTTTCTAGATCTATCTTCAGTGTAGCCATACTTGATATTGATCAAAAGACACCAGGCTCTGATACCAAGTGTAGTGATTGAATCTGCTCGTGACTATGCAAGATACAACCACTTTCAAGGATCTTTGATTAAGATTTAACAAGTTGCAAGAATTGAAGATTGAATCCAGAAAGAACCAAATTAACACAAGAATTACGAGAATTGAGAAGAGTAGAAACAATCACAAACAACACAAGAATCGATTACGTGGTTCAGCTGCACCAAGAAAGGCACAACCTACATCCACGGGAGAAGCTTTCTGGAGAGCTTTTATTGACTAACAATGGAGGATCTTTAACAAGGCTTACTCACAAAGATTACATAGAACTCTTATTACTCATTCTCTGATCTCTCTCTTATAACACGGTTACACACGCTAAGCTATCAAACTGTTATAACAGTCTGTTTTATAGCTACCAGAGCAACAAACCAGCTAAACCCAGAACGCACAGCTTGTTGACACGTAGAGTAACAAACTTAACGAACTGACTAAAGCTGTTTCACATGGCCATCACGTGCATCACTTACAGCATTGTTAAAACAACATAGAGAGACCGTCGTTTTCGAGCTTAAAACATAAGTGATTACACGTGCTTTTCTCCGTGGCTTTTAAGTGCTCTCGTCTTGACAAAACGCTACCGTTTTAGAGCTGATGAGTTTGATTCACCAGCAAGCCTTACAAGACCAGTTACTACCACAACTGCCGCCGTGAGAGATGAATTGGCGCCTGCAAACAATATGGCAAATGAATTTTTCAAAGATAGCTCTGAGTTACATAGAGATAATTTGTGTACTAACATTTCTCTGAATGTTTTTATGTAAATGGGAGTTGCAAGCAGTAGATATTATTCCGTGGAAGCAGATTAGTGTGTCATTTAAAAAAAGAAAAATTAAATGATTTTGTGATTGTCTATAAGAAAGGATTGTTTATGTGAAACTGCAGAGTATAATATAATTATACCTTCAAGCAATGAATCAATGTTAAATCTCTTAAGTTTCTCTGAAAGCATGCTACAAACTTAATCTCAGATGGAAAATAATATTTGAAAAGAAACTAAATAAATTTTTCTCACACTTTCTTAGCGTCCCTAATTTTAGTAGTTAAAACCACCAAAAAGAACCATACACTTCGAACTTGTGTGATTTGTTTTAGCTGACCATTGGCTCCCATTTGGCATGAATTAATTGGTTAGACAGCAGACTTAGTATTGTCCCATTGTGGCCAAAAGCTTCTCTATACAATTTCATCTATGTTGAACACAGTTTGTTAACGTCTCACTTCTCACAAACAATTTCATTATTGCAAAAGAATTACTATATAAAAATATACTTCTATCTTCCCTTTGCAGTTTTTTAAATCTCTTCTTGTCATCTTTTCTTTCTTTCGTTTTCTTCATTTCCAGCTTTTGTTATTATTACTTTATATATCTATAAAAAAGTTATATTTATAATATTGAGATATTGGAGGAAACTACCCATTAGTGGCGACCAGCTTAAATTTACTTGACTCTTACCTTTGTTTTTTGTTCTTCTAGTTCAATGGCGGAATTCAGATCATTAGTTGTTCAAAATAAACAACAAACTCTTTGCTTTGGTTCAAATATTGTCATAGATTTGTATAGACTCAGTTATATTCATTGGTCTTATAGGATGTATTCGATATTAAGCTACTCACAAAATCAGGAACATTACTGGCCAATCGATTTCTTTTTTCATATTTTAAATCAAACATGTTTTTAATCAATTTCTTAGATCTGGAAATTAGTCTCAGATATTGTATAAAAGTGTTAAGGAATACATAAAAAAAAATATTAATAATGCAACTCAATATTAAATTTTTTTTTTTCAAATCTATCTGAATCGAAATTCATCAGTGTTATTAATGCTAGACTTGCTAACACTCGGAGACGCCTGCGTCTCTGACTAGTAGTCGTAACGGCAACCTATCACCGCTTGATGGAGTAAGGAATGAAAATACTTCAAAAAATAAAAAAATGCATGACAATAAATATTCCTAATTTAAAAACAAGAATAATGAATAAATGATCAAATTGATGCATTGTTGGAGTTTATCATTAAAAGCTTATATATGTACAACAGTACAAGTAGCGAAAAAAACAACCTGCTGATGATGATTCAACCAGCTATTGCTAGCAAACTTTGCCTGACTGCCGGAACTGAGCAAATCAAAGAGCCGAATATTCCAGTAAGAGCATAAGCAATGGCGCAAAATGGGAGAGCTTCAGGTTCCTTGGCGGACAAAGCTGCTGTTCCCAGTCCATGAGCACTGAAACAATTGGACTGTGTTAACTTGAAGCATATAAGTAATAAGAAACTATACTTCCTAGACTTTTGACCACCCAAAAGATTGAGCATATCTTATAAATATGACTATACAACTCTATGAATGTGGTCATATGAAACTTGTTTTTGTCGCGATGGAATAATGAAGAAAAGGCCATATTTCAACACTGTAAAACTGAGTTGATAAGTACGTTGAAAGTACTCAAATTACAATAATGTAATGGGCATGTTATTAAGCGATGAGGTTAACTGAGACAGTATACAAACCAGAAAATGCACAAGTCTGATGATTATACTAATGTGATAAATGCTTGGTTATAGAGAAAAATTTTATATAATAACCTAATTATCCCAAGGGATTAGAAGTAGCAAGTCAGGCAGAAAAGTAATATGGCTTAAGTTTTCACTGATTCATCAATTGCACAAGTAATACCTTGATGCAGTTGCTATTCCTCGAGCAATAGGATCACGAAACCGTAATTTGTCAAGTGTTGCTTGCACAAAATTTGCTCCAATCAAACCAGTTACTACCACAACTGCTGCCGTGAGAGATGAATTGGCACCTACAAACAGTATGGCAAATGAATGACAGCTCTGAGTTACATTGAGATAATTTGCGTACAAACATTTCTCTGAATAATATTATGTAAGTGAGAGTTGTAAAAAGAAGATATTTTTACCTGGAAGCAGAATAGTCGTTTGAAAAAAAAAAAAATCAAAGGATTTTGTGGATTGTCTATATAGAACAAATGGACACAAATAAGAAGGATTGTCTATGTAAAACTGCAGAGTATATATGTAATTATACCTTCAAACAATGATACGATGCTAAGAGCTAATGCCACGGTTATGCATCTGGGCAGAATAGAAACTGTCAAAGTTGGTTCTAAACCAACAAGACGCCCAGCAAGTGCAGTTGAATACAGTGAGAATAGTGTTGATAGAATGACAGACGTGAAAATTTCAGCTGCATGCCTCTTTACAAGCTGAAAAGATAGATCAAAACAAACATGATGTAGATGTTGCAAAATGTATGACATCTGATTGATTAAATGTTAAGCAGAATTTAGCAGACAATTTGCGGTTGGATAGAATGCATATATTTACAGTGTACTATACCAAAAACTTTACAGTCCAAATTTAGGTCACTCTTGCGTCTTGATGAAGCTATCTTGAGGTTTGTTTCAATTCATTTTCTGCCTTTTCTACTATATTATATTCCTTTTGAATAATGAATAAAAGAGTCAATATATTATTGTGTCATGACATCAACAAATTCTGATTGTAGAATTAAAAGATACTCTAATTGAGATAGGCCATAGGTCGGCACTGTCCCTCACAGTTAGCCCAGTGTTGGTCCTATGTAACACTATTAGCCGTCCATTGAGTAATTACTGCTGCCAATGCAGAATGGCAGCATCCTCAAATCACAAAATGTAAAGACTTAGAAGGTACCTTTCTCTGTTTGAACATTGAAAAGGCAAATGACAGAATAACAGAACCCAAAAATCCCATTAGGATATCACCAGCTCCCGGGTTAGATGACACCTTTGTCAGGTAATTACCTGTGTAGATTGGAAGAAAATTACCATACCAACAGGCACAAAGTAAAGATACACCAAGCCAAAACAACCTTGCCAGGTTTTCGTTGTGGTGAATCAAGGAAATATTATTTATAAGCATGTAATTTCAAATACAGAACATGATTCTGTCTTAGAATTTCCAATTCATGCCACCACATGTATTTACACAGGGCATTATGAATTTACCAAAATGATGTTGTTCAATGTCCATGGATCAAATTATTTTCGTTGATGGATTTCATTTATTATTGATTGAAGCTCTTACATTCTATGAAGTAAGAAACAGTAGCACAGCTGAGCCCAATAAGGCTACATGCAGGAAGCATTCTCCTTTTAGATAATTGAATTAAAGTTCTTCTGTTTCTGAGACGTAGAAATGTTATATTCTTTGCCAAGATTATGAGATGATCCGAGTCCAACATTTTTCATAGTACTACTTGGTAATTTTTACACGTCTCTTGCTTTGACAATCACTGGAGGAATGGAAAACTGTACAAAGCATCAACGAGATTTACAAAGAACACCAGTTAACAACTATAAAGCAGCCCATAAAACCACTATCAATTCAGATGAGTGAAGAAAAAGGTGTTTATTGGGACTCTTCAGAGACAGAAGACAGAACAGAATCATACAAAGCATTTAAGGTCAATCTAACTGTTGCAGCTTGTAATGGTATCTTTGTCGTTGGACATAATGAAGTGCAATACCAAGATAATAATTTGCTTTCACCATGAGTGATACCTACTAAATGATCTAAATGATGGATACCAAGAGCTTAAACAATAGAATGTTACCTAGAACAGGATCAAGCCCAGATTTTGACAGGTAGCCAAAGGCCAGTGCCGCCAAATCTGCGGATAGCGCACAGCAAATAATTGGGTGGAAAACCTTCTTCACATCAGATGGTAATCTGGATAGCCACAAAGTGACAAACAGATGAGTTTTTCAATGAAGAGTCACAAACCTGAAACCTCTACTACTCCAAACAAAATTTAAAATTAAAAGAATGGTTCTAATATAAGTAGAAGGAAAATGAAATTATACCCAGAACCAACCATGTAGCCTAACACAGTGGAGGCAAGTAAAAATGGGAGGCATGTTCGAGCACTTGTCCCCAGGGCTGTTGGATAAAACAATGCAGCAACAAATGAAATAAGAAAGATCCCACTCCATGCCCACACTTCTGTAGGAGAAAAAGGCGAAGGTTTTGCCATAGGCTCAGCATCTATCATTTCTGTTTTTACAGTTTTCCTCACTGCAATAGCTGTAAAACCCGCAACACAAAGTGAAGCAAACCAGCCCCCAACTGCAGCAAATGAATAAACATTTAGTGCTCCATCAAGCCCCCAAAAGATAAGATAAAAATGAAAAAGGGTTCACAAGCAACCATGCATATGGACCATGAGGCTTAGCAAGAATTTATATCTCAATAATCATTCCCTGAACATAAAGAAACGTGTTACTGTCAGGTTTATGATCATTTCATAATCAAAATCTGAGAGAGAACATTGGTTAAACAGTGCTTCTTTGAATTTCTCTGTAGCTTCATATATATAAATTGAAAATTTATCATTAACAGATTTAACATTTCTATAGCATTTACAAGAACAGGAAATCTCAAACATCTCAGTACAAGTGCAAACTAGGAACAACATTGAACATACAATATGCATAAACTCCAAAGTAAAATTAACAGGGATGGAGAAAACATAATGCGGGAAGCATGTGATCCCCGGTAGTTCCATATTTACAAGTCCAAAATAGATGCCCCATATGACAACAACATGCAAGTTGCAAGTCATCCACAAACTAGGTCAGCAGCTAGGATGAGATTCATAACTCAGGGGACTATGGAACTAATCCTAGTTGATCTTTGTGTTTCAATCTCTCATTTATAATTTCAAATCATAGGGCTCGTTCAACTTGCCATCAAAGTCCTAAGTATGTCTGAAGTTTAAATCAACTACATTTATTCAACTTCTCTGAAGAACGCACTGGGAAAAGAAATCATATTTTAATCAACTGCAAATTGCAAATCCAGAATATCTTATCAGTTAAAACTTGAATGGTGCTCATAATTGCTAAAGGCCGAATGTAAGAGCCTCTCAGATTATATATACGCAAAAACATATAAGTTCTTAATGACCTACTCATCTATAACCATTATTTCAACAATTTACAAATCAAAATCAGTTACTTAAACTTCTCATCAAAAAGGAAACAATCACTTACAGATAATGTAGCAAATCTTGAGGCCCGAAGCAGCAGGGATATCACGAACAGAGAGCGGCAAAATCACCAAAGATGGAACATAAAACAACGGGAGCCATCTTTGAATGAACAAAAGCGCAGGTTCAAAGAAGCTCATCAAACTTGTTGCTGCATCGGGGATTGTAGAATCAAGAATCATCAAAATTGAGAATATGCAAAACATTCCAAATAAAGCACTGGGAAACTTTATAGCCGCGGCCACAAATGCCTTTTTCAACAACTTTTCCACCACAAGAATTATCCCAAGTGATACAACCAAGTGCGCAATCTCAAACACTCTTTTGGACAGTGTTGCTGAAGTGCTGCCACTGTCGGAAGCCATGGATTTAACTGAAAGTTTTTGAGTTTCTTGAGAGCCCATTTGCAGGAACCTAGAGTTGTGTCCAAGAACTGTTATCGGTTTGCTGAGTTTCTTGAAACTAGAGAATTTATGTGTGGCCGAGACGCCATTGGGAGCAACAAGTGTCGATCTTGGATGGATTCTGTGATGACTTTGCTTCAAATTGACGCAATTTGCGAAAGAGAAATGTGACTGTGAATGATGTGATGATAAATTTTGGGGAACGGCCGAAGGGGTAGCAGCCATTGCAAGTTGGACGAGTGTTCAAGTGGCACAGAACTCAAAAGAGAAGCCATTTTTTTTTTCCCCTTTGGATTGTAAAATTTTTGAGGGGGAAAATTTTGTATGGACATAAAAGAACGTTGAGTTCGTTAAAGATGAGATTCTATTTTCATTGTTATTCATATTTTAATTTAATAGTGAAAAAGAATAATTGTATGGGTCCACTGGATATTTGGTCATGAGCCCAAATGATAGGTCCAACAGGATGATGGTAGTGATTGGACCAATAAGTACCATTTTCATTTTTGTAATATCACAATACAAATTACAATAATATTATAATCAGAATTTTGCCACGACTTACCCAACCCTTCTTTTTTTTTTTTCTCAATCGAGAAGGACCCATCCAACCAAAAAGTCTACCAAGGTATAGACTATTCGGGTCTAACTCAAAGATCTACCGAGAAATAGCTTATTTGAAGCACAGTGAGAATGACAGCCACAGCCTCAAGAGAAGATTTGAATCTATTATTTATTCTTTTTTTAAAAAAAAAGATAATGAGGTGTCAGGTTCTAGATTGAAAACTGATTAACGTACCATATTTTTTTAGATTAAATAATTTTTTTTGGTTGAGATTATGGTACTATTTAAAAATAGGACTTTAGATTGGACATAAGATGATAGAGAAAAAGTCATTTTCATTCTTAGTATTTAATGCAATAACTTATTTTATCTCTATTTTTCAAACAATAATTTAAAATATCTTTATTTGATATAGCCATTGAATATGTTCATAAAGAACAAACTATAATTAACACAATATCTTTAAATCATTGAAAAAAATTCAAAAATACTATTAATTTTTATGTGCTTGCATGCGCTGAATATCTTTTTTATATTCAACTCAACTCAAGACATTTTACAGTGCAATTAGAGTATACTTATATGAATAAAAAAAATCGTGATATTTTTGGCACTTAGATCTAGGGTTTATAAGGCTTTTACGCCGCCAAAATAGAAAGAAGTGAAAAAAGAATTGCTTAAAATAAAAGTTTTTCATCTTTTTCGGTATTTTCTATTTAGTGGGATTAGATAAAATCATTTTTAGTTAAATGTCAACTTTTATTTATTTTTCTAATTTTTTCTTTGATGGAAAATCAGTTTTTTACCCTTAATGAATTACTAATAAACGATATTCAACTAACGGTGAGTTAACGGAAGGATATTTTATGCTATTATTTAAAAAAGTAAGGATGAAATATGCTATTGTATGAAACCCTAGGGATGAGAATGACTTACAACATTCAAGAGTATTCTGTTTTGCTTTCGTTGATGCACAACGCAAGCAAACAAACAAGTGTTTGATTGTATCCTTGAGGCGTATTTGCTTAATCCATGTGCATCACTCAATTGATAGGGGCAAATAACGTCTTAAGGAAAGCGACATTTGTAACGTGTCTTAAAGTACATATTATTTTCTGCAGTTTACCTATTACTATTATTTTCTGCAGTTTACCTATTACTATTATTTTCTTCCTACATACAGATTTGTAAACACATTACTTTACACAATAAAGTTCCATCATTATTATTGTAATTTTTTTATATTTTTCATTCCCCACAAGTACATACCACCAACAATCTTAAGACGTTATTCGTGCAACAATGAAACCAAGTTCATCCTTCAATAATTCGTAGTGAATTTTGTCAAATTGAAGCGGTTTGATGGTGGCAACTTTATTCATTGGCAGAAAAAGTTGTATTTCTTATTGACAAGCCTCAATGTGGTCTATGTTCTCACAACACCAAAGTCTCAAGAATGTGACGATGAGACATTAGCAGAAACCATTGTGCGGCAAAAATGGGAGCAAGATGACTACGTGTGCAAGGGACACATTTGCAATGCCATGTTTAATACTTTGTTTGATCAATATCACAACAAAGCTACAACAAAAGAAATATGAGACTCATTAGAAGCTAAATACATGACAGAAGATGCCACAAGTAAAAAAATTCTTAGCTTTTAAAATTTTCTAATTATAAAATGGTTGATAATAGACTTATGGTTGAATAATATAATGAGATTTTGCATATTTTTTTTATCAATTCAACCAACACAATATGAAAATGGAGGAGTCTATTATTGTCTCTTCAATTATTGATAAACTTTCTCCCTCTTGGAAAGACTATAAGAAAAGTCTTAAACATAGCAAAGAAGAAATTAATCTGAAAGGCTTAGGCTAAAGTCTTCATATTAAAGAGGAACTCAAGCTTAATAGTCTTGAAGACCAAGTTGCTATGTCCTCTAAAATTAATTTCGTGGAGGAGAAGAAGGAGTTTAAGCACTCTAATCACCCTAAAAATAACCAAAAGAAAAAGTTTGATTTCAAAGAGAATCAAAACACTAAGAAGAAAAAGAATGATACATGCCACCACTGTAGAAAACCTGGCTACTTCAAAAGAGATTGTTGACATTTTAAGAAGCGAAAAGAAGTTTCAAACACAAATTTTATGGTCATGATATATGTGATTAATGTTCTTGAAGATGATAATGCATAGTGTATAAATTCTAGTGAAACCAAGCATATATGCAAGGATTGTAGCATTTCAAATCTTATAAAGCAATGGCTGATGGAAGTGTTCTTTACATGGGAAATTCCTCCACTGCAATAATTAAAGGAAAAGACAATGTGCAACTAGAGTTTATTTATGGAAAACTTTAATTCTTACTGATGTTTAGCATGTACCTGAAGTTAGGAAAAATCTTGTATCCGGTAGCCTTCTTAAAAAGTTTGGCTTCAAACTTGTTTTTAAGTCAAATAAATTTATATTATCTAAGGGTGGTACATTTATTGAGAAATGATACATGTATGAAGGAATGTTTAAACTTAATATCAATAATATGAATGATTCTTCTGCTTATATGGTTGACTCATTATTTAGGACATGTGAATATTAGAAGATTGAATGATATTTCTAATTTAGAATTAATTCCTAAACATGAAAATGATATGCATGAAAAATGTAAAGTATGTGCATAGACTAAAATCACAAGAACTCTTTTTCCAAAAATTGAAAAACACCTTCTTTGTTGCATTCAATTTATAGTAATGTATGTGATATGCATAGTAATCCTACTAAAGGTGGTAAACAATATTTTTTTAACATTTATTGATGATTTTTCAAAATATTGCAATGTGTATTTATTACATTCTAAAGATCAAGTGTTAGATAAATTTAAAATTTATGAAAATGAAGTAGAAAGTTTTTATGACATTAAAATTAAATGTCTTAGAAGTGATAAAGGAGGTGAATATGCATTTACTGAATTTTGTGAATATGTTGGCATTGTACATGAAACTAGCAATGTATATACACCACAGTAAAATGGTGTAGCTGGAAGGAAAAATAGGATATTAATAAAAATGGTTAACGTTATGCTTTTTAATGCTAAGCTTGATAAAAGTTTTTGGAATGGAGCAATTTTGACTACATGTCATATCTTAAATAAAGTGTCTAATAAGAAAACAAAAGAGACCCCTTATGAATTATGCAAAAAAAGAAAGCCCAATCTTTCTTATTTAAGAGTTTCAGATTGTTGAGCCATTATAAGACTACTTGAACCTAAGATAAAGAAATTAGGAGAAAGGGGCATTGAATGCATATTCTTGGGCTATGCTGAGCATAGTAAAACTTATAGGTTTCTTGTAACAAAACTTAATAGCTCCTATAAGCTTTGTTGAGATCAATACTATAGTGGAATCTAAAGATGCAATATTCTGTGAAAATAGATTTTTGACTATAATGAAAAGTCTTGATTCTCAAAAGAATGATAAATAAATATAAATTGGTTAAAAGCGTAATGCTAATAATGAGCAAAATCAATTGAGAAGAAGTAAAAGAATAAGGACTATAAAATCCTTTGGACTATATTTTATAGTCTAGTTAGTTGAAGGGAAAAAAGACTCACAATCTAAACAGACTATGATTACACCTACTATATATTCTGATCCCCTCACCTATGAAGAGGCAATGAAGTGTCAAGATACTACCTTTTGGAAAGAGATAATTAATGATGAAATGGACTCTATTATGGGTAAAAGACTTGGAAGTTAGTTAATTTACCACCTAGCTCTAATCCTATAGGTTATAAATGGATTTGCAAAAAGAAGAAGAAGGTTTATAGAACAATTGAAAGATTTAAAGAAAGACTAGTAGCAAAAGGCTTTACACAAAAAGAAGGCATTGATTATTTCGATACATATGCACCTGTTGCAAGAATTGCTACTATTAGAGTCTTGATTGTTTTGGCTTCAATTTATCATTTTGAAATCAATCAAATGGATGTAAAAATAGCTTCTTAAAAAGAGAATTAGATGAGAAAATTTACATGGAACAACCAGAAGGGTTGATTATGCTAGGACAAGAACATAAAATTTATAAACTAGTCAAATTTTTATATGGTCTTAAACAAACTCCAAAGTAACGGTATGAAAAGTTTGACAAAGAGATTATTTCAAATGAATTTAATATTCATGAGTCTGATAAATGTGCATATAGCATATTCAATAGAAATAAAAATGTGGTTATTTGTTTATATATAGATAACATGTTAATTTTTTGTACTAATAGTGAGAGCATTAAACTTATTAAATCATTATTGCCATCTAATTTTGATATGAAAGACATGGGGCTTGCTGATGTGATTTTGAGGATTAAAATTATCAAAAATGAGAATGACCTAATATTGACCCAATCATAATATATTGAGAAAATTTTAAAGAAATTTAATTATTATGATTGTAATCCAACGTCAACACATTTTTATTCAAACACAAGATTGTACCCTAACACTGACAGAACATGTCCTAATTAGAATATGCATGTGTTATTGGGTGTCTTATGTATGCGATGACTTATACTAAGCTTGACATTGGTTTCGTTGTTGGAAAGCTGAGTATATATACTAGTGATCCAAGTCAAGCACACTGGCAAGCAGCGTACAGAATTCTAAAATATTTAAACCATATAATGGATTATGTTATATATTACACTAGATATCCTTTAGTTTTAGAAGGATTTTTGGATGCTAGTTAGATTATTAATCGAGATGATCATACATCAGCAAGTGGTTGGATTTTTAATCTTAGTGGAGGAGTTATTTAAAAAAAAAACAAACTTGTATAGCAAACTCCACCATGGCTGCAGAATTTATAGTTTTGGCTTCATGTTCAAGGAAGCTGAATGGTTAAGGAATTTGCTTATAGAAATTCCTATTTAGCCTAAACTAATGCCTTATGTGTCCATTCACTATAATAATGAAGCAACTTTATCAAGAGCATACATCAAATCTATAATGGAAAGTTTAGGCATATTGGTTTAAGACATAGTTATGTGAGACAATTACTTACAAATGGAGTAATCACAATTGACTTTGTGAAATTATGTCAAATTTTGGCAGACCCCTTAATTAAAGGCCTTGCAAGGGATATTATATCAAAAGCTTCTAAGGGGATAGGACTGAAGCCAGCATCATCTTATAATCAATGATGGAAACTCAACCTAACACTTGAAATATCAACATCTTGGGTTCAATGAGCAAAGTACATCATATGTTGTGATAGTAGGCACTATAATATATTAAAATGCGTCTTAAAGTTCAATGCTTGATACCTATAACATATGGAAAAGGTTAAACTACTTAGTTTTTAATAGACTTATAAATATTTTAGTTACATGGACATTATAGATAAGTCTACCTATATAAGTGTAGGAGGTGGTGCCACTTCCTATATAACTTGGTTAATTACTAAAGCTCTCATGAAAATAGGATATAAACACAAGGTCAATCCACATGTCGGTTAAAGAATACTTGAGAATTTGAAAACTTATGTGTGAGATATATCTTATTAGTCAAATAAGGTCATTGGTTCAAAGCTTGTCTACCATGCTACCTTGATTAACTTTGATGTGTTGTCACTAAGTGAATGTTTAAGTCCAAAAGACACTTTTATCTATGTATAAGTTTTCCAAGCCTATGCGAGATAACTTTTCAAAATTTATTTATTTTGAAAATTGTGGGGGATTGTTGGAAAAAAATTTCAAAATAAATGGTATCTTATTATAAAGACATGTCTAAATAAATGGTGTCTTATTGTAAAGATATGTCCAATTAATAGTGCCTTACATAAAATGTATCTTTTTACTTAAGAATATAACTTTTCTTAGTGATATTTCACTTGGAGATGCATCATTTCATGGTGATATTTTATTTAAAATGTTATAGAAAAAAGTATATTTTCACTTAAGAATTATAACTTTTCATAGTGACATTTCACTTGAAGGTGCATCATTTCATAGTAATATTTCATTTGAAATAGTGATGGTTTAATTTGGACCATTGATTAAAATTAAATCTCGATTCAATGACCATGAATAAAACGGTATCATAAAAGATAACAACCCAAATGAAAAGGCACAAGTATGTCTATAAGTAGAAGTCATGTTCAAGCCATTTAGAAATGAAAACAATGATCCCACACCACTCTTTTATCAACCCTCTTTTTTAAAACGAATTTCAACATAAAACTCTTATTCATGTGCATTAAATATCCAATATATGAAATATTATTTAAGCAACCCAAGAGGGGGGTGAATTGGGTTATTAAAAATTAAGTTAAGCAAACCACACAATAATTTAATCTAATGCCTTAATGGAATAAAAAATAATAAATTTAATCAAGCATAATAATAAAAGAGTAAGGGAAAAGAAAACGAACACAATGATTTTTACGTGGTTTGGCAACCCCTGCCTACATCCACGCCTCCAAACACACCAAGCTTGAGGATTTCACTATCCAAGCCTCCCAATGCTTCAAACGCTTACAATTGACTTCCAAGGTGTCAATGGACTTTCACAACAAGAGATTATCCCTAATCTCTTAACCCAAGTGCATCCCAACACTTACAACTTCTCAAGGATAAAGATTACAAATGAATTTTCTCTCACACAATGTATTTGATTACAAATGAATGCTCAATGTGTGAATCCAAAAAACAAAAACAAGTTCAAAGCTCAATAATAGTTTTATGCTCAATAGCAAGCTCAATGATAACTCTTGGATCTATCTTTGTTTGAATTGGATTAAGCTTATTTATAGTTGGAGCTTAAAACTAGCCGTTATTTACTTTCTGCATGAAAACGATTCGCCGTTAATCGTTATCGGTTAACCCTTTTGACTGGTCCAAGTTACCGTTGGGCTTAATTTCAAATAAACGGTTTGCTGTTTAGGCTTACCCTTTCGCCGTTAAATTCCAGAGACCTCCAAGATAAATTTGGCTTAGCTATTCTCACTAAACAATTTAAGGTTAGCAATCTGAAAATTATCGGTTCACCGTTTTTCCATAAACGGTTCACCGTTATTTTCCAAAATAATCATTTTAACAATTCTTTGCAGAACATACTTGCTAGAAATTATCGGTTCGCCTTTTTCACACACGGTTAACCGTTTGCTACAATGACTACTACAATGAAATTATTTTTTAAAATTATATTTTTACCCCCATACTGTCTATAATTATACTATGGCCCAAATCGTCATAAAACTTTATAAATCAGTCCATTTCCGTAGTTTTAAAACTTTTTCAATTTGACCATGAACTTGAAAACTAACCAATTCTATAAAATCATTTTTCCTTTAAGTATAAAACCTTATATTATCAAAATAATGATTTGTTTAAAATGTATGAAAAATAATTTGAGCTTTTAAAACCTTAATCATTCTTAATCTTATTTGTTATCATCAAAATCAACATTATGAATACATATATGCTAACAATCTCCCTCTTTTTGATTATGACAAACCTTACATGTATTTAAATAATGATTCCACAAATTACTCCCCTTAAATGTAAGCTTCTCTTACAATTTGCCAATTAGCTAAAATAACAAATTTAAATACACGCATTCTTCTCCCCCTTCATCATAAAAAAGAAAACTTAATTGACAAAGAAAAAAAGTAGCAATTTTTATAAATTTAAAAATATGTATTCTTCTCCCCCTTTATCATCAAAAAGAAAACTTAAAGGAAAAGAATAAGAGTAGCAAATTTGTTACTCATGTTGTCCGAGTAGAAATTTCGATAGAATCTCCCCCTAACAACAAGCATCACCTCAAATACAAGTTTAGTAATATCACTTTCAAAATATCATAAATCATCATACAAACTAACTCCATACACAAATCATCACATAATCCATCAACCATAAAAAGATCATGAACCATCATTCTATCAATTACCAAATTAGCAACTTATAACATAAAATCATCATATAAAACAACCATGTAATCAAATCATCATCATACCTCAAATTCATCAAATTCAACACCATAATCACATATCAATCATCAAAACAATACTCAAAGCGTATATTATTCTCCTCCTTTTGATAACATCGAAATGATATATTACTTTGTCTCCCCCTTTGGATAACAAAAAAATTCAAAATGCATATTATCCAAAATTATACTGTATGCTCCCCCTAAATATATGGCCAATTTAATGAATGATGATATAATACAATAAATAACATATGAATTCACACATACATAAGTGATGAACAAATAAGGAAGATGAATAAATGACATGAAACATGAAGATAGACAATTAAAAAGATGAAATCAAAAGTTCATATAATTATCAAAATCAAACAAAGGCATCATGATAAATCAGTCAATGTTATACACAATGATAATTCCATCATGTAAACATATAAGTATACTTTCGCAAATTCAAGCTATTATCCATCCATCATGATCTATTCAACAAAATCAATATGGCAAGAATTGTAACCAAAGCAATTAAATCATTTTACTCATCATTTTCTCTTAGATCATGATCAAATGATTATCCTCATTAGATCATGATCAAATGATTATCCTCATAAGTTTTCATCAAGAAATTCTCCGCCATTCCTTAATTGTGGTACCTACAAAGAAAACAATCACGTTGTGCCCTTTGGTACCCAAATATTCTTGGGTTCTTGAGTGTTAGCAATGATTCCTTTTGGAATCCAAATACATTTTGCTCCATAATATACATTTATTTTAATTGGACATCTAAAACTCATATGACCATTTTGATTGCAATAATGACATACAATTTGATCATTAATGGAGGTACTCTTCACAAAGTAATTCTTATAATACTTTTGTTTCAAATTTGGCTTATAGTCAATACCTCCTTTGTCAAATACACATTTTTGTAAATTAAATAAGTTATCCAACATCTTTTGTCTATTTGTAAATTTTAAGACAATCTCATTTAACTCATTACTCTTTTTCTTAAGCACTTCATTTTCTTTTATTAATTCATCAACATGTGATTTCTCATGCTCATATGAAGTACTTTGTTTACATGTAAATGATGCAATCGTATCGTGTAACATTTCATTATCTAATTCCAATTTTTTGATCTTTTCATCTAATAAAATATTGTATTTTTGCAGGGCATCTTTTTCATTTTTCAAGTCATCTATATGTGATTCTAGATGCTTGTACGAAATGCTATATTTCTCATTTGATAGTGCAACTCTATCATGCAATGTTTTGTTTTCTAATTCTAGGCAACTAATCTTTGCACTTAGAGATTCATTTTCATTTGTGAGCTCTACCGTTTTCTTTTTAAGACATGCATTCTTTTTACCAACTTTCATCAATTCATCATACAATTCTTTAAAACCATCATATAACTCATCATAAGTAGGAAGATCATTTATTTCATCAAGTTCATCATCTCCCATTGCCATAAGTGCTAGGTTTGACACTTCTTGCGAATCTTCTTCATCACTCGATTCTTCATCACTATCGTTCCAAGTAGCCACCATGGTTTTCTTCTTGAGTTTGTTGAGAAGTGGACACTCCGATCTTATATGGCCACGCTTTTTGCATTCAAAACAAACAATTGCCTCATTTTTCCCTTTCTTCACCTTAAGGTTTTCTTTCATGATATCTTTAAAGTTTCTTCTCTTGATTTGCTTCTTGAAGATCAGTCTAAACTTTTTAGCAATCATTTCAATGCCTTCATCTTCAAAGTCACTTCCATCATCATCACTTTCAACTATAGAAGATTTAAAAGCAAAGCTCTTCTTCTTTTTATCTTCATCAATTCTTTCATTAGCTATATCTTCCTCATATGAAATAAGTGAACCAATAAGATCATCAAGAGATAAAGTATTAAGATTTTTTGCTTCTTCTATGGCCGTTCTCTTTGGTCTCCACTCTTTTGGCAATGATCTAATAATTTTCTTTACTTTTTCACATTTACTAAATGTCTTTCCTAGTGCTTCAAGATAATTTACAATATCGGTGAATCTAGTGTACATATCATGAACACACTCATATGATTCCATTTGAAACATCTTATATTGCCTAGTGAATCTACTAATTTTACACTCCTTGACTTGATTTGTTCCCTCATATACAACTTTAAGTTTCTTCCAAATTTCATAAGCACTTTCACAACTAGAAACTCTATGAAATTCTTGCTTATCTAAAGTACAAAATAAAACATTCATTACTTTGGAGTTTAAGGACATCTTTTTCTTTTCTAATCCACTCCATTGACTAGAAGGTTTTGGAATTTCTTCCCCTTCTTCACTTTTAGTAGTAGGCATTAAAGGACCATCATTAACAATTTCTCAAATTTTATAGTCTAAGGCTTGTGAAAATACTCTCATCCTAGTTTTCCAATAAGGATAGTCATTACCATAAAAAAAAATGGAGGTCTAATAGTGGATTGGCCTTCCATTAAGGTTGAGCTAATTTAGGTTGTTATAGATCTTTAACTCTAGACGTTTAAGTCTACATAAAAGCACCTTGCTCTGATACCAAATGAAATACTATCTAAGCAACCCAAGAGGGGGTGAATTGGGTTATTAAAAATTAAGTTAAGCAAACCACACAACAATTTAATCTAATGCATTAATGGAATAAAAAATAATAAATTCAATCAAGCATAATAATAAAATAGTAAGGGAAGAGAAAACGAACACAAGGATTTTTACGTGATTCGGCAATCCCCACCTACGTCCACACCTCCAAGCAAACCGAGCTTGACGATTTCACTATCCAAGCCTCCCAAGATTTTAAACGCTTACAATTGACTTCCAAGGTGTCAATGGACCTTTACAACAAGAGAGTATCCCCAATCTCTTAACCCAAGTGTATCCCAACACTTACAACCTCTCAAGGATAAAGATTACAAATGAATTTTCTCTCACATAATGTGTTTGATTACAAATGAATGTTCAATGTGTGAATCAAAGAAACAAAAACAAGTTCAAAGCTCAATAATAGTTTTATGCTCAATAGCAAGCTCAATGATAACTCTTGGATCTATCTTTATTTGAATTGGATTGAGCTTATTTATAATTGAAGCTGAAAATTAGCCGTTAGTTACTTTCTGCATGAAAACGGTTCACCGTTAATCGTTATCGGTTAACCCTTTTGACTGGTCCAAGTTACCGTTGGGCTTAATTTCAAATAAACGGTTTGCTGTTTAGGCTTACCCTTTCGCCGTTAAATTCCAGAGACCTCCAAGATAAATTTGGCTTAGCTGTTCTCACTAAACAATTCAAGGTTAACAATCTGGAAATTATCGGTTCACCATTTTTCCATAAAAGATTCACCGTTATTTTCCAGAATCATCATTTTAATAATCCTTTGCAGAACATGCTTGCTGGAAAATTATCGGTTCGTCGTTTTTCACAAATGGTTAGCCGTTTGCTACAGTGACTGCTACAATGAAACTATTTTTCAAAATTATATTTTTACCTTAAAATTGTCTATAATTATACTATGGCCCAAATCGTCATAAAACTTTACAAATCAGTCTATTTCCGTAGTTTTAGAACTTTTTCAATTTGACCATGAACTTGAAAACTAACCAATTCTATAAAATCATTTTTCCTTTAAGTATAAACCTTATATTATCAAAATAATGATTTGTTTAAAATGTATGAAAAATAAGTTGGGCTTTTAAAACTTTAATCATTCTTAATCTTGTTTGTTATCATCAAAATCAACATTATGGATACATATATGCTAACAATATATTGTTTTCTACTGGGACAATATATTGTTTCTTAGCAAGCTTACAACATTCAAGAGTATTTTGGTTTGCTTTCGTCGATGCATAACGCAAGCAAACAAACGAGTGCTTCATTGCATTCTAGAGGCGTATTTGCTTAACGCATGTACATCGGTCAAATTGGTGGGGCAAATAACGTCTTAAAGAAAACGACATTTGTAACATGTCTTGAAGTACACATTATTTTCTGTAGTTCACCTATTACTATTATTTTTTTTCCTACATACATATTTGTAAATACATTACTTTACACAATAAAGTTCCACCATTATTATTGTAATTATCTTCATTTGTCATTCCCCACAAGTACATACCGCCAACAAATTCATCCCACTTTATAGAATTATTACAAACACTTCAAGTTATTTTTTGAAAGTTAAAACAAATAAAAAGTTTAAACTCTTAATCAATTAAACCATTTTATTTACATTAGTTGTTTGACTATTGTTGATCATTAATCTTATTTTAATATAATTTTAATTTAATTATGGAAAATTCTATGATGCCATGATTAAAATTACATCATCCATGTTGTGATAAATATAAATTTTATAAACCACATATAAGATTAGTAAATGAAAGGTAAATAATTAAATTAATATAAGAGCAGTGAATTGGTATTTTAAAATTACCAACAAAACAAACACTTGTAAAAATAACATAAAAATTTAATTGAAAAAGTAGTTTATTTATTTAATTATTTAAGCAAAAAAAAACTACTCATCAATTGATATAAAAAATTTGTGTTGAAAACAATTGGAATAAGTTTTATTAAATTGGTCTAATGCTAAATTCTTTATTCATGCAGGGAGATTTATAAATTTTTCTATTTTCTATCATAATATTTGTTTACTATATAAGTTAATTAAACAAAATTATTTTCTTGATGTGGATCAAAGCAAAACAAAATAAAATGACATTCTTATATTATTAGATATATATGAAATATCAATTAAATTTAATCTAATTTTTAGTTTTATATATATATTATGTAGTTTCAAATTTCACTTCTTACTTATAGTAAATGATCATATGGGGTTGCTATCGAGGAGGTTTAGAAGGATGCAAAATCACTGATCTTACAAACAATTTTGAAAAATACTAAAAAAAATTTTTGAAATTTAATTTTGAGGATAAGTACTATCTTTAATAAAATTTTAAATATATCATCACATGTATTACTGGGCCTGAAAACCCCATCATTTGCGCGAGAAGAGCAAACGTCTTGTCGTTTTATTTTTACCGCCACTTCTCTAAGCTAAAATAAGTTATTAAGCTAAAAGCTAGTCCCACTATTTTATAGTTTATTCTACGATGGATTATATTTATGTCATGAATCTTCTGTTAATTATTGGATAAAGATGTATATGGAATTAAACCTCCATCATAAATTATTATATACATACGTGGCATACATTGGATAATTATCAAATTTATAATGAAAATATTACATTTCATGTTATAATACTACAATAAATGTCTAGCGTCAACCCTTGCTAGTAATTGTGATACAAAATTTAGATAATACTAGATTGCAAAGTTACGATATAAAATTTGAATTTTAACTAATATAATATATGATATATTATATGACGGACGATATTATTATAAACAGTCATACATCAAGAGGTACTTATCTAATCATTTCGTTCTATCATAATATAATATACCTATATAAGTGCGGAGTATATATATTACTCTAAAATAATTTTGCATTATCAAAGAGGATTTTGTGGAGCAAGAAAAGGAACGTTTTTAGTACCCTTGCCCAACTGAGTAGATCACCGGCCGAGCCCAAATCCTTAATTGAAAATTCAATAAAAAGAATGGCATCGAAAGCTTAGAAACCAATAATAGCCTCCTACTTTAAACAATTAAAAAAGAAAAAAAAGCTACTTAAAGAAATTGAAAATACATATATAATTCGGCCTGTATTTTAAATCACTTATTGCAGCACAAAAATGTTATGACAAAGAGGCTTGTTTTTCTAGAGGCCAATATGGAGGAAAACTTTATTATGCATCTGCGGTTTTCGCAATAGTAGGGAGACACTAAAAAAGTAATGAAACCAAAATCAGAATAAATTCATGATGTGATCGGAGCAGCACAAGTGACCACTGAATTATGTATTTGTGGATCTATCACATCATAAACCAAGACTTTTCTCCTTGTAGTTTTCAAATCTCTAGCCATAGGCCTATCTTCGATGATGAAATCAAGTGCCTGAAGGGAAGAGACGATGAGGCTGAACGCAAAAGTGGGAGTTTTGGCGTTATGATATTATTATTATTCGAATAAGATGTTGACAAAGATTAAACAAAATTAAAAAAGGAAATAAATAACTCAGTTATTATAAGTTTTCATTGAGAATAATTCATTGGACACGGATACTTTCATTAAACAAATTAATTGATGCGGTTATTTTTACTCTAAAATTTAGGGGTAGGTATTTAATTCGATTCAATTCGCTTCAGTTCGGTTCAAGCAATAAAAATAAAGTGATTCAAAAATCTATGAACCAATTAGTTTTTGTTTGTTTTTGTTTAAAACTGAACCGAATCACGGAACCAAATGATTAAAAAAAATAAAAGTAGAATTTATGAAATTAAAAATTAAAAATTAAAAACCTTAGCCTAAACTAGATCATTATAGAAAGTTTTTGACTCCTAATATGGTTGAAACTTTGATACTAGCATAAAATTAGTTGCAGCCTTCTTTTATTTTGGATATGACAACAAACCTTAATCAATTAGTTCAATAAAATGGGTTTGTGGATGAACTTTCAAAAGATAGGTCTTCTCAAATTTAAATTAAGTTTATTTTAAATAGATTGCACAATTTTAATTTGTTTAATCATATGATTCAATATGAAGAATACTTTGGTAATGAAGCTAATATTTTTATTTGTTAGTTAATACATATAATTATCAATGTGATATTATACACTCTATTTTACGTTGTTTAATTATTTGTGCAATATTATACACTCTATTTTACTTTGTTTAATTATTTGTGCTTGATTAATAGCTCACTTTGAGAGATAATGAAAGTATTGTGGATATAGAAGTTAAATGATCAAGAAGTGGTAACTGAAAGAGTGTTCAATGGAAATGAAACTTTGATGTGAAGTTTCATTCATCCTAATTTGTAGTGGACTTATGACTTTATTTTTTTTTATTATTTTTGGATTTACAAACTCAAGATTACTGGTATAGTGATAGTATATTACTATTATGTCGACTTTTGTAAAATACATAGGGTAAAATTATTCGAACCAAACTAACCTATAGAACGAAACCAAATCAAATTGCGTTAATTTGATTCAATTCAGTTCAGTTCTAGTGTTTGGTTCATGTTTGGTTCACAAAATCATGAATTAATTAGTTTAGGCTTGATTCATTTGAAGTCTAAACCGAACAAATCCAAAGAGTGCCCACCCTAACTCCGAATGACTCTGAATACTTTAATTTTAATAAAAATACGTATTACAAAAACACCTCTCATATGAATTATTATTAATAGCAATTTATTGTAAGTCAATATCTTATAATTACTTTGAATATCCATATAGCACACTCATTATTCAATTTATAATTTTCATACCTTAAATCTTAATATTTTATTTCCAACATCTTAATTAATATTTAAATGACAATGAGGAAATCAATTTTGAGAAATTTTTTTACTATAAAGTATGTATGACACTTTTTATTTTAAAAAAATGAAACAAAGAGTACTATTAAAGAAACATTTTTTTTTTCCTTCGGTCCTTCTTCTTCATCTTCTTCATCTCTTTTGTCTCCTTCCACTTTTTTTGGGTAGTATTTGAGGAATATTTTTTATTATTATGTTCCCATTGCAAGTTATTTAAGGTGCAAATTTCAATGTTGAACATAATAAACAAAACTTAACAACCAAAATTATGTTAAATAATTTGTTTACAACTTGACTTAATTATATTGTTGTAAGTATATATTAAATCTCTTAAAATTCATGTGTTGAATAGTTTTATTAGTATTTTAAATAAATAAACTTAAGCAACTTAAAATGCTTAAGTAAGGATATTTTTGAAATTTTAAAGAGTGTATAAAATAAAACTACAAAACTAATTTTTTTATAATTTGTGTATGAGTATGCAGAGTAATAGAATGTTCAAAGTAATATTTAGAGTGTAAATAACTTTACCCTAAAGAAATTTATGTGTGGTAGGGCGCAATACCTCATATTATTATTCTAAAAAAATATTGGTAAAAAAATTATTTTTAACTTAGATATTATTATTTTTCATTGCAAATACTGATTTGAAAGTATACTAACAAGTAAAGTTGATATTAGAGAAACTTGTGTGGGCTATGAGCACTTTGTCAGCATGTGTTTGGTTGATAAGTCTTTTGATGAATTTTCCACGTATTAGAATTACACTAACAACAAGAAAGCAAGAACTTAAATAAGTAGTTTGGAATCGACTTGAAGATTTAGATAAAGAATCTCTTATTTGAGATATGCTTAAAAGAAAAAAGAATTTAATTGTGTAATGATAAGAGTATGTTTTTAAAAAGATAAAAATATGTTTATCTAGTTGATATTATAACATTTAAAAAAAATCATGGATTCCACTATGAAACATGAAATCTGTCACATAATAAGTCCTTAGTAGGCGACCATCCTACATAATTTTTCCTCGTACATAAATTTATACATAATATTTTTTATTACGTATATATAAAAATCATATATATATTAAACTCTAAAAATATGATTGAGTGATTTTTAAGTAATTTTATTTGACTGATCACTTAAATTTAAATGTAAAAAAAATAATAAGTTAAAAAATGAATTTAAACGTTGTGCGCTTCCAATATATGTATATATATAATACTTATAAAGAGTAAAAGTGAATTATTCACGTATAAAGAATTGTTCAACCACAACAGTGTCGTGGATGTAAATAGAAAGTATGTGCACAAACAGGAGAGAAAAAAAAGGAAAAAAATCCCCGAAGTCGGTATTTTCAAAACGAAAAGCTCTGCCGCTTCGTTGCCCGTTTTGCTTTCTATATATGGAGATGGCGTCCACGTTGCAGTTGTATCTCACCATCATTATTACCAATTCTGCAGACTCTTTGAGTCTGTTTCGCAAAACACCCCAAGATGATGGAGAAATTTTTACAAACATCTTCGTCAGAAAGAATAAACACTTCCCAATGGTATTCACCCAAAACAGGCATTTATCACAGCAAGCATCCCTCTGTTAACCTTCCCGCGAATGACTCACTTCTTGACGTTGTCTCCTTCATTTTCTCTCACAAACACAATGGCCGCACGGCTCTCGTTGATTCCTTATCTGGGTACTCAATCTCTTACCCGCAGGTCTTCCCTTTGGTGCAGTCTGTGGCCTCTGGTCTCCGCCACCACTTTGGCATTTCACAAGGTGATGCCGTTTTGCTCCTTTTGCCCAATTCCATTTACTTTCCTGTCATTTTCTTGGCTCTTTTGTACTTGGGTGCTATTGTAATTCCAATGAATCCATTGCTTAGTGTTTCAGAAATCAAGAAACAGGTCACTTTGTGTAAGACCAAGATAAGTCTTGCATTTACTATATATGAAAATGTTGATAAGTTAAGGTCCTGGGGTACTACTCCTGTTGTTGCTGTGCCTGAAAATCTTGTTAATGATTTTAAAGAAGGTAGATTTTCTGATTTTCATAAGCTCATTACTGGAAAGTTTGATTTAGTTGAAAGACCAGTGATTAGGCAGCAAGATACAGCTGCAATTTTGAATTCATCTGGTACCACGGGTGCAAGCAAAGGTGCTGTGTTAACCCATGGGAATTTTATAGCTGCGGTTGAGCTTTTTGTGAGGTTTGAGGCTTCACAGTATGAGTATTTGAGTTCTGAGGCTGTGTTTTTAGCAGTACTACCAATGTTCCATATATACGGGCTCTCACTTTTTACTTTAGGATTGTTGTCGTTGGGGGCTAGTGTTGTTGTGATGAGGAGGTTTGAAGCCAGTGAGATGTTAAAAGTGATAGATAAATATGGAGTTACTCATTTTCCAGTTGTTCCACCGATATTGATGGCGTTGACAAAAGCAGCAAAGGGTCTTTGTGGAAATAGCTTGAAGAGTTTGAAGCAGGTTTCTTCTGGGGCAGCTCCTGCAAATAGCAAGATCATTGAGGACTTTGTTGGGGCTTTTCCTCATGTTGATTTTATTCAGGTAAAATGAGTCCTTTTTTTTTCATTTTTTGGGTTGATGATGCTGGAATCTTATTATTCAGAAATATTTAGTTGTGATTATGTTTGTTTGCAGGGTTATGGCATGACTGAGTCAACTGCAGTAGGAACTCGAGGCTTCAATACTAAAAAGTTCAGTAAATACTTTTCAGTTGGACTTCTGGCTCCCAACATGCAAGCGAAAGTGGTAGATTGGGTTAATGGCTGCTTCTTGCCTCCTGGCTCTACCGGTGAACTTTGGCTACGAGGACCTGGAACCATGAAAGGTGGTGATAAATATTTCTTTGGTTTTCACAATGTTTTACTACTTGATGTGCTTACAAGTTTTCTGATAAAATTGCCTGATCCTTCTTGTCCCCATTTTTTCAGAACATTACTTACAATTGTCATTGCTATTGGTTTTCTGAGATTTTTGTCTTAGATAGCTCCTGTGTTATTTTATCTGACAACCATACCAATTCAATAAAGGAACTTTAAAACCTTTCATGCAGGCTATCCAGTTTGATTCCCTCTCCCCAACCCCCCCCCCCCCCCCCCCCCCCCCCCCCCCCCCCCCCCCCCCCCCCCCCCCCCCCCCCCCCCCCCCCCCCCCCCCCCCCCCCCCCCCCCCCCCCCCCCCCCCCCTCCCCAACCCCCCCCCCCGAAAAAAAAAGAGTTTTTAATGGTGAGTTATTGTCCTCAAGATGAACTTTTGCAATGCTTCAGCTATTCTTCATGGCCTAAATTTGGTTGTGAACTATTAGTTTGTGTTGCTTAAAGTTTCATCATGGCAGCTTCAATGGTTTGAAACCTTCACATATATATTCGTGTCTAGTTTGTGCTGTTCTATTTTCCTTTTTTGAATTTCATTCTTATCCATGCTTTCTTTCTGCGCTACAAATAACCTATCCATCACGAAGGCTTTTCTATTTCAAACGTTGTGTATCATCAAGATATAACTTCTATAATGTTCTAAGATCATAAAATATTCACATGGTGAATATAGTTATCGCTAGTTTGCATTATGTTTTCTTGCAGCTGAAGTCTTGGCTGCCTTCTTAATTCCTAATGCAAGTAGAAATTTGATAACTTTTCCGCCTACTCTACAGAGTACATTAATAATGCTGACGCAACTATGTCAACTATTGATAAAGAAGGTTGGCTGCATACTGGAGACATTGCTTATTTTGATGAAGACGGATACCTATATATAGTTGACCGCTTAAAGGAGGTTATCAAATACAATGGCTATCAGGTCTAATATTTTTATATCCATGGAATTTTATTTTGCACCAAGCATTTGTATGGCATAATGTAAATAATCAAGAGTGAATTATGTTTTTGAATTGGCTCGTGTTTTTGAAATTTTATATGGCGGACAAGATTACATAAACTGAGTGCATTAACGTGTCGGATATTCCCGGAGTCATTGCTGAGCTAAGCCGATTTTGTGAATGTAATTTTGAGATGGAATTGTATTAGTCTATTCCTGCTTGACAATGTGACTTTTCTGCAGATTTCTCCTGCTGATCTAGAAACTGTGCTGATTTGCCATCCTGAGATTCTTGATGTTGCTGTAACTGGGTAAGCATCAGTGCATGCTACATTTTATTATTGAGCAGAGACCATTTGAAGATGTTATGAAATGCATACTGTGTCCAAATTCTCTGTCATTGATTACATCCAGTCTCTTCATTTTCTACAATTTAGAGCCATGGATAAAGTGCTTGGGGAGATACCGGTGGCATTTGTAGTGAGAAGAGATGGAAGCACACTAACTGAGGCTGCTGTTATCGACTATATTGCTCAACGGGTTTCTTTTGACTAAACAATTTTCATTGTTTTACTAAATAAACATGAGGAGCAAACTAATAAAGCATTCAAATCTCTGTTTCTCTCTTCGGCAGGTTGCTCCATACAAAAAGGTGAGGAGGGTGGTTTTTACAAAGTCGATACCCAAGTCTGCCGCTGGTAAGGTCCTCCGGAGAGAACTTAGGAAATTTTTAACTTCTAAACTTTAGGAATGAATTAGATTGTAGGCATTGTTAACTCAATGCTATATGTCAGGGTCCAATTCGTTTATCTTTCTGCTACCATAAGATATGTATTGTAATTAATTTGATATACAGAGAAATGGCATCTCATTTTCAGTTTGCGGATAGACAGCCTTCAGCCTTTTGTTTCAAATATGATGGGAAAGTAACAAAATTGAGTAAAATAATTTTCAAACACCATGGCATTGATCACCAGCCAGAAAAGGTGGAACTTCTAAGTTAACAGCATAACCTAATTAACTTCACATGGAAACAGGGAAAAAAAAAAAAAACTAGATTGGCTAGGAATTCTTGTTGGCAGATTAGCACCTCCGACATTGACTTAACTTTCATAATGATAGGCATAATGGGATGGCGATGATGGAGGAAAAATGTAGTCCGATGGGTAGGTGGGATTATAGGCATGCTGAGGAGGAGAAGTGGGATGATAAACATGATGTTGAGGGGAAGTGGGACGATAAACATTTTGAGGCCGGGAGGTGGGATGATCAACATGCTGGGATGGCGAAGGGGAACTTAGTTCGCTGGTTATGGGGCTTGCAGTGCGAACTTGTTGTTTGTCCACTCTAACCTCCACCAATTCCTCTTCCTCAAACGACTGGAAAATCGGATGCAGGTATGCATCTGCCAAGTATGCCTTTAAGTTTATTTCAGGTTCTGTAGTTCGATCCAGTCTGTCTTTAGCCATTGCCTCCTGAAGAAGAAAATAGAGGAACATAAAGTCATTGATAGACATAATCATGTTCACCTATGCTTTCAGAATCAGAAGATTTTTGTAACTTAGGCAAACAGTGTGGATGTTAAATCTGTAAAGTAGCCCTTAAAATCGGGGATGTAAAAATGCAAAATTTTAATCTTTCCTACTTCTCATAACCTGCTCAACTAAGTTGGAATTTTAATGTGAAAATTTCCTTTATACTTGAAGGCTAACAGGAAAACTTGAAACTAAATACAGGATATGGCCAACTTTACGACTAGGGCTCAAGACATCTGCCAAAAGAAAAAGCTGGGTGCTGAACATGGAGTAACAATGAAATGTGCTATGCAGAAGTGAATAATGTAATCAGGACAACCACTGGGTATCTTATAAGAGCAGTTATCAGAAAGATTTGTTTGGCATTAATCAACCGATTTTAAAGCATGGAGCTTACCTCAATTGGGTACTTTCTAAATGCAGGTTCAAAGCGACTTTTGCAGTACTTGTGGAATGCTAATGTCAATATTGGCAATACAACAAGAAATGGAGTGGAATTAGCAGCCTCTTTTGTACTCAGCAGACCCAACAACAGCAGTTGAGATAGCAATAAGCTTGCTATTATGCGGCTATGAACATGCGGCCAGAATGCACCAGCACTCTCATATTGTTGATTGTAGACATTGATTATCTGCACAATTGGGGTAGCATTTCAATGTTGTATGTAGAACAATGCTTACAAATTCACCTTTTATACAAAGCAATTACATAATGCAGGAAACAATCCTACAAACATATATTGTACTTGATGACAACAAAAGATTTCTTTAAATTATTTTCCATATTGATTAATTGCAGACAACCTTAAATTTAGGATTGATATTCTGAGTTCTGTATTGGGTATTATAACTAATATTTGGTTGTAAAGAATGCTAGATCGTTAAGCTTAAGACATTCCAATTGTTCTGTTCAATTTATATACATTGTGAATAACATGCTTCAAGAAATTCATGAGCACAAGTCAGACAACCAATATACATCTTCTAAACAAAAATAATAAGCGAATAAACTGACCTGGTGACGATAAACCAAGTATGCTAAGCCAAAGAACACTAGCATAAAAGGAAGAAGGATTGGTGTAATCACGGCATACACAATCCCCAAAAGAAAGTAAAGTTGGAGACTGGGGATGGTTTCAGGGAAATCCACGCTACCAGGATCCATAGCCTTTTCTCTGTCTCTCTCTGTCTTGACCAGAAACAGGTTCTTGAGATGAAAGATGACCAATGGCTTCAGTCGGAGAATCTCACTAGCAATGCCAGCCCATCCATCAACCATTATATATGTAATAAAGAATGTGGCCTTCATTGGTATGGACACCCCTATGGTTCTTGGAATCCTGCAAAAGGAAAAAAGAAAATTAACACACATTTAAACTGCTAAAGAAGCATAATAGCTGAAGTTTTGCAAAAAAGAAAACAAATAAAATATGCTTATATTTATTTAGTCAAGAATAATATTGCGTAAATGACATCAGATAAACTTTGCGTTCTACTAAAACCACTAGGTGTGTAATAAAGCTCTATACGACATTGCGACTTTACATTACAAAGAAATCCAAAAATGATACAATTTGTTCATATGAAGGAAAAATCAAAAGCCGACTAAAATTTCTCATACTCTCATGAATTAGTTATCTCTCATATGCCAATAATTCCCCCATGCTTATGCAATACATCAAGTATGATGAAGCCACTCTCAATTTAATTTCCTGTATAGGACTAACTTAAAACAATTGATCATTCCTTTAACCTACCGTGGAAGTTGAGGAAACCGTTATATCAACATACAACAGCATAATATGTAACATAAATTTTCAAACATGGAATATAAAACGTTACTGGGTGGGTGATTGATGAAGGAAAGAGTCCAATTGCTCGAATGCTGTTCCAGTTGCAATACTTCCCAAGAAGACGTTCACCAACATAAAATAATAGTACTTAGCTGACGTCCTCCGTTCCAAATTTGATAAAGCTATATGTCCTTCAATCTTTGACATGATCATCAAAATTGTAGGAAGTATGTACAAAAAGATTTTAAGAGCAAGACCAGGAACAAAACCCTGAAGGAATGATTTGATGAATTTCCTGCAAAATAGTGGCAGTTATTTGTCTTTTTTTTTTTTAATTAACAGGAAAAAAAAATCAAAGACACATTATCTATATAGCCACTATGAAGGTGTAACATATGAAAAAGCCATACCACCATAATACAGCCTTTAATGAAATTAGCACAAGAAACATTTTCGCATCAGCAAGTTAATCTTTCGCAAAAAAAAAAATGTAATAGAAAATTAGGATTAAGATTAGTTTACTTACAATTCTATTACTGGCCTGAGGAATGGAGCAACTCTTTCAAGCCCCTCCAGATTTGCAAGAGATTGCACAAAAGCAATGGGTATCATATAGAAAAAAACTAAGGCAAACACGGAGACTGATATCATAAATTTCCGGATGGTTAATGAAACAAACGGTATAGCCAAATTTCTCCAATAAATATCACGAGGTTCTGGAGCCCAATTTGTTAACCATAGAGTGGGATTCTTGCATTGTTGTGTCTGTGCACAAACAGCAGCCCCCCAACGTGATTTAAATGAAACGAAAGCAACTGGAAGAATAGATTTTGAGTCTTTCAGAATTTTTTGCCGCTCCACTGACATCTGAATGGGTACAAATGAACAACATACCTCTATTAGTACTAGTGAACCAAAACATGGGGGCAAGAAGCTATGTGTTGCACAGAGTTGATTAAACTAAAATTCAATGAAATTTTCAGATTTTCATTTATTTCAGAGTTTTCCTTCAAGTGATCCATGTATAAGATCAAGAAAATTGAGTAGTTGTAGACAAAATAGAAGTAATAACTTACTCTTTTCTCAAGCTCCTTCATTTGGTGCTTGTAGTAGTCAATTGCATCAACTTTTTTGCCCCAAAGGCCCAAAAATCCCATCTGAAAATGAGAAGCATTTGAAGCATCAAAACTAATAAGTACTAACAAATCAATTGGTAGCTTAGGGTTATCAAACAGCCCAAGGAATTATACAAGTTATATCCAAGTGACTGTACCATCATGTTTATAAAATTACTACCTTTGTAGTTGGCTTCTTCTCTGGATGTCTCTCAAACTTTAGTTGGTTATAGTCCAACCAATTCCGAAGCCTCTCTCTCTTTCTCACCAACTTGGCAAATTTGTTTGCATTGTAGACAGCCTGAAGTAAGAAAGAATACCATCATGAATGAAGACAAGACAAATTATTTTAATATAAAAGAAACTAATAAAAGGACTTTTAATGAGAAATCATTTCAATAAGAAAGGAACTTAATGAAAGTTCTATAACCTGGTGACAAAGATAATGATCAGGATGATTTGTTTGAAAGAAATGGTCTATAGTTTCTGATAACGATTGACCAGAAACATGTGGAACATTCCTGACCACCACCTGCAAGGAAATAAACAATCCAGACACTTTAAAGCACTTGTCAAAAATTATTGTGATAAACACTAAATAGATTTCAGTTTGAAGAGAATGTTTGGACATTACTACTCCGATACAATCATAACCAAAACTGAAAATATGTAGAACCTATTTCTTTAATAAAACTTCCATTCGCTTGTACACAAAATAAAAAGAGAAAAAAGCATTGAACGTAGTAGCTGACTATAAAATTTGAATATTATAAACTTAGAAAACACTTTAGCTCGAGCAAATGGAAACGTTAACAGAGTAGGCTACCTTTTCCACTGCTGGTAACTAACAATTTGCCGGTAAGTCTAAGAACGAAAATCCTAGATCCTTATTTGGCATCCATTTGCCTAAATGTATTAAAAGGTTAAACTCCAAAAGGTACAAACTTCCAAAATGCAGATCATAGATGCATAATAAGATCTCTAAGGATATGAAAACAACAACGTGCAATTTTGACCGTCAAACATACATGATGAACAATCATATGACAGTTGGATCTTGATTTCTAGCATGCATTAAAAGCTCTTCTTGGGTCAATTAAGAAGCAATAGGTCAACTCACTGTGAACTGTTCTGCACGCCTTGCTTGTGAAGCCAAGAAGCGCAGCCTCATTGAGGCTACGATATCATATTCTTTGTAAAGCATGAAACAAATCCATATGGTGAACAGGTATTCCAATCCTATATGGACAAAAAATCTGAAATTCAAACATAATGCTTCTTTAGAAAATTGATATGGTATACAGCAATAATTTATTGAAACTTAAATGGCAAGGAAAATGATACCAGCATAAAACAATATTGTTCCCGCATTTTAAACTAGAAACGTGTGAACAAGAAGAGTTTTTCTTCCACAAAATGGTGATTTGACAAGTTCAGATTGTAAGAGTAAATGATAATAACGCATCAGGTAAATAAATTTTGGTTCTACATACTGTACAATTATGTTTGATTTGGGAGAATCAAAGTTACCTTATGGATTTAGGGCGAACATTAGATATTGAAAGCTTGTCAATATCACTCACAACCAATTCTTTCCTCAAAAAGAATAGCGTTCCACTTGATACATTGACCGGAATAAGGACAAGGAGCGCCACTATTGTCATTGGTACAAAAATCTTGAGGCTGTCAGACCAAACAGAAAAGACTAATTATAACAACGAACAATGACAATTAAAGCCTCAGGTTACTCTAAGTTACAGAGTAACAACCAAGTTTACAATGTAATAGACAATATAAAAAATTGTCAAGAATGGGCCAACACTTGATTCAGGTCCTGTAAATTCAATTTTAAACTCATTCCTCAACTAAATTTAGCTCCAATTTGAATTAATGCTCCCACTAAAAGGAAATGCAAACAAAAATAGTAGACATGGAAGCCACAACCAGATTGACCAATGTACTCATAAGGAGTATTTGTGCTGTCTCGTCCTCAGGTTCTATAGAACTGGCTAGTTTAGCAATTCCAATTTACAATAAAATTTCCTAACTAGCATAGCCACCAGGTGAGACAACACTTTGGTAGAAAGCATCCTTTGATGATTTTTTTTTTTTGGGGGGGTTTTAAATCCATCCTCCAAGATTATAAGTACACATCATCTAATAAGCGCTCATAAAAAATTAAAGAGGATACACATAGTAATAGGAGAAAGAAACAGCAAACTGAACAGTAGATTAAAACAAAGACATCGCGCCCAACTTTTAGCGTCAACTTTAATCATTCCAAGTTATAATTTTTTTTTCTTTTTGGTTACAAAGGTAAAACGAAGCACTTGAAACCCTACAGATTAAAGGAAATAAATAATAGAGGGAATAGAGGTTGTCCACAATGCATAGGAGGACAAACTATCACAACAAAAAGATTCAGCAGAGGTTTCCAATTAAACCCATTCCAGAGTACAAAAGCAGCAGAAGCAATAAAATTATACCCATATTGCATTAAATAGCATGAACAATTGTACACTTGCTAGGATGGATACTGAAGATTACCAAAAAGTTCTTCAATTTTGTGAAGAATCAACCAATATCCAGACCAAAAACGTACTAAAACAGAGTAAGAAAATTAAGTTTCCCACAGTGTTTTAAGCTACTAAAAAAGTTGAAAAATTAAATTTTGTTAACAAAAAGAGAAGACACCCAAAAAGTGAAAAGGCAATGAGAATCGAATTATAACAAATGCAGGAAAAGAGAGAGAGAGAGAGAGAGTACCCAAGAGTGTAAATTCTCAAGAAAACAGCAGAGTCGAGGCCAGCATGATTGATAATCTCAGCCTCAGTCATCTTCAAAGCCTGAGGCATCCAGTTCAAGAAAGTAAGATACGTCTTGAATTCCAAATTAACGAACTTGCCCACAAAGTTCCTAGACCTCCTGGGGCTGCTTCTAGCCCCATTGATGTACCACTTGGGAAAGTAAATTCTGTCATTGATGGGTTGAATTCTCAGCAAAGCAAAAGCCAACAAGAATGCAAAAGCAGATAGTATGTTGATCAATGCAGACACCCCAATATCACCAAGAGTAGCCATTGGAACGAACACAAACAAAGAAAGGAGAAACTAGAGGTTATCTGAAGAATGGTTTGAAGTAACACAGAAAGGAAAGAATATTTTTTCTGTTTTTCTTTTTTTAATTTTTAGTTTTTTATTACAAGAAATTGACAAAGTTGGGGTGCACTGGCCCTTACTGCCTAATGGAGTTTGATATGTTAAAAGGATGTTACCCACTTTCCATTCTTTTTTCATTGCACCACAAGTGATGTGTTTTTTGTTTAATGAAAAATGTTTTGTTGTGTTGTCTTGTTCTGGTTTCCTTCGGGATTTGGAAGTATTTTGACTAGCAGAGTTGTTCATGACATGTGCATGTGAAAAGTGAAGTCATTTGTTATTAATTTTTTTGTTCTTTTTGGGATGAGAGAGAAAGGAGGCGGTGGACCTGCGGGTAACTGGTATTGCTTATTGTGCTTGCCGATGCTGGTAATCTTTTGTTCCCTGTTGAAGCCATGTGGCTAAAGAATGGATTGATTGCAATGAAACCCCTGAAATTTATCATAATGATAGAAGGATTCAAAAGGTTTTTATATATTGTAATTTAGATGGATTGCATGGAAATACTCTTAAATTTAACTTAAAATAGATTATTCAAATTGAAAATTTTGAACTCCAACTATTTAAGTTTAATGAAATATTTCAAGCACAACCATCTAACCATGAGTTTAAGCTGTTAAATTTTAAATTCTCGAATCGATGCTAATATTTTTAGTGTTTTTAGTTACATTTACTCTCAATACAATCTACAAAACAAGATGATAGTCTACATACAAATATAAATAATTAGTTTTGGATATTATATATAGATTATGTATATTATAAATTCTTTTAAATTAATATTAGTGTTAACCAGCTTTTTTTTCTCCATTTGAGAGTTAAATTTATCAAATTTTAACTATCTTTTTTTTATTAAGGTAATGTCATTTTCATATGTATATATACAAAAAAATAAACACATAATAATTTTTTTTTAATTCAACATGAAAAAGATATATAACAAGTTCCATGGGTAGTAAGTAGATAATGTCTAATATTTGACACCACGTAACTTGATTATCTCAAAGAAAGAGTGGATTCAAATGCACCAATCAATTCTTACTTTATAAATATAATATCCTTATATCTTGTTCTGATATTATTACAGATTCAGGGAATCTCGATGAAATTATTCCTTCGTACAATGATTCCAGCAATCTTTCACCTCCATCTTTAGCACGCGGTGGAAAGCTGGATGTAATCATGAAAGCATGCCTACGTTACCGCCTTAAAATCAGCAGATCCTTTTAATATTTAAATGCCGTTTTTGTTTTAATTTTACTTTGCATGAAAAGATTTCTCCCTTAATCTCTCCTTAATTAATTATGATTAGATTCTTTTCTACGAAAACAATGCCGAACCCAATTCATAAAACAATCTTAATATTTATTGCCACAATATCATTTATTAGGTTTATTTAAAAAAATTATTTTTATGTTATGCAAAAAGCCAAATGCGGTGTTTTCAGTACTTGAAATAATAATAATAAAAAATATGATGCTAATTTTATTGGGTTTAAATCCTATATTACACACACACACACTAACCTATATAATTTTTAGTTAAAAGAATTACTTACATGGATTAAACTGTTCTTCTAAACCGTTTAAATAATTAAAATAGTAAACAGTTTTGTGAATAAATTAAGCTAGGGGTAAATTTTTTACTAACCTTTTAAAAACATATATAATTGATAGTTATTATAACTCGTCTCTGGGACAAGTTTCGTTTGTCTTGTCTTTAGAGTAAGTTTATTAGTAAGTATTTTTTACTTGATATTCCTACTTTGTGATGGCCAACAATGAGGGACAATCGGCTTTTGATATCGATAACGGATATGCCAGCATGTCCATTGAAGATGAGGAGGATGATGGGCTGATTATTGAAGGAGAGGACATTGATGATGGGAACAAGGCCAATATCGATTATCGGTGTTGTTTGGTGGGCAGATTTCTGTTAGATAAGGTGATTAATTTTGTTGCTATGAAAAACACAATGGCTTCTCTTTGGCGGCCAGGAAAGGGGGTATGTATCAAGGATTTATCGCCTACGCTGTTCTTATTTCAATTTTTCCATGAGATTGATACAAATCGAGTACTGGAGTCAGGTCCGTGGACTTTTGACCAGCACATTCTACTGGTTAAAAGACTTGATGAGAACGAACAGCCGCAGAATGTCCCCCTGTTTCTTGCAGATTTCTGGATTCAAATTTACAACCTACCCATTGGTTTCATGTCTGAAAATTTTTGAAGAATATCGGAGACTATGTTGGCATTTTCTTGGGCTCCGATGAACATAATTTCATGGGAGTTTGGAGAACTTATATGCGCATCCGGGTATCCATTGATGTTAGGAAGCCCCTTAAGCGTAGGATGAAGCTTAAAAAGGAGGCTGGCGAATGGATCTGGATAGATTTTAAATATGAACGTTTGAATATTTTTTGTTTCATACGTGGATTACTGGGGCACACAGAGAAACAATGTTCGAAGTTGTATGATTGCCCGTCGAGTGAGATTGTGAAGGTTTATGGTCCCTGGCTGAAAGCGCCGAGCAGGAGGGGCCAGATGAATTCCGAGGAAAAGTGGCTGAGATCAACGATGCCGATAGAGAATAATAATGGAAAAGGAAATAGTGAGATGTTTGATGGTGCAATGGCAGTTGATTTGGTCATTAACGCAAATTCTGGAGATAATTTGCGTAACACAAGGGATTGTAGTATCAATGCGGGGATTGAGGGGATCAATAAGGAAAGCAATAGCTCGATATCGACCAGGAGCCATTTGCATATCAATGGAAAGTCAACTATGGGAATCATTAATGATTTGGGCGGGGAAAAGATTTTTGAAGAGGAACGGGAAGTTGGACTAACTGTTAATAAGTCAAAGAGAAGAAGATCTCAAGATGGGCTTCGTAGTTCTGTGGGCTTTGAGGATACGGTAGTTTCTCAAGAGATGGATATTTCTGAGGTAGGAAAAAATGGGCAAACGGTGGGACTTGTGATCAAGGCCCACCGCGAACAATGAGTGTGTTAAGTTGGAACTGCCGTGGGCTAGGCCACCCACGGACAGTTCAAGTCTTGATTGATCTGGTCAAATGTAAAAAACCTGCTATTATTTTTCTCATGGAAACGTTATGTGGTAAAGATAAATTAGAGAGTATTAAGAGGAAGTTGGGGTTTGATGGGCTTTTTGTGGTTGATCGCGTGGGCCGTAGTGGGGGGCTTGCTCTTCTTTGGGATGCCAATACAAATGTCTCTTTATTGAGTTATGCGAGGAATTTCATTGATGTTCATGTGGTGGTAGCTGGGTTGGGGGATTGGAGACTAACGGGATTTTACGGTTTCCCTGAATCGAGTCGTCGTCGTCAATCTTGGGACTTACTTCGATTTCTTTCTTCTTCCTCAACTGCCCCTTGGGTGTGTCTTAGGGATTTTAACGATTTATTGGCAACAAAGGAGAAAAAAGGTAGACTTGAGCATCCTCAGTGGAAATTGCAGGGTTTTAAGAAGGTTATTGCTGATAGTGGTTTGTTGGATGTTGGGATGGAAGGATATCAATTTACTTGGGAGAGATCCCGAGGTTTAGTGGATTGGGTGGAAGAGAGGCTGGATAGAGTTCTAGCCTCAGTTGAATGGCTTCATCGTTTTGCTCGGGTTAGAGTTATGAGCTTGGAGGCCTCGTGTTCTGACCATTTACTTATTTTTATGGATCCGAATCCTATTACTACTACCAGTAGACATAAGCGATTCCGTTTTGAGAATTTGTGGCTGCGAGAGCGGGATTGTGTTGAGATTATTACAAATAGCTGGAACCTTCTTCAGGTTGTTCAATTCAGCAAAAGATCTCGAGGTGTGGTGCTGACTTGTTCCAATGGGGGGGTCATTTGGCCCGTGATTTTCGTAAGCGTCTCTCTGATTGTAAATGTCTTATGGCTCGGTTAAGGGGGCAGCGTGACCAAGGTAGTGTGGAGGATTTTGTGGAGGCCAGGAATCGGTATAATGTTCTCCTCCATAGTCATGAAGTCTTCTGGAAGCAGAGAGCAAAATCCATTTGGCTTAAGGAGGGAGATAGGAATTCCAAGTTTTTTCATGCTACGGCTTCAGCAAGGAAGCGTAGGAATTCTATTGAAAGATTGCGAAATAGACAAGGAATTTGGAGCTCAAATCAGGAGGAGATAGATGGGATAATTGTAGATTACTTCAGCACGTTATTTCAGACTGAAGGTTGCAGTTGTGAGGAGGTTTTAAGATGTGTAGAGAAGAACATCACCGAGGATCAGAACATGATGCTCTTGGCTCCATTCTCAGCTGTTGAAGTTAAAGAGGCCTTGTTTGATATGCATCCGGATAAATCTCCAAGGCCAGATGGTATGAATCCTGCCTTTTATAAAAAAATTTAGAATATTGTTGGGGAGGATGTGGTGCAAGCTTGCTTAAATTTTATTCATAGTTGTTCCTTTCCTGTAGGACTTAATGATACATCCATTATTTTGATTCCAAAAAAGCAACAACCTGAGACCTTAGCTGATATGCGGCCCATTGCGCTGTGTAATGTACTGTACAAAATCATATCTAAGATGCTTGCTAATAGAATGAGGGCAGTACTTGCTTCGGTTGTCTTGGAGGCCCAAAGTGTTTTCATCCCCAGCAGAGCAATCACCGATAGTATAATTATCTCGGCCGAAATCCTCCATTTTTTGAAGAGAAAGAGGCAAGGAAAGCATGGCTGTGCGGCCCTTAAAATAGATATGTCTAAGGCATATGACCGGATCGAGTGGAAGTTTCTCCAAGCTATAATGCTAAAAATGGGGTTTGCTGAAAAATGGGTGGATATGATAATGCTTTGTGTTTCAACAGTCCAATACAGCGTGCTTCGTAATGGTAAGGAAGTAGGGCCAATTATGAAATACAAGTATGCAACCCAAGAGGGGGGTGAATTGGGATTCTAAAAATTATTCAATTTATTAAAGAAAATCTTAATCAATAATAAATCAAATTCAATGCAATAACAATTAAGATGATCATAATATAAAAAGATAAGGAAAGAGGGATTCAAACACCAAGATTTTTACGTGGTTCGGCTAACCTCGCCTACGTCCACGCCTCCAAGCTTTCCGGGCTTGAGGATTCCACTAAGCAAGCCTGCAAGGCTTCAAATGCTTACACTTGACTTCCAAGGTGTCAATGGACCTTTACAACAAGAGATTATTCCCAATCTCTTAACCCAAGTGTATCCCAACACTTACAATCACTCAAAATAAAAGATTACAAACTGTTTTTGCCTCTCACAATATATAAGATTACACAATGATGCTTAATATGTGAATAGATGAAGCAAGAGTGTGTTCTAAGCTCTATGAAGGTTGTATTCTCGAAT
>MKYO02018898.1:590819-698698 GCA_002013955.2 Citrus medica | reverse complement strand
TTCAAATGCTTACACTTGACTTCCAAGGTGTCAATGGACCTT
Organism: Citrus medica; assembly: GCA_002013955.2. Taxonomy (NCBI): domain Eukaryota; kingdom Viridiplantae; phylum Streptophyta; class Magnoliopsida; order Sapindales; family Rutaceae; genus Citrus; species Citrus medica. The sequence goes on along the minus strand of MKYO02018898.1, from coordinate 698,656 downwards.
TACAACAAGAGATTATTCCCAATCTCTTAACCCAAGTGTATCCGAACACTTACAATCACTCAAAATAAAAGATTACAAACTGTTTTTGCCTCTTACAATATATAAGATTACACAATGATGCTTAATATGTGAATAGATAAAAGCTCTATGAAGGTTGTATTCTCGAATATTAGCTCAATGGTTGTGTTGTGATCAATTTTCTTTGAATTTGAATGAGCTTATTTATATCTGGAGTTGAAAATCTAGCCGTTACAAACTGTCGGACAGAAAACGGTTCGCCGTTAGTGATAAACGGTTAACCGTTTCGACTGGTCAAAGTTACTGTTGGACCAGATTTCAAATAAACAGTTTGCCGTTTCCAGTTAACCTTTCGCCGTTAACTTCCAAAGACTTGCAAGATGAACATAGGTTATCCGTTTACACTAAACGGTTAAGGACTTGCATGAAGTGGTTTCTCTGGATATTGTCGGTTAACCGTTTGAAATAAACGGTTTACCGTTAATTTCCAGTAACCTTCCCTTCTTTGTGTTTTTCGTTTTTCATAAACGGTTAGGGGTTTACGAAATATGTTGCTCTCTGCCTTTAATCGGTTAACCGTTTGAAATAAACGGTTTACCGTTAATTTCCAGTAACCTTCCCTTCTTTGTGTTTTTCGTTTTTCATAAACGGTTAGGGGTTTACGAAATATGTTGCTCTCTGCCTTTAATCGGTTAACCGTTTGAAATAAACGGTTTACCGTTAATTTCCAGTAACCTTCCCTTCTTTGTGTTTTTCGTTTTTCATAAACGGTTAGGGGTTTACGAAATATGTTGCTCTCTGCCTTTAATCGGTTAACCGTTTAAAATAAACGGTTCATCGTTTATAACCAGAATTGCATTTTAAACAAGTTTTTGTAGAGAATCTCTTCCTAATTTGAAAGTCCATCTTTTATGAAGAAATAAGGCAATGGATAAAAGGGCTTTCGTTTATTAAGAAATATCTCCATTATTTATGTCAAAAACCATATAAAATTTGTTATCATCAAAATCAATATTATTAACATATTTATGTTAACAGATTATACCAAGCAGAGGAATACGCCAAGGTGATCTGTTATCCCCGTACTTGTTCATTTTGTGTGCTGAAGGGTTGAGCTCCCTGATTCGAGTGAATGTAAAGGCTGGTTTGCTTCATGGTGTGAAGGTTGCTAAAAGTGCTCCAATGGTGTCCCATTTATTTTTTGCCGATGATTCCTTTCTGTTTTTCCGAGCAAACCAGCAGGAAACAACTCTAATAAGGAATATTCTAGCTTCATATAGTCGTGCTTCTAGGCAAAAAGTAAATTTCAGCAAATCCTCAATTTCGTTTAGTGCTAATATGTTTGTTGATGTTGCTAGTCAGGTGAGTGGGGAGTTGGCTGTTAATGTTACTTCTGATCATGGTGCTTACTTGGGGCTTCCTTCCTGCATTGGACGATGTAAAAAAGCTGTATTTCAGAGCATTCAAGACAAAGTTTGGCAAAAGCTGCAAGCATGGAATACGAGGATGTTATCGAGGGCCGGAAAAGAAGTTTTGCTGAAAACAGTGGCTCAAGCAATGCCTAACTATGTGATGAATGTCTACCTTCTTCCGCTTGATCTTTGCAAGGAGCTTGAGATTATGATGAATTCGTTTTGGTGGGGTGGTAAGCGTAATGGTAGGGGTGGAATTAATTGGATGAAGTGGGAACGCATGTGCAAACCAAGGATTTTGGGGGGATGGGTTTCAAGCAAATTCATCTTTAGAATGTTGCAATGTTGGGCAAACAGGTGTGGAAACTGTTGACAAGCCCAACTTCTCTTGTTGCAAAGGTGCTTAAGGCTCGTTATTTCCCTCGATCCTCAGTTCTTAATGCTAATTTGGGATTTAACCCGAGCTTTATTTGGCGCTCCATAATGGCTGCGAAGGATGTGGTTATAAGGGGTAGCAGAATTCAGATTGGTAGCGGGTAGCGGGCAGCAGGCTACTATTGGGAAAGATCCGTGGCTCCCTAACCTTGAGAATGGATTCACTACTTCTGAGCTGCCTGAGGAAATTATGACGGCTCCAGTGTGCAGCCTGATGGTGGCTGATGAGCGTCGGTGGGATTATGATGTTGTGACTGATTTATTTAACAACAGGGATAGAGACCTCATTCTGAAAATTCCCCTTAGTGCTCGTAGAGACCGTGATATGTGGCACTGGTTGGCTGATCCAGGGGGTGTGTTTTCAGTGCGTAGCTGTTATAAGCTGATGACTTATGATGCTAATAATTCTTCTTTGAGCTTTTGGAGACGCTTGTGGAAATTGGATGTGCCGAGCAAAATGAAGAATTTCCTTTGGCATGCTGCTACAAATGTGCTACCTACGTATGATAATCTACTTCGGCGAAGAGTTCAGGTACTGCCTCTTTGCGTTGTCTGCAATACTTGTAATGAATTTATTATTCATATTTTGGTGGACTGTGGATTTGCCAAAGCTTGCTGGATTGCTTCTCTAATAGGATATATTGGTCATATTTCTTCATTTATGGAGTGGCTTGGCATTATATTTAATCGTTGTAGTAAAGAAGAATGTGAGCTTGCAGCTATGGTTTGCTGGAGGATTTGGATCCAGCGGAATGATAGAGTTTGGAACAGCAGGTGTGGTCAGGTTTATTAAATTCTTAACTCAGCCGGCCACCTTCTTCGTCAGTGGCAATATTGGAGGAAACAGTTTCTGTTTGATGATGCAGATGGGAGTAGGTTGAGTCATGGGGCTGTGTGTTGGGAAAGACCTCCTGATGGATGGGTTAAGTGTAACGTGGATGCTGCTGTGTTTGCATCTCAGTCGAAGATTAGCTTTGATTGTGTGGCTCGGAACTCTGAGGGCACTTTCTTGGCTGCAAAATGTGACTGTTTTGCTGGAAGTTTTGCGGCTAGAGAAGCAGAGGCGCTTGGTGTTAGGGAAGCTCTTAGCTGGTTGAAAGGTATGCACCTTCCTCGTGTGATAGTTGAAGTGGACTGTCTGCAGGTTTTTAAGGCTTTAACTGAGAATCTTTTAAGTCCCAATGGCTTTGGCCTCATCATTGAGGAATGTCATTTCTTAGTTCAGGAAGTAGGAGAAGTGCAATTCTCTTTTGTCCGTCGATCTGCGAACGTCGCTGCCCATAGAGTCGCTAGGGTGGGGGTTCTTTGTCAGGTCCTAGCGAGTGGAGTGTTGTTCCACCTCGTTGGTTAATGAACAATTTATAATTGAGTTTATTTAATGAATTTATCTTCAAAAAAAAAATTAAGCTAGGGTTGATATTTTGTTGGGAGTATAAAAAACGTAAACAAAAAATTAATCTCCATTTTGGCTATTTGCCAACTAATAAGACAAGACTCATAAAATGTCCATATTATGTCTTATGCTTCAATTTGTCCTTTTTTTTTTTACTATCATTTCTTTATTTCGAATAGATATTGTTAGTTAGTTATTTAATCCATAACACAACAGCGAAATTGGATCATCGAATGAAGCATTATTATTAAGCTACAGCTTTTAGTAGTGGTACATGAATTTAGAATTAGAAAACACTAATTGTCGTTTCATTGTAACATGTCTATAACTGTATAATGTTATGCTTGGGCTATAATCTTGTTAAAAATGATTTCTTTAAGATAAAACCATTTTTAACAGTCTCTAAAGATTTCATTGAGTGGTTTTCAATAGTTTTATTTAATTAGTCGCTCAAATTTTAAATCTTAAAGAAATAGGGACTTAAAACAAATGATTTAGGCAGGTAAATCAAATAATGGGCAGTTTTTAAAGTTTATAGTAATCACAAATTGACAAACAAGTTGTTGCAATAGGATGTGGAAAAGCTCAGCGTCCTTATCATTGGCGAATGGTGTGACTACAGATTCTATATATCCGTGACAAAAAGTTAAAACTATATCTCTGTTTCTTCTAAAGCCATTTCCAGCCATTTCCAGCAGGTTCCATCAACATGTGATGACAGTCTGTCAGCATTTCCAAATAGTCGAAATTATTCGATCAATCAAAGATAAGTTCACATATACATTCTCGAATTTTTACAAGTTTCTACGTTTCTTACAATTTATTCCATATAATTGCATTACAGTCAACCGACAAAAATAAAATAAAATAAAGAATACTTGATACAACAAGGACACCACTAGCATGAGATATAAAAGAAAACAAAATATGAACCAGATTTAGTCTTGATTGCTATTCAAGACGCGCTAAATGGTACAATCTGGAAATGAAAATGGTAACTGCTGGGTGCCACTAAAACTAATATTACAGATACAATAATGTACACTACTCCGAAGAGCCGATGTAACAACCTCACGATGGCTTCAGTCCTTTCACCGCCGCAGCAAAAATCTAAAATGTCACAAACAGATACATCATATGATGCAATTCATATAGCAAGATTGTCCAACCAACTTCATAGTTAAAGAGATACCACTTGGTGAGATTGTACATACCCTTGATCATTGATATTAGTTCAGTTATGCAAGAAATACCGTATGCTATGTTTAGCAACTATTAAACACTCCACATAGCAAACATTAAATGTAGAATGCAAAACATGATTCAAAAACAACATATATATTACATTAAAAAAATAACGTACATAACCCACACATACCACTTATTCTAAGATATATCCTATTAACCCACACATACCACTTATTCTAAGATATATCCTATTAACCCACACATACCACTTATTCTAAGATATAACCAATAGGCTAATCAAGCATTGTACACTTACAACACTAGGTGCAGTACTACAATTTTGCTTCAATTCACAGTAGAATAGCTATTTGCTTTGCAAAAGTTTATATGGCATGAAACAAAGCAGCCTTGAAAGATTATTGAATAAAATAGGAATCCTTCCATATGTTTAGAAGAAGAGAAGAAGAGTTCTGGAGCAGTTGCAATCATCCAGTTGTTCCATCATGCATGGAGGTCCTACAATTGTTCTGATAAATCCTATGAGGTTTTTAGTAGAGACAGAGCACATTTTCAAGAACTTAGATAACCCACATAGGGATCAAGGCTACAGGACCTAAAATGTGAGATCAGCATCAATAATGATCTGAATCAAATTGGATTGATGTTAGATACTTTGATGGACTAAAAGATTGTTGAACTCACTGCCACATAAAATCCATGTTAAGGAATCACCATGTCTATTCCATTTTTTTTTTTTTTGGGTTTTAATCTCATGTATGTGTGTTTTTGCTCAAATGAACAAGTTTTCCCAAATAACCAAACAAAGATTAGAAAAATAATAGACAAATAGGAAAAGCTACATACTCTGGACGGTGCTCCAGGATCCTGTTTCAACTGTCCACGGGGTTGATCGTAGCTACTGCTTTCCTCATGCTCGATGAGATTCCTTTCTCCATTCTCAGCCAATGCTGAAGTTCCCTGGTTAAAAGCATCACCATCTGAAGATTTTTTCTTTGATCCACTTCTTAGGGCATAAGGTTTTTCATCTTGCATAACATTAGTGAGGAGATCTTGGTTCTTTTTATTGAACTGTGTTGCTGCTGCTCGTGCACCAGCGATGGCTGCATTGAGAGTGGATGATTTCTCCACTGCAGCTGATTTATTTTCGGGGAAATTTGTAGACATAGATCCTGGCTTCAAAGAAAAAGGATCTTGTGCATCTGGAAGTGGAAACTTCACAGGCAGTGGACCTTTAACAGGGGTAAGACCCCTAACAGCAGCTTCATACACCTGTGACAGGAATAGAAGTCAGTCCCTGTTTAAACAAAATGCAAGAGACACAAGCACCAAATTTTTGCATCTCATGTACCTTCTTTTCCAAGTTATAAACACCCTGATACCCTCGCATTTCAAATGGAACTAATAGTTTCTGCATTTGTTTGAGTCAGAAACGATTCATCAAAAGTTCAATGTTCATCAAATGGTAATCTATAGCAGGGTGAAAGCACTCACTTGAGGATTTTCACAAAGCCAGCAAAAATCTGTTTGTGCTTCTAACCTCACCTGTCCCACAAAATTGGTATAAATTAGTCAGCATACTCATTGTACATTATTAAGTTGATAATATAGGGAACAAAATGATCAGGGGAGTAAATAGCTAACCCCTTCAGGTACCACTTCCCATCTTGCTAGTTCTTCGCAGCGAACGCAGCCGACTACTTCAACACACCCTACATATTTAGATATGTCAAAAACTGGAAAAAAAAAAAAAAAGCAATACTATCGTCTCCATAATTTCTCCAACGTGATTTCCATTCTAGCTTAATATTAAGAGGAGCCATAAAACACTCAGGACCGTCTCTCACTTGAAATTGGAAAGAACTTCAATAATTTGGTAAAACAACTTCATTACACATTTCCACTCACCTCATACTCCATCCAATTTCTCTCTGCAAGCAATGTCCTGACTTACCGTGACTTTTGCATATAGACCATCAGAAGGATACACGCATAACACAACATAGAGAGTGAAAGCTTGTGTGAGATTATCAATGAAAATGAAAAGCAGCTAAGTGGACCCAATAGTCCACCAAATTCAAGTCAAACTTGAATCTGAGCTTCAAAGCTTTGTTTAAGACCAGATATTGTTAATTTTCACATCTTTTGCAAAGCTAGTGGCATCAATACGATAATTAGGTGACAACTAAGAATCCGTTTGACTTAGCAGTTTGGCAAAGCCGCGGGTCTAAAAGTGTTTGGTAAACTTGCAGATAGCTTAGAAGTTAAAGTGATTCCCACAGTCATTTGACTAAAAAAATCACTAAAATTCTAAAAATCTGCCAAGGAATGGAGCCTCGGGAGCTCGAACAACGAGGGCGTGAATTCACCACTTGGCGACCGTGATGAAAAACTAATATCTTTACTATTTTCATCAAAACTGTTTATTTTCATCCAAATTTTTCACATTTTATTTTGCAGCAGCTGTGGCTCGAAGTCTGAAGCCTACCTACATTTATTCTCGAATATTTGTAAATTTGTAACATGAAGAAAAAATTAGCAAAATAACGAGTACCTAAAAGTCTTGAAACTGGATAATGTTGGGGAAACTGAAGATCAGTGATCCCATTGACTGCATAAATTTCCCTGTAAAATTCTTCCATTGCTTTGATGGTAGCTTCTTCGGGAATCTTGCTAGCAGCATGAATCCATAGACGGCCTTCACAGTCACAAAGACAATATAAATTAATTATTTAATGGCGCTACTATTTAAACAAGTCTTAACAACAATTAAATGATTAATTACTTAATTAATTATTAAGAGTATGAGAGCAAATTATATTTATATACCTCGAAGAGGAGCAGGCCAAGACCTGCCTTCAACGCGCTTGATCCCGTAAACGAGGAGTGAAGCCCATGGTTGATGCATCGTCAAACACGGGTTCGTGTAGTTCCCATGCTTTCTTACTCCTCTCATCTCTTTCTCTGTGTTCGGTTCCCGGGAGAATCACTCAGAAAATTTCACACTACTTGTCTCCCAGAAGGAATCTGTTCTTTTTCCTTTAAACTCGCAAAGTCGCAAGGCTTATACATTGTTTAAATAATAAATATGATAGCAATAGTCACGTGCAATAACAGACGTACACGTGCTAGCCCCAATCATAATTAGAGCGGATAAAATTTGAAATTTTGGTAAGAATAAATGAGTTTGAGTAAAAAACATTAGAAAAAAGCTTTTTACTAAAAAAAAAACTCTTTTTATTCATGAGGTTTGAGGTAATAGTTCATTTCATCTTTATTTTTTTAAATAATAGCCTATTTCATCATTCTTTTTCAAACAATAGACAAAATGGTCTTTTTTAAATTTATAATTAGTTTACTTTATAATTAACAGAGAATAAAATTTCAGTTAAATAAATACAAACTATTTTAAAATAAAAATCTCAAGAAAAATAAATAATATCTAAATTTCTATATAAATTTAAAGTTCACATATAACTTAAGAAAACAAAAATAATACTAAAAAACATGCAATATATTTGTGTGTATGTGCATTCATTATATATTTTTAATGAAGTCAATTAAATTTTTGAATAATAATTTTTAAAATTAAGAATCTAAAAAAAAAAAAAACCATACACTCTAATGTAGTATGCTCTATTCTATAATATTTGTAAATATGTGTTTTATGTATTTAGTGTGTATTTTTAAAACTAAATAAAGGAGTGTGTGTGTGTGTGTGTGTTTTTTTTATAGAATAACAGTATAATTGATTATTTATTTATTTATCTTGATCATATTAAAATGAAGGACAAACTAAAGGTTTAAAAAAAAATCATTCTAGTGCTTGTGAAATCTATGTTTTTCTTTTTTAATTTTGGCTTAGATATATATTTTACATATTATTTAGTGTTATTATTGTTTAGTCATTAAGTTATCCTTTTATTTTAAATTTACACCCAAAGGCAGATATTTTTTTAATTATATTTGAGAGTTTTATTTTAAAATAGTTTGTATATCCTTATTTGAAAATTTATTTTTTTTTTCAATGAATTATATAGTATACTAACAATAAATTGACCGAAGAGTGTTTTGAAGAAAGATTTTGTAAATTAATTTTAAATTGAAAACACAAGTATAATTTAGATTCTGCCAACATGAATTAGTTTTAGTTAACTGTTTAATAATTATATCATTAATTAAGTAAATGAGTCAAGAAATTAAACCCTTACTCAGCAAAAAAAAAAAAAATCATGTTGACCAAATCAAACTCATATAATAATTGTGTCAACTTTTATGGGAAAAATACATTTTTCACTTCTAAGGTTTGATGTAATAATCAATTTCATCTTTATTATTTAAATAATAGCTCATTTCATTCTTATTTTATAAGATTTGATGTCAATAATATTAAATAGGTATTAAGTGAGTTATTAAGTTGTATTATATTGGGTGATACAATTACATGATTATTAAATAAGTGTATTAGATCGCTCATTTATTTTTTATGTAGTGTTTGAATTTTAATATTTTGACATAAATATTAAATGAGCTGTATTTGAGTCCGCTTAAAGGCGAACGCGCTTCAAAATGAGTTTGTTGTGGTACTGATTCTTCATCTATTCTGGTAACAGATTTGAATAAATAGAGCAGTGGATCAAGAAAAGAGTTTTAACTCCAAGGAATCCCTTATGTCAAACTCACAAAATTGACACGATACTAGCAGAACCAGTGACCTATTTTGCCACCACTAGTTATAATAAGGTAATTTATTGTGTATAATTTATTTATTAAATATACTTAAAAAGAATGAATTTGTTTATAAAATCTGTTCCGTATTTTAAATTGAAGAATGCAGAGTAACCTATTCTTTCTTTTTTAAAGGGTACTTTGGTCTTTTTAAGAAAAATTTATCGTATTCATGAAACAAATGAGTATGGTGGCATTGTTTGTGCAATTCACCCACGTCCACGGCATATTCCATCCAAATTCGTCCACGTAACAGTCGTAAAACCCTAAAGAGTTAAAACTATAAAACCCTTTTAGTGCCCAAAATTTGAAAGGCGGTTCTGCAATTTCGCATTAGCAGTTGGTTGAGCACGAGCTCGAGCTTCGTCTTCTACTTCACTTCTTCTTCTTCTTCATTCAATTCAGCAATGGGTGGAAAAATGAAAGATGCAACACTGCTCAGCGAACCCACAAACAACAACACCACCACCCAACAAATCGAAAGCAATAAGAAAAAGAAGAACAAGCACAAAGAGATTGAAGCCGAAGAAGAAGAAGAACAACAAAATGAACTGAATCTAAAACGAAAGCTTGAAGCAATTGAAACCGCCAATGGAGCTGAAAAGAAAAATAAGAAGAAGGAGAAGAAGGAGAAGAAGAAGCAGGAGAAAGAGCTCGAAGAAATTGAGATATCAGAACAGAGCCACGATGATGATGATGGTGGGCATAAGAAGAAGCAAAAGAAGAAGAAGAAGAAGAACAAGGAAGATAGAGATGAGGCAAATGGTAAAGAAAGTAAAAATGGTGACGATGAAACGATTAGCTTTTTTAAAGAAGAGGATGATGGGCAAGTAGTGGTTACTGGAAAGGATGTGAAAGAAGCTAAATATAAGGCATTAAAATCTTTTACTGAGTCTAAGCTTCCTGATGACGTATTGGGTTGCTGCAAGAATTTTAAGAATCCATCTCCGATTCAGTCTCATGCGTGGCCTTTCTTATTGAACGGTCGTGATTTTATAGGGATTGCAAAGACCGGCTCTGGTGGGTATATTGATTTGATTTTTTTTTTCCCCGGGTGGGTCGTGGATTTATGGTGTAATTTTTGGTTATTTAGGTAAGACAATAGCATTTGGGGTGCCGGCAATGATGCATGTGTTGAGGAACCGAAAGGGGAAGGCGGTGGGGAAGAGGGTGAATCCGCTTTGCCTTGTGCTTTCACCCACCAGAGAATTGGCTGATCAAGTATGTACCTATATGCCACTGTTCTGCTTTTAGGTATTGTGACTGTAGATGATTATTTGTGCTGAAGTTTTAGCTTTTAGATTACAAACAGAATGATACATTTTGAATGGTTGAAAGACTGCATCTTGGAATGCATAGTTTTGTGATTTTCATGGCAGTGTAGCACGAGGATTTTCTAGGAGTTGAGCCATTGTATTATTTTTCCAGTCCAAGCATGCAGTAACATAGATACTTGTTGAGTAGCAATAAGAGTAATCAAGCCACTTATCCTTATCTTTCAAAGGAAAAAAGTGCTGCTTCTATCTTGCAATTATAATTGAATGTTAAAAAAATATATCCATCCGGAACTAAGGAGAGTTTATAAGTAGTAAAATGTTTTGTTTCTGCTGTATTTCTGTTACCGCAGTATGAAACAAGCATGATCTTTTAGAGTGTACCTATCTCATTTGTTTACAGGTTTTCTTGTGATGTTATTTTTCTTTTCATCCCTGTTTATGTTATCTCTTACTTGTCTTGTTTAGTTGATGCTATGAGAACACTCCTCAAAGCATGAACTCAATTATTGACTTTCATTGCTGGTGGCAGATTTATGATGTTTTGAATGATGCTGGGAAACCTTGTGGTGTGAAGTCTGTTTGTGTGTATGGAGGAACCTCGAAACAACCTCAGATTACAGCCTTACAGTCTGGTGTTGTAAGTTATTCTATTTCATATTTCTAATTGTGTATATTAGGGATTCTAGACTCCTACCGTATGTGTCCTAATGGATATGAAGTTTGCATCGGTTGTATGTTAGGCATTCTAGACTACCACTGTATGTGTCCTAACGGATATGAAGTTTGCATGATGTCTTTTATAGTCTTAGGTCTGAATCAGTTCTTAATTTGGATTGTTAGTTATGCGTAATTGATGCTTTGTTATTCATATTTATGTAATTACTCTAGATTGTGGTCCTCTGAGAAGTTAAGGCATAATTCAAGTCTTGTTATGCCAGTTTGATCTTTGCATATAATAAGATATAGAGTATTAGAGTCTGGCAGTTGTTTGGTCTCCTATGAGGCATGTTCCCCTAGTTTTCCTTCTGATCTTATCCGTCACTTTTATGGTTCTTCATTGTTGAATTCTCATTTGTCAGATCTGTGTATTGCTTGTTTCTTAAAATAGCTCATTAACTCAGCTCTAACAACTCTAATTCTTAATTCTACTGTAACTACATACATCCCTATCAAAAATTATGTACGGCTATCTTTACATTTCTTATGCTAGAAAGATATTGAAAATGAAGACATCAAGGTTGGCTATCGTTCATTTGATGCTTTTAGATTGTGTGTGGCACATAGAGATAGATTTCTGTTGTCTTAATTTTATTGATCATGTGGAGATCTAGTTGAGTCTTGCCAATAGCTTGGAGATAATTTGTCCCTTTTGTTTCCATTGGAAGCATATAGCTATTTTCTTGATTGCACCTGTATATTATTCTATGATGTGGTGGTTTGAACTTGCCATATGCAAGATTTTCTTAAAATAACCTAGTAATATGACATTCTCTTTCTTGTGTGCACAGGACATTGTGATTGGAACACCTGGTCGTTTGATAGATTTGATTGAAATGAATGTCTGCCACCTTTCGGAGGTTTCTTTTGTGGTAAGGACAGTCGTTTAGAATATTGGTCTTCTAATTACCATCTCTATGTATTGATTTAGTTATAAATAGCACTGGTGCTTTTTTTTTTTTCCTCCAGATGTTGGAATTTCTTCTTTTGATTTGAGGGTGGGTTTAATTGGGGTTTATGTCTGGCTTATTAAGTGGGAGATAAAGTTTGCAAAGTTATGAAAATTATTACAAGATGGGATGAATAAGGTGGATGAGAAAAGGTAGAAAACCTCAAGAGTCTCTTAGGACCCCTAGGGGTCTCAACTAGAGTATTTTCAAGGGATTTTTTTTAATGGAAAGATAAGTAGAAGTTCTAATACAGTTTGTAAATGGCTTTGCCTTCAGTAAATTGACTCCTTAACTCCTAACTTTGTAAGGGAAAATGGATTCTTTAGCAAGATTTCCTAAATTCCTAAACAGAATCCAAATGAAACTGAGCAAGATTAAAAGTAGAAGAAAGAGCAATACATTTTAAGAGGAGTACAGAAAATAAGTAATAGTGCTTTGTATGAGTGTAGCCTGTAAAATACTATTTTATAAAAATAAGTATTAAATTTAATCTGAAATGACTTTAAAACTTTCTGTAGGTCCTTGATGAAGCAGATCGGATGCTTGATATGGGATTCGAAGAGCCAGTTCGCTTTATTTTAAGCAAGATATCTTTGGGTAAATGTTATATATGATTTTGTTTCGTCTCTCCCTTATAATTATCACTTGAAATCATTTTGAACTGGAACAAGGTATAGAGGCAGCAAATTTTATTTTTGAGGGCCAACATGTAAAAACTATTAACATCAGATAATGAAATTTAAGTGGCCAAATACTTATGTGTCCTTTATTTTTCATTCCAAAACCTTTTTTTTTTTAAACCGTATTCTATTAGTTACTTTTCTTTTTTTTTGGTAATAGAAGTATAGAGTGAGAGAAACATAATCTAAAAAGATGTACAATAAGTGAAGAAGCTACCCTGGAAATCTTCTGTAATGATGTGTAAAAGTCTTCATCTTTTAATCATTGTTGCAGTGTCAATTGTAGTTGTATTTGGGCTTTTGTATCTTATATATGTGAATTTGTTTGGATACAGTTTCAATCCAAAATAAATATGTTCATGACAGACATTTCCCTGACTTGGGAAAAAATTCTTAAAATTGTTCAGCTCGCCAGATGGTAATGTTCAGTGCTACGTGGCCTATAGAAGTTCATAAGTTAGCTCAAGAGTACATGGATCCCAATCCCGTTAAGGTGTGGATCTTCATTCATAAAGACATATTGGTTAATATATATATATTTTTTTAAATTCTTTTAAACCCTTGCCTTTCTTGAAAATAATTGGTTTTGTTTCAGGTAGTAGTCGGTTCAGAGGATTTGGCTGCCAACCATGATGTTATGCAAATTGTTGAGGTTAGATTTTTCCCTTGTGTGACCCATTTAGCCATCATTCATATATATATATATATATATTTCTCATAGGTGTATTTGCAAACATTTCTCCTGCAAATGTAGGTCTTAGATGATCGTTCACGTGATCAGCGTTTGCTTGCATTGCTAGAAAAATACCACAAATCTCAAAGGTATTATTTGGTAACTTCTTGCAATTTTATTTAAATTTCTGATATATTTTGGGATCGCTTGCACATCTTTTACTGATTTATTGTATTGCTAAAATAGCAATTGGAACTTTGTGTTCAATCTGTTAGGTTGTGTGATTATCTAAATTAGTGAGTTGGAAGAAAAAATATGGGGGAAAATGAAGAAAGAGAGGGTTATGATCAAAACAAGCTTGAAAAAAACATAAACTTTATCCACTGTTAATAGATCTTTTAAGGAAAAACCTAACTGGAGAAGTAAGAGTAATATCCTTAAATTTTTAAATCACCATATACTAGAACCTTTCTTCTTCAATGTAAAAGACTTGTGGGCAAGCAAATTCTGGTTCTGCTTTTTGAAATGGATCAATTCAGATATTGCTTCAGATAATTTAGGTTCCAAATATCTATTCTGGGAAACACTTTAGAACTGGGATAAGGCAACATATCAACTGTTGAACTAGCCCAAAACAGTGGAAACTTTCTCTAGGGATGTTGAGATTTTTGAGTACTGGGGTTCTTGTATTTTGTGTATAATGGCTGGAAGCATTTGGCACATGTTTTTTTTTTTTATATTTTATTTTATTTTGTTTTTTATAATAGCCAAACTTGGGGATGAAAAATTAGAAAACATAAAGCACAAGTTGGAGATAGAAAACAGAACAGATAGAGATAAAGAAAGTATAGAGAGCGGACTAGAGGGGAGGAAATAGAATACAAAATAGGGAGGACAAAAGTAAGATGCAGACAAAGAAGCAGAAAGAGAGGAGATATGTTATCGTGACTAAAATTATGTATATACTCATTCTCTGTGCTTGAGAACAGTAATAAACCTAACACATTATTAGAAAATTCATAATATAATTCAAATTAAGATTCTTCTCAAATAGGAAAACAAAGACTAATATTCTTGAATTCCTAAATGTAAAATATTTTCTTGAAAATGCCTTTTGGTGTTTACTGGTACTACATCCTTTTGATACGGAACTTATACTTGTGTTCAGGAACAGAGTATTAGTTTTTGCCTTGTACCAGCTGGAAGCTGATCGTCTTGAAAATATGGTGCGGCGAAGGTAAATTTTTATTATCTTGGTGTTATAGTTTTTGGTGTAATAAGCAGCTCCGTTCTGCCTACGGCATCAAGCAGTTGGAGGTAGAACTGTGTTGATGAATCCCATTTGCCTGTAACTTTTGAGTTTTTATTTATTTATTTTTCTTTTACTTTTGCTCTCAGTGGATGGAAGGTCGTTGCAATACATGGTAAGAAAGCACAGCATGAACGTACAAAGTCACTGTCATTATTCAAGGAGGGAACTTGTCCTTTGATGGTACACATCTGCAAATCAGTATTTTGACTACAATAGTGGAAGCATTGTGGTGTAGTAATTCTCTGGGATTTCTGCAAACTGAAAGGAAATGAAATTGTTAAAAAAAAAAAAAAAACAATGATGTGCAGATCCAAGCTGGTAACTCTGTTTCTGATTAACTAAATATGGTGTAAGAAAAGCACAACATGATTATTGCAATTAATGGTTGCGTGTAATATTAATTCTAAATTTTTGTCATCTCTTTTATATTTCCAAGAACTTGATTGTTGTAGTATTGACAGTGAATGTATTTGCAGGTTGCTACTGACGTTGCTGCACGAGGATTGGATATTCCAGATGTTGAAGTAGTTATTAACTATTCTTTCCCTTTAACCACGGAGGATTATGTTCACAGAATTGGTAGGACTGGCCGGGCTGGTAAGAAGGGTGTCTCTCACACGTTCTTCACAAATCATAATAAGGTAGCATATCAAACCTTTTCATGTTATCTTTGCTTGAATTCTGGAGTCAAAACTATTATATCGTTGTGTTACGCCAAATATCTTGTTTTAGCTAGTGACATTGCTATTTCAGGCACTTGCTGGGGAGCTGGTGAATGTTCTCAGAGAAGCTAGACAAGTTGTGCCAGATGCTCTTCTGAAATTTGGCACTCATGTAAAGAAGAAGGTGTACATTTCTATCCTTTTTGATACCTTTTTTTTTTTTTTTAATTTGATTTGCTGTGTATCCACTTGCTTGGCACATATGTTTGGAAATGTTGTGGAAACAGGCATGGTCATCTGTTTTCTTCCCTGAATGAGTTTACACTGTGCCTCATTGCATTGCAGGAGTCCAAGCTGTATGGAGCTCACTTCAGAGAAATTTCGGCTGATGCTCCCAAGGCTAAAAAAATAACATTTAACAACTCTGATGATGAAGACTGATTCATGTATTGTTGCCCCTGAAACTCATGTCGGGCTAGCGGCAAGATATATAGGAATATAGGATTCTATTATTGAAATTGAGAAACAAATTTCTAAGTTGCTATGGTCTATTTTTGGTAAGCTAATCCATTTTTTACTTTTACAAACAGCTGCAAGATAGACATTGAACACGCATCAATCTGCCGATACATAAACTTTCCAAGCTTTCCAAGCTTCTTTGGTTATATATACAAGTTATTCGTTGGTACTTTCCTACATGTGTATCGCTGCTTTGTCCCATAAGGGTAATTTACTCATTTCTAACTCAGCAGGTTAAGAATCGTGACTTAAGCGTGTTGACGACTTATTTTGTTAGACAGCATCTTTTGAATTGGCCCTTTTGCTGTAGTGCTGGTGAAAATGCACCAAATAATTTTGTAACTGGTAAACCCAGGTACATTAAACACAAGTGCAGAAACTTCTAATCATCTTTTCCGTCATTTTTTTGTTGACTCAAAATTGTGGAGTACAGTTGGCAAAATGAAAGCTCAATGGAAAGTGCCTTTCGATCAAAATCAAATGTGCAGGCAGTTTTAAAATTTAAAAGAAGGAAGCAATCAATATAAGAGTAGAAAATTTCATAAATAGAAAATTTTAGGCATGAAAAGTGCAGCATTTCTCTAGAAATTATTGTGCAACCTGGGCTTGTACAAGCATTAACGCTGGTTTCCATTGAGCTAGACATTTTCCGCAAGATATATTAGGGAATCGCTTTGTAATTTCTCATTACATCTTTAGTCTTTACAAACTAATTCTATGGCTGGGGTTAAATGCATCCAACGGCTGCTGCATGCAGTACTTACACATTCCAGCTTTCACTAGTTTTTATTCCATTGCACGTGTTTGTTGAAAGCAGTGAAGTGTGATATTGCTCAGGAGCTTCACTGGGACATGTCAACAAACACTTTGTACTTTTAACAGACACTTATCACTTCCTCGAATTACATTTCTTACTTCTTTTATGGTCAAGGAATCCTCTTCTCCAAGTTTAATGTTTAGTACTTGCTAAAGATATATGTATTCTATAACTATATATTTAATTGGTCAAATGAAATTCTAAGGACCTGATGAAGCAATAGAATTTTCTCTTTTATTCAAAATAAATTTCATTATGAACTAATTAGCTATTAGACTTATATTTACAAATTGAGCTAAGAAACTTATGAAACTAAACAAAGATAAAAGAAAATATTAACTGATAGAGAATTGATTATGGATTTGTGATTCATGAAGCTCTTTGCTTGAAAAGCAGCTGCGTGCCAGAAACGGGAATGCACTTGAAGAGAAAACCAATTGGCCAAGACATAGCTGCAATGCCAATACAAGCTGCCCATTGCCCCCAATTCAGCCTCTCAGTATCAGCAAACTTCTTCAGAAACTCTACCATTATGAGTTGAAGAACAATGGTAATTCCAATGATTGCTAGAAACAACTTGTTCTTGTGTATCCCTTTGAATATATTCTTCTTCTCAAGTTTCCTAGCATTGAACTCATTGAAGATTTGGCAGAAGACAAAAGTATTGAAAATCATGGTATCTTTAACACTTTCATTCACGCTGAAGATTGATCTTCCTTTAAATTGCAGAGTCAGTAAGATGGCCACCTGATAAATGGCCTGAGGGATGAGATTCCTCCACATGAGTTTTGTTATCAGAGGCTCGGATCGGCCAACGGGAGGCTTTGACATGAGATCATTGGTGGGCTGCTCAGTGGCCAATGCCAATGCTCCTAGTGTATCCATTATCAGGTTCACCCAGAGCAGCTGAACAGCCGTTAGTGGGACTTTTCCTGAAGAAACAGCAGCAACAAAGTTGATGACAAGAGCAGCAACATTGACTGTGAGCTGAAATTGAAGGAATTTCTGAATGTTGTTGTAGACACATCGTCCCCATCTCAGAACTGTCACTACAGAGGTGAAGTTATCATCCATAATGACGATATCTGAGCTCTCCTTTGCCACTTCAGTTCCTTGAATTCCCATCGAGAGTCCAATATCTGCTGCCTTTAGAGCAGGAGCATCATTTGTGCCATCGCCAGTCACTGCTACAACATGGCCTTTCTGCTTCAAGCTTTGAACCATCAGAAGCTTGTCTAGTGGGGAAGACCTTGCCATCACTCTGATACTTTCAATCTTTGCCACTCTTTCTTCAGCTGAGAGACTTCTAAATTGCACACCTTCGATTACTGCATCATCATTGTTTAAACCCACTTCAGGGTTGAGGATTCCACATTCAATAGCTATGGCTCTAGCCGTGTGCACATTGTCTCCAGTTACCATCTTGACATTCACCCCTGCATTTCTACAACATTCAACTGCTGCTCTGACACCTGGACGACAAGGATCCTTCAAACCCACAAGCCCCAACAAGGTCAGTCCAGTTTCTTCAAGCTTCTCCTGGACTTGCCCATCAGCTTCTGCAACTTTAGTGTGAGCAAAAGCAATGCATCTTAAGCTCTTGGCTGCCATGTCCTTGATAACTATCTCAATTTGCTTTCTCGCTTCACCATCCAAGACTCTGATTGTCCCACTTTTGACATAATAATGAGAACACATGGCTAGTATCATCTCTGCAGCTCCCTTCCAGTGTATGTGAACCGTCTTGTCACGGATCCTCTTCACCAAAACTCCACTTCTCTTTTTCTCTGAATTGAAGGCCTCCACGTTGATTACTTTACAGCACTGTTTCGGTTCATCAACATTCATCCCCAAATCAAGCACCGCCCAAGAAAGAATTGCCTTCTCAGTTGGGCTACCAGTAATCTCAGGAGTCGATTCAGAATTCGATTTGTAAACATTACCAATGGTGTTTAAACCAACTGCATCTTGCAGCAACTCGTAGATATTATGTGCAAATCCTGAGGAACTGGCATTGCCCGTTATTGCTTCTTTTCCAATCCAGAATTCCGTAACCTTCATTTGATTTAAAGTGAGAGTGCCTGTTTTGTCAGTGCAAATGGTTGTTGCAGAGCCCATAGTCTCACAAGCAGAGAGCTTTCTTACCATAGCATGTTCCTTCATCATTCTCTTCATCGAAAAAGCCAGCGTAAGAGTAACAGCAAGAGGCAAGCCTTCAGGAATTGCCACAACAATAATGGTGACAGCAGCAGCAATAATGTTGATCACAGAATTCATCACATCATCGACCTTCGTCCTCCTCCCGAGAAATTCTGTGTTTCCCGTCTCATCTCTTGTGTTTCCTGTGAAGTACCGAATCAACATAACCGCAAGCACTAGAACAGCCACTGTTAATCCAATCTTCCCAATGCAAGAAGTCAGCTTGTTGAGCCGATCTTGCAATGGCGTCTCCTCATTCAACTCGTGGCTAATAGAGCTCATCATCTCACCCCAAGCAGTGCTCATTCCAACAGAAGTGACCAGCATGAAGCCATAGCCACCGGTCACTTTAGTACCCGAAAGCAAGAAAGGACTCTTCTCATCAACTTCAACATGATCACTTTCCCCAGTAATGCTAGACTCATGAACCTTCAGAGAATGGCCGTTCAAGAACAACCCATCAGCCGGAATTTGATCACCAGTCTTCAAACAAACAATTTCACCAACAACAACATCAAAGATTGACAAACCCTGGCGCCTGCTATCTCTCACAACTTCAACTCTTATATCACTGCTCTCATCAGCAAGAGCCTGAAATTGTCTACTCTGCTTAAAATTACTCACAGCAGAGACGATGACAACTAAAAGTACAGCAAATATGATACTACCGCCATCGAACCAGCCTTCTTTCAAGCCTTCTTGTTTAATGCCAAACCCCAGAGAGAGTAAAGCACAAACCAAGAGTATGATAATAGTTGTATCTTTAAGTGCCTCAAAAACAAAACTTATAAAGCTTTTTGCTTTTGGTCTTTTGTACCTGTTTGCTCCGAAAACATTGATCCTGTGACCAAGATCAGCTTCATTGCCACTGATGCCACGTTTGGTATCACTCTCAAGAATCGCAGCAACTTGATTAACTCCTCGAAGATTACTCAAGTACTCAAAACTCTTCTCTTTCACCATCTTCGAGAGCATCTGCTTGTCGACCCCGACAAAGGGAACTTCATGGTCGTCACTGGTACTAATATCGACGGCAACGTAAGAGAGGGAGCGAAGCAAGATTTGGTTGTTGTTTTGAAGACACTTTCTGGACATTGAAACAAGAGCTCTGGTGAAGCATATGACTCTAAAGGACATTCGCCACCTTCTTTGGTGGCGTTTTGAAAGCAACAAGAGGTCAAGTTCTAATTCATTGATCGGCATTGTATTTTCAATTGGTTTCCGAGACCTAAGAGTTAAAGACATGGCTGAAAAACAATAACAAGAACAAAGATCAAGAATTTGTAACAATGGAACGAGTTTGTAAGTCTGTGAATGGGTTCTCTTTATATATGGGACTTAGCAAGGAGCCAAGAACCTGCACTGTAGCTTCCTGTGTAACGGTCACAGAGAAATTAACATTGTTAAGCTTCTCTTGTTTCCTGGTTTTTTCCTAGGCCATTAGTTTCGAATACGAGACGTTAGAAATAGAATAAAGTTTACTAAATTTGGAATATACACTTGTAAGCTATGCAGGCTTTTGCATTCAATTGATAAAAGAAGAAATCTTATTTTTCTTCATTTTTATTGATTACCTTATAAGAAACGACATGGTGTGTCATTTATCCAGGGGTAATTAAAGACTTTCGCAAGTTACAAGTGAATTAATTGCATTATGACACCTTGTTGAATGTCATTCTATTCGAAATAAAATATTTGAGATACAATTTTGAGATATGTATCCAGAAAAAAAAGTGTATCTTGAAAATTTCTCATAAATTAACAGCCTTATAGCACAAGGGTTCTCTTGCCTATGTAAAGCATAAATTTTCCTTCAAAGCTGTATGATTTCATATTCTTTAGCCGTTCCATGAAGTATTTGATGATGTTTGCTGTGTATATTCGAATTTTATTTTCACAAAAAAGATTTACTTTCTGCGGAAACTACTCTTTTACCCCCTGTAGTTTGAGTCGATCACCAATTACTACATAAAGTTTTAAACAGTACCCAGAAAATCTCTGCCGTTACTTTTGTAGTTATTGGATATAATGAGTAGATTTTCACGGAAACAAATACATAGCAAAAACCTATTTATTCTTTCTTCGTTTTAAAGTATATAGACTAACTGAGTAATTCGCTCCAAGTCTCAAATTACAGGGAGGAAACGGACATTTACTTTCATATTCACAAACTTTTCTTTCCATATACTTAGCTTCTTGCCTGAAAATGTCGATGGCTTCTTTGAGATGCTACGCGCACAAGCAAGTGAAAACCATCTTTGAAGTCACGCATGGGATCGGATATCAATTTAGTACTGACTTTTACTGTAAATGGGACAAACAATTGCACATGGAATGTAAAGGGTGATTTTCCTTGTTCTGACATTGAAGTGGTCTTCAAGCAAAGACCTTGGGTCAAGAAAACTTATGAATGGGGACAAAGTCATGAGTTGGCTCAGTTGATTAACTATATATGATTCGATTTTTTTTCCTAAATTGTAGAAAACTTTTACACACATAATCAAAATTCTCTTATTATGCACGAGTTTCTTCGGAGTACAACTTCAGGCGGTGATAGTGACTTAGGTTTTGATGCAGAGCAAGAAATTGAAAAAATCCTAATTAGAGTTAAATGTATAATATTTAGAAATATTTTAATTAATTTGTATTTTAGTTTAATTTGGTTTCCTATTTAGAGTCTTATTGTTTAGGTATTGCTTATTTGAGTAATATTCCTAATTTAGGTATAAGTCTTATTAAAATAGGTTTTCTAATCATATTTGGATAAGTCTTACTTAGTATAAATAAGTGTGTTTTGTAGCTTTTACAAGAAAAAGAATTTTGAGTTCAATAATATTTCAATTTTCAATTCTCTTTGTGAGTATTTGAACAATTAATTCTCGGTATTCTGAATCAACGAGTCTTAACCCCTAAGTTCGCTGTATTCTTTTGAATCAACGTGAATTTAGTTGTTCTTTTATTCCGGTATTCTCTAGAATCAACGGAATATTTTGAACATTAAACTTCCGCTGCATCAGCTTGGTATCAGAGCCAAAACCTAGTATCACCGATCTAACTCCATCTACCACCAAACCTTTCCTTTTTTCCTTCTTTGATTTTTTTCCGTTTAGTTAAAAAAAAAGAGATAGAAAACAGAAAAGAAAAAAAAAATTGATTCATGAAACGACAACATCGCCGCGAAGATTTTGTCTTGAAAGAAGTTTTAAATAGAATGTTGAAGATTTTACTTTTGATTTCTCAAGATTTAGAGAAACTTCAAGATATAAAATCTTTACACATAAAGCAGACATATGGATTTGATGAAGTTGTTCATGATGATATTTGTTGTGAGGATAATGAGGAAAATGGTAACTTGGTTTCCCTCGACAATATTATTCCTTCTGAGGAGAATATTAATTGGCCATTCATGTCTACAACAAATTCTCAACACAAAGACATTGATTTGGATCAATTGCTGAAATTTGATGAGTATCTTGATATTGTGGGACGAGAAGAGGTAATTGTTCATCCATCTTTTGATCTTGTGGAGGAAAGAGAGATAGTTGTTGATACAATCTCTTATTGTTCTCTTGATTTGGCAAAAGAAGACAAAAAGAGTTGTGATATTTTTCAAGAGTTAGTGGATTATGAGAAGAAATCGTTTTTTCTCAACTATGTTGAAGTTCGACACGAACAATACGAGAAGACATTATTGGAGAAGTTGTTGATAGAAGAATTTATTTTACGCTATTGGAGTGATTGGATGGACGTTATTACAAAAGTTGGAAAATTTAAAGTTCGTCGTCTATGTCAAAGCTCTGTTTTAAATTTTAATCCTTATGCACATGAAGATGTTCTTGAAGACTACAACATACAAAATTCGAGGACGAATTTTCTCCAACCTAGCGGGAATGATGCAGAGCAAGAAATTGAAGAAATCCTAATTAGAGTTAAATGTATAATATTTAGGAATATTTTAATTAATTTGTATTCTAGTTTAATTTGGTTTCCTATTTAGAGTCTTATTGTTTAGGTATTGCTTATTTGGGTAATATTCCTAATTTAGGTATAAGTCTTATTAAAATAGGTTTTCTAATCATATTAGGATAAGTATTACTTAGTATAAATAAGTGTGTTTTGTAGCTTTTACAAGAAAAAGAATTTTGAGTTCAATAATATTTCAATTTTCAAATCTCTTTGTGAGTATTTGAACAGTTAATTCTAGGTATTCTGAATCAACGAGTCTTAACCCCTAAGTTCGTGGTATTCTTTTGAATCAACGTGAATTTAGTTGTTCTTTTATTCCGGTATTCTCTAGAATCAACAGAATATTTTGAACATTAAACTTCCGCTGCATCAGGTTTGAAAATATTGTTTTAAGTATTTCTGTAAGTAGAATTTTTCCCCCCCTCAAGTTGATTAGATAGAGAATTTAGCTAAAAATAATAAAGAAAAAAAATGCTTTCATGGAAATTGGATGGTCTTTCTTCTGTTCAACGAATAATGAATGCATTTTAATTTGGCAGTTAGGGAATTCGAGAAATTTTCAATATTCATTCATTGGCTCTGTGTTTATCTGTATTATTCACTCTAATTTGTCAAAGCGTACGCATTAATTCATTTCTATTTTAAAACATGATAACTAGTGTGACTTAACTGTGAATGTGATTTAATCCATTATTTCATTTTTGAAATCAGCAGTTTAGCGTTTAGTATGACTTTTAATTTCTTATTAACGCGTGTTTGGTAAGACAATTAAAATGATATGACCCTTTTATTATTATGGAAAAGGACACCTATAATTTTAAGAATTGAGAAAATGGTCGAGTAAACCCCCAAATTTTCAATAAGAATACCAAGACCTCATTTCGATTATAATATCCTTTAATTTTTTTAACCCAAAAACACGAATTAGTTTCCAATTTAGTGTTCGGTTTAATGAGAATTCCAAAAAGAAGTGTAATGATTCTAAGGTATTTACCGGAATTAATTACTTGGTCTGTTTTATTTAAAGCATATGTAGATAATTTCAAAATTATGGTGGCATGTGTAGATAATTAAAATAATCGTAGTCACACTAAAAGACTAAAATCAAAAGATCCATCTTGCATAGTCATATGATCATCGTCGAGGGGAAATAATCCCTATCTTGTAAGCTAGGTTTTCATGTTGTATCTATCTCCTTAAGCCATAAGAATTAGGGTTTAACCCTTTCGGAAGTCGCCATCTGTTTAAGAAAATAATCTCCGCGGACCCTCAAAGACCATGATTTGTTCCGATTTGTATCCTATATTTTTTGCTCAGCTTCGTAAGGATCTTATGACGTGTTATAATTGCTTTTAAGGGCTATTCTATTTATATTTTCTTTTTTCTTTTTTTTTTAGTAGTGAAAAAGGCTCTATTATTCCCTTGAATTTTTTTTGTTTGGTAGTGATTATTATAGGATTGGCTGAAACTTTCCCAATTTCTTCAAACTCTTTTCCTTCTTCTTCTTACATTTCTTTCTTTCTTTATTTTTTTTATTTAAAATATTCTGGGCAGATAATTTCTTCCTTCTTCTCCTTCTTCCAATCTCACGAACATTGGACCATTACAAATCCTTGATTTATGTGGAGAAAATAAAAGTTAAAATTTTCCTACTAACAAAAAAAGAAAAAAATTAGAGAAAGAGAAGAAAATATAAAACTAAATCGAGATTTCGCTATAAAAATCGAATCCAATCTAAGTCAAATTCCTTGCATATATATGAAAATTTAATATCTTCATGAATCGGTTCCAACAATTGAAAAAAAAAATTAATTATATTCCAACAATTGTTTTTATTTCTTTATATCCACTATTGTTGAAATTTTGAGCTTGAATAGAGTTATTGTGAATTTTCCCCAAAAAACAAAAGAGTCAGAAAAGTGAGAGAGAGAAACAAAGACAAAGATGTTTGAGAAGAAAGTGAGATAAAAAAAAATCAGTTAAAAAACGAGTTCAAGTTGTAAAAAAAAAAAAAGGTGAATAGTAACACGGTTTGACCACGCAGTTTGAACAGTAACGTGACATGAAAGTATTTATTTATTTATATCCACTATTGTTGTTGAAATTTTGAGCTTGAATAGAGTTATTGTGGATATAACAATAGTGGATATAAATAAATAAATACTTTAAAAATCCATCTCTCAGAGTGATTGTAAGCTCTTGAGATTCTAGGACTCCTAACGATACTCTATTGTATGTATTGTATAAATTAGCTAGTGTACTGGTAAATACAAGTAATATAATGAACAATAGAGTATCGTTCACAAAGATTGTATATCCAATTAGCTAACAAAATTATTCTAACCCAAATTTATTTGAACAATTGAATAAATGAATTTAGATTAAAAAATAAAATAAAATTAAGCAACTAAAAATTAAATAAAGATGGCACCAGTAGCAAAAATTACCAAGAGATTAAGATACTAGGACATCCGACTTCACCATATTCAATCTAATTTAATTCTTCATCTATGCTATTGAAGATTAATTATTATCCATGTGGACAGTTACTGTTCACATAACCCTAATTCCTTAGATACCCTTTCTCATATATTCCCGTTTACTAATACACTACATCTCTATGTGCAATACAATATATGAAAACTCATTAAGTTTCATGGTATTCTTAGATTAATTGTATGAATCAAGTTAGTACATCTGTATCTCCCATATAATTCATGGCATCCATTACATAGAGAAAAAATACATAAATCTCCTCTTGGTCTCATTACTTGCACAATGCTGATAATTTGGCAATTGTGAAAAAAATTGAGAAATTGTGATATCAAATGTTATTATTGAAAAAAAATTAAATGGCTGCCCCCATTTAGCCGTTCAGTCAGTGGAAAAAAAAGTGGAAAAAAATGGATTGCTATCACTGCATCTTCTAATGGGCTAAATAGTACTACACATATAGGTCCTTCCTTTTGTATATGGAACCTGCCATATTACTATAGGGAATAAGGTTACCATGCAATAAATATGTATTGAGCATGAGGGCTTTATTTTTTTTATTCACAATTTCGGTTTCATTCATCGTATCACTTACTCTCTCTTTGAGTTCACTAGAGGATAGGAACAGATGATTCAATTGAATAACTTTAGCTTATTGTGATTTTGTTTACTCATCACCCTTGCATAATGATGGCCAGTAGCCGGCATGGCCCACCAAACATCGGATCACGCGGGCTTGTGGGTCGGCACGGCACGGCCTACCAATTTGGTGGGCGGTGTCGTGCCAACTTTTTTTTATAAGGGCTCGGCACGGCCCACAGCACGAGCCCACTCATGCTGTGCCCAAAAAAAGCCCATCAACTTTTTTTTTCTCTTTTAAGTCTATACGTCCAGCGTGCCTAAAAAAATCCATATGTCCAACATGCCTTATTCAAGCCCACGGCCTGACATATTTTTTTAAGCCCACTAACTTAATAATAATAATAATAATAATAATAATAATAATAATAATAATAATTTCATAAATCATAGTAATGATTAATGAAAAATAAAATTACAATCCTAAAATAATAATTACACTTAATTTTATTTGAACTACTAATTTTATAATTGTACATAAACTCCATTGAATGAAAATGTAATTTTTAATTTATCATAAAAATATTTTGTTCATAATTTTATTTTTTCGTGCATAAATATGAAAAATATTTCATTCACAAATGAAACATATCTCCATTAACTATTAACTAAGTTATGATTTCATAAATGAAATATTAAAGTCGTAAAATTTTTTATTTATCATTTATAAAATCATGATATTTATTTATCCATTTAATAAATTATAAACATAAAAAAATAGAATATTTATTTAAACTATGACTTAAATTAATTTTAAAAAGCCTATGCCAAAAAAATTATATTAAAAAATTTAATTTCAAGATATTTGTAAAATCATGATATTTTATATTTATTTTTCATTAAAAAATTTTACTTTGATATATTTTGTGTCACGTGCTATTGGTGGCCCATGGACCGCGTACTAAGCCCACCAATGAAGCATGCTTATTACGTGCCTTTTCGCGTGCCATGCTTTGGCCCATCTCTAATCGTGCCATGCTTTTAAGGCCCGCATGCCTAAAATTATAGGTCGGGCACAACCCACGTGCTTGCCGTACCATGCCGCGTGCCCTACTAAAATGTGTTTGTGTCGTGCCGTGCTGTACGGACACGTGTTGTGCCTCGTGCCGCCCGGTCCATTGGCCATCACTACCCTTGCATGCTAGTAAAGTAATAAAATGCAATTGTTCGATGGACTTTTGTCTTTGCTGATTTGGATGTCCCATGACCTTGAAATTGATTTTTGAGATTGTTTTGTGTTTCTTTCATTAATTTCTCATTCTGAATTTGTTTAGGTAGGTGCATTTGACCGTTACATGTGGCTTCGAATGGATGCTCTGTCCAGATTATTATTATTTTCATAAGATTAATCATTTGCAGATATTAAGTAACATGCCAAAACAGTATACGAATGATGTCTCCAAACGACATCAAGCTAAGAGGGATAACCAAGTGTAAAATTCATATTGCTATCACTACCTGAAACTTAGCTAGCTAACTGATCTTATGATTTACTTACAAATCGATAGCATATTCAAGTCCGTTACATACAAATTAAAATTTTATATCATGCCGGTATAAAGGGCAGACAATCCCCTTATTATTCAGCCGTGAGTCCACGCAGCTTGCATGAAACACTGCAAATATATAATTAGACGAAAGAAATTAACTTAATCAGGAGATTAGTAAATGGGTTAATTTCCCAATTGTACATAATTACCAGAATGAACAGCCATATTGACATTATCCCAATTTATCTAGTCCCAACATGCTAGTTTACCCAAACGAGGTACTAATTCATTTGATTATCATGTAAATGTAGGAAATGTTATTAGAATATTTCAAAATAAATAAAAGATCGTAAAAATTGAAAGTATAACACAAACAAAAATCATACCACATTTTTTAATTCATTTTTAAGTCTCAAATGTTCAATATTCTTTCACCACATTTTTTAATTCATTTTTAAGTCTCAAATGTTCAATATTCTTTCACCACATTTTTTAATTCATTTTTAAGTCTCAAATGTTCAATATTCTTTCACCACATTTTTTAATTCATTTTTAAGTCTCAAATGTTCAATATTCTTTCATTGCTAGCTGGTATCACTAACTTTGATCTGTCATTAAGTCACAAACCAGTAAGAAATTAAGATGCAAAATCACATATATAAATAGATTGTTGTTTAAGTATTGTCAATGCTCACCAACTTTAATAGAAGGATGATTCGCAATATTCATTTTAGTTTGATTTGGATACTACCAATGGCACTAGAAAAATAATTTATTGGGGGCTAAATTAGATAATCGTAAAATTTAAAAATTAAAACTTTGAATATATAAAATATTTGCTAATACATTTATAATTGTTCTTGACGCAATTTCATATTTTGAAAATCTTATGCAATAAGTTCATTATCAATATTATTAAATATATCATGATTTCCTATACAGACAACTAAACTATACATCTAATTTCAAAAGTGATTCTTCACAAATTTTGTTATCTCTACTACTACTATCGAAACTAGAAGAATTAATTCTATTTTTGAGAATAGAAAAATATTTTGTGTGATAGGTTATTATGATTTTTACTTGAAGAATAGACTTTAAAATTCTTAAAATTAAATTTTGTGGGTTCATAAATTTATCAGAACTATTCTAATAGATTTAATAGGGTTAATTAGAAATCTAAAATATGTATTTTTTTTTTTTTTTTTTTTTTTTTTTTTTGTGTGGGGGGGGGGGGGGGGGGCTAGCGGGGGACTGTTGCGTGTTGCCCCCACCGGTCACATGCGGAATCCGCCATTGGATACTACTCTTATCTCCTTCGTAGCTTCTGCGAAGGAAGTAAAAGAAAAAACAAAATAATAAGAGTCAATGAGCAAAAGAAAAAACAAAATAACAAGTAAAGAGTCAATGAACAGCTTCAGTAATTAGGTCCCCTAATTATGAGCAGTGGCGGATTCCGCATGTGACTCCCCGCCCCAAAAATAAAGAAAAAAAGAAAAAAAAAAAGAAAATCTAAGAATTAAAGAAAAACATATTTTAGGTTTTTCAATTAGCTCTATTAAATTTATTAGAATAGTTCCAATAAATTTATAAACCCATAAAATTTAAACTTTAAGAATTATAAAAGTCTATGCTTCAATTAAAAATAATAATAACCTACCACACAACATTTTTCTATTTCCAAAAATAGGATTAGTTCTTCCAATTTCCGTAGTAATGTTAGAGATAACGAAATTTGTGAACAATCATATTTGAAACTAGATGTATGAATAATATTTTAGTTGTTTGTATAAGAAATGATATATTTAATAATATTGATAATGAACTTATTTCATAAGATTTTAAAAATATGAAAATGCGTCGAGAACAATTATAAATGTATTAGCAAATATTTTGTATATTAGTTTTAATTTTTTAATTTTATTATTATTTAATTTAGCTTCCAAAAAATCAGTTTTCTAAATCCACCCCTGATTATGAGCATATCTAAATATGGAACCAAGTCAAAAATATTGAGACATGGAATCATCTGACTTGATTTGTTCTCAATAGCCATGATATGGTTGTCTTAGAGGATGATCTTTTTGTCGAAGGATGTACTGGTAAATATTTCATATATACAACATCAACAATAACCATATAAACAAAGAATTTGATATGAAGGAATTTGGAGTTTAAGGGCAGAAAAGAATAAGACAAAGAGGGAACTGTTGGTGATAAAGCTACTTCCCTTTATTGAATTCATTCAGGCTATATATATAGCCATACATGGAAGAGAAAATAACAACAAAGCTGAAAAATAGGAAATGCTGCAGAATAGGCAACAGAATAGCACCACTCTACTACCCAAGACTTATTCAATAACTGACTCAACAATTAATGACTGAGAAAACAAACTAGACCAAGTCTTCCATCTTGCCACTAGGCCTACTATCACTTTCCATCTTGTTGCCACTACTGGCACGTGTATGCACATATCATTCCCCACCGCTTAAGGATCCTTGTCAACAAGGATGAAATCAGGATATGTCTTGGTGAAACGCCATTCATTCTCCCAGGTGGCATCTTCTGCTGGTACACCGACCCACTTCACTAATATTTCAGATTTTGGGCGGTTATTACCCTTGTGGATCTCTCGTCGATCTAAAACGGCTTCAGGTTGTGGAAGGACAGTCGAAGTATCTGAGACAGGGGGAAGTTGGGTGGACGTTGTAGTGACTGGTCCCAAATGCTTCTTTAACAAACTGACATGAAACACATCATGAATTTGAGAACCAAGAGGCAAAGCTAGTTTATAAGCCACCGGACCAACTTTCGTAGTGACTTTATATGGACCAAAGAAATGTGGGGCGAGCTTCATGGAGGAACGAAAAGCCATAGAAGCCTGTCTATATGGTTGGAGTTTCAAATACACATAATCTCCCACAAGGAAAGAGGCCTCGCGCCGGTGTTGGTCAACTTGACATTTCATCCGGTCTTAAGCCAGTAGAAGGTTATGTCACAGCTCACGTAGGATAGCATCTCGGTCACGTAGGAACTCATCTACTGCTTGGACGTGGGAAGTACCTGATATATAAGCTAATAGATGTGGAGGCGGAATTCCATAAACAGCTTCGAATTGATGGAGGAGTGAGTTGAAGTGTTGTAGCTGAACTCAGCCCAGGGAATCCATTCGAGCCATTTCCACGGTTGGTCACCTGTAAAATAGCGTAAATATTGCTCTAAAGTTCGATTGACAACTTCAGTTTGGCCGTCGGATTGGGGATGGTAACTTGAGCTCATACACAACTTGGTTCCCTGCAGCTGGAACAATGCTCGCCAAAAGGAGCTGATAAACACCTTGTCCCGATCGCTAACAATTGACGTCAGAATACCATGTAGGTGAACCACGTTGGTAACAAATGCCTTGGAAACAATTATAACAGTAAATGGGTGTTTCAAGGCAACGAAGTGAGCATATTTGGTCAAGCGGTCGATGACTACCATGATGGCAGTATATCCATTAGAAGATGGTAACCCCTCAATAAAGTCCATCGAGACATCAGTCCATATTTGAGTAGGGACAGGTAGCGGTTGAAGCAACCCCGCCGGCTTCATACAATCAGTTTTGAACCGTTGTCAGATATCATATTGCTGTAAAAAATCCTTTACCATCCGGCGCATATTAGGCAAAAAAAAAACTATGTTTGATACGAGAGAGGGTTTTATGGAACCTAAAGTGCCCACCTATTGGTGACAAATGGCAGTCAGCCATTATCTTTGGAATCAAGGATGAGTTGGGGCTCAAATACACTTTGTTTCCCTTGAACCATACTCTATCACGTTGGAGCAACTTGTGGGCAGCTGGAGAGGGCTTTTTTGTAATAATTCTTCATAAAATGAGTCATGTTGGACTTCCTTTTGAAGCACTGGCCACTAATTTGCACGTGGTTGGGAAATGGATAAAAATTGGAATTCAACTACACGTGACAACGAATCTGCACCTTGATTTTCAAGCCCACGTTTATACTCAATTTCATAATCATAACCAAGTAGTTTTGGCAGCCAAGCCATTGTACTCCTAAGACCAATTGGCATGCCGCGACCGGAAGAATGTAGTAGTCAGCGGTGACGGAATATCCTTGAATGGTGAGGGTGAGACCGCGACATTTTCCACTACATTCTATCTTCTCACAGTTTGCAACCATGACTTCGAATTTCTTATCCCAGATCACTGGTAACTCAAACTTAGAGACTATAGCATGATCAATGAAGTTGTGCGTACTACCATTATCTATTAGCACCATCACATACTTGTTTTTCAGCTTGCCCAGAACGCGTATGGTTTGTGGGTGTTCAGTTCCTGCAATTGCATGAAAAGAAATTTCTGTTGTAACTTCTTGATGTTCTTGTTCCAGGTGAGCGCCTTCGACATCCTCATTGTTCATATAAGGGAAATCCTCGATCATGAATAATTGAGGTCGTTCGCAACGGTGGCCAGCAATGAACTTCTCATCACAGTAATAACATAATCCCTTCTCTCGTTGTTCGCGTGCCTCTTGATTGGTGATTCGGCGGAATGTTGCTGGTTGAGCATTCGAGCTCTGGTTCATACGCTGGGTTGGTGGAGGTCCTAGCACACCAGCTGTGGGGTTGGGTGAGGCCTTTGGTGTCAATGAGGCTGGTTGGAAACGAGTTTGCTGGTTTGGCTTCCTCTGCAGTTGGTTGCGTTCTTCGATCAGCCTAGCCACTCTTATTGTATCTGCCAAGGTTTGCGGTTGTTTAATTTTTACATCTATGCGAATTTCATCTCGAAGTCCTGCAATAAAATAACCGATGAGAAAATTCTCGAGCAAGCCATCAACTCGGTGGGAAAGCTTTTCAAAAGCTTCTTGATAAGCTGCTGCGGATGTGGTTTGTTTAAGACGAGTCAGAGCTTTTGACGGGTCTTCGTAGTCGGTTGGACCAAATCGAAGTTGAACAGCCTTGGTGAACTCATCCCATGTGAGTGGTCCACGGAATTTCGTTAACCATCTATGCCATTGCAGGGCGATGCCTTCTAAATGAAAGGAGGCCAGTTGAACTTGTTGTTCTGGTGCAATGTTCTTGAAATCAAAGTACTGTCCTGCCTTGTAAATCCAGCCAGTTGGGTCATCTCCGTTAAATTTTGGGAAGGACAGCTTGAGGTGTTGATGAGGGTGGTCATTGATAATGTTAGAACGAGAAGTATGTCGGTGTGAGGAGTCATCACGTGGGCTAGTGTTTTGGCTATGGGAGGCTCTAAGAGCTTGAAGCTCGGTTAACACTTCCTGTAAGATTGCATTCACCTTATCGAAACTGGTATCGTGTCGTGCTGAGATTTCGTTGACATCGTTGCGGAATTCTGCATTTGTTTTGCCGCGAGTGTCCATAGTCGGACCTGTCTCTAATACCAATGATATGAAGGAATTTGGAGTTGAGGGCATAAAGGAATAAGACAAAGAGGGAACTGTTGGAGATAAAGCTACTTCCTTTATTGAATTCATTCAGGCTATACATTGATGACGAGTCTATCACATAACATTTTAAAACATACAATTCCGCAGAGAATAATTATAAATGTATTAACAAATATTTTATATATTTAAAATTTTATTTTTATATTTTACTATTATCTAATTTAGTCCCCGATAAATTATTCTTCTAGATCCGCCACTGTAGAGGAGGAATGAACAAGGGATTGAAACTTGTGGCGTGCGATGTGGGTCCTTGTCCTTGATGCCGTGCTTGAGAGAAAAGAGGCTCAAGTTATTGATTAATTAATTTTGCAAGAAATTTTCTCCTCTATTTGATTCCATTACAATATTGCTGCAGTTGAATTTGAAGTTTGAATATTCTATTAATGAATAAGAATATATAATGTTTGAACAAGGAATTCAAATATGCAGTTTGTGAGTAGTAATAGAAAACTCTCCTTGTAATTGTCCCTTTCATGTCTTTGATAGAAAGGTGTTCAAAAGTCAAATGGTTGGCTTACCAATTTCAAAAAAAGCAAAGTTAGATTTTGAAAATATGCAAATTGAATAAATGGCATGGGACAGCTAGCATGCATTGCATGACAAATTTGGCACCAATTGCCAAAATTTTCAATTTAGCCAATTAAAGTCAAATTGAAGCCGTGTGGTAGGTGAGCATGCTTTGCCTATAAATAGAGACACAAAATGCATTTGTAAATCATCCCAATTTGAGAGAAGTAGAGAGTAATTGCAAGTGAGTTCTTTGAGAGAATTTGAGAGAGCTTTCACTTGAGTGTTCTAGTGAGATTCCATTTGGGTGTATCGTGGTTGTGGGTTTTGTGAGTTTTTCCCACTTTTGTAAATTTTCATTGTTAGTAAAATTATCTTTCAGTTTTTGCCCATGGATGTTGGCATTACGCCGAACCACGTAAATCATTGTGTTGTATTTTCTTTACATTTGTTTAACACCACATTTATATTTCTTCAGAAGTTGCAGTATTAGTAATTGCTCAACCCACGTTTCCGCAACAAATGGTATCAGAGCTGACGGTTCGTACTTGGGGGGATACGATACTGTTCACGTATACGGTACTATTTTCATATACGATATTGTTCACGAATACGGTGGAGACGACCATTTATACTTGGGAGACAGTCTATTTTAAGTAGTGTGTATTTTTGCATGTCTAGGAAAGTTCTGTCAACAAAGGCAATAAGAGTCTAAGGATTCTGATTTTTAATTGGGACCTAGTTCTCGTCCAGTTTCCTGGAAACTTTCCTGGTGCATTTATTGACGCGAAATAAACGTCATAGAGGCTGTTTTTGAAGTGTAAATAGTTGTTGAAGAAGCTGATCATTTGAGATAAAAATGATGGTGGAGGCATCGTCGTCGTCTTCATCAGCGATAACTACTGTGACTAATGCAAAGTTTGAAGTGGAGAAATTTAATGGTACCAATAATTTTGGTATGTGGCAATGTGAGGTGTTAGATGTCTTATGTCAACAAGAGTTAAACGTTGCTCTTGAAGAAAAGCCTAACGTGATGGATGACAAGGAGTGAATAAAAATCAATAGACATGCATGTGGTACTATTCGCTTATGTCTGGCTAAAGATCTGAAATACTCTGTCATGAGGGAGACATGGGCAAAGAAATTGTGGGAGACACTGGAAGAAAAATATATAAAGAAAAGCCTTGAAAATAAGTTTTATATGAAAAAAGAAACTCCATCGATTTACATATACACATGGCATGTTAATGAATAACCATGTGAACTCATTCAACATGATATTGGCGGATTTGCTAAATCTGGATGAGAGATTTGAAGATGAAGATAAGACACTGTTGTTGTTGAAATCCCTTCCTGATGAATATGATCATCTCACCAGTACTTTGCTTAATGGGAAGGACAGTGTCACATTCGATGCTGTATGCAGTGCATTGTACAACTCTGAGACCAGAAAGAAAGACAGAAAGGATCACAGAAACACAGGTACAGAAGCATTGACAGCGAGTGGTCGTTCGCATAGCCGTAAACCTAGAAAAAAGAACAAGTCTAAAGAGAGACTTGCTTTTTGTCGCCAGAAAGGGCATTGGAAAAAGAATTGTCCTAAGTTACAAAAGGGCAAGACTACTTTTGATGCATGTGTAGCAGAGCATGATGAGGAGTTAGACTTTAGTCTGGCTTAGCATGACATTGATATGTCACTCAGATGAGTGGATTTTATATTCGGGTTGTACTTATCATATATGTCCTAGCAAGGGCTGGTTTTCTAACTTCAAGGAGCTAGACGGTGGAGTTGTTTTTATGGGCAATGACAATGCTTGTAAAACCATGGGAATATGTACAATCCAATTAAAGAATCATGATGGCTCAATCCAAGTTTTGACAGATGTTCGCTATGTACTAAGCTTGAAGAAAAATCTCATCTCATTAGGAGTCCTAGAATTTAAAGGGCTCACAATCACTTTAAGAGATGGATTGTTGAAGGTAGTAGCTGGGGCGCTGACGGTGATGAAAGGCACAAGAAGGAATAACTTGTACTATTTTCAAGGAAGTACAATTATTGGATCAGCATCAACAGTTTCTGGAAAAGATGCAGATTCGGGAGCAACCAAGTTGTGGCATATGTGTTTGGGACATGCTGGTGAAAAAACTTTGCATACTTTAGCGAAGCAAGGCTTATTGAAAAGTGTAAATTCTTGCAAATTAGAATTTTGTGAACATTGGGTTCTGGGCAAGCAGACAAGAGTAAAGTTTGGTTCAACAATTCATGATACAAAAGGAATTCTGGATTATGTTCACAGTGATGTGTGGGGACCTACCAAAGCAGCTTCTTTAGGAGGTATGCGCTATTTTGTTACTTTTGTTGATGATTATTCAAGAAAAGTGTGGGTGTATTTGATGAAGAACAAAAATGAAGTTTTGGGCATATTTCTGAAATAGAAGAAAATGGTCGAGACTCAAACTGGTCGAAAGATCAAAAGACTTTGCTCAGACAATTGTGGTGAGTACAAGAATGATCTATTTCTTCAAATATGCCATGATGAGGATATTGTGCGATATTTCACTGTTCGAGATACACCACAATAGAATGAGGTGGCAGAACGCATGAACCAGACTATACTGGAGAAAGTTCGGTATATGTTGTCCAATGCTGGATTGGACAATGAGTTTTGGGCTGAGACAATTATATATGCGTACCATCTGATCAACCGTTTGCCATCAACTGCAATTGAGGGCAGAACACCCATGAAGATGTGGACTAGTAAACCTGCTACTGATTATAAATCTTTACATGTTTTTTGTTCCACTGCTTATTATCATGTAAAAGAATCTAAGTTAGACCTAAGAGCAAAGAAAACATTGTTCATGGGTATAACTGGTGGAGTAAAAGGATACCGTCTCGGTGTCCTGTTACGAGGAAGATTATTTTCAGCAGAGATGTAACTTTTGATGAATCAACCATATTGAAACAAAAAGATTCTCAAGAGGATGACAAGACCAGTAGCACTTTACAACAGGTGGAGTTTGAAAAAGTTAAAGTTGATCCAGCTGGTATCGATGAGATGGATAATGATTCTCCATCGATCGAAAATGATGAAGAGGTTCTGACCCAGGAACCTTCACAGCAACAAGATTCAATTGCATATAGAAGGCCACGTAAAGAAATTCGCAAACCTGCTCGTTTTGTTGATATGGTGGCCTATGAACTTTCAATTGTAGATGATGATGTTCTTTCCACTTACCGAGAAGCAGTAAGTAATCCAAAAAGTATACAGTGGAAGAAAGCAATGAATGAAGAAATGCAGTCTCTTCACAAAAATGAAGCTTGGGAGTTAGTTACACTGCCCAAGGAAAAGAAGGCAATTGAGTGCAAATGGGTATATGCAAAAAAAGAAGGATTTTCTCGTAAAAATGAAATTCGATACAAGGGTAGGTTGGTAGCGAAGGGTTACGCTCAGAAGGAAGGAATAGACTACAATGAGGTATTTTCTCCAGTTGTGAAACACTCGTCTATTCGAATTTTGCTAGCCATGGTTGTGTAATTTGATCTTGAACTAGTTCAACATGATGTAAAAATAACATTTTTACACAGTGATTTGGAAGAGGAAATCTACATTACTCAGCCAGATGGATTTAAGGTTGCTGGAAAAGAAAATTAGGTTTGCAAATTGACAAAGTCGCTTTATGGGTTGAAACAATCTCCGAGGCAGTGGTACAAGCGATTTGATCAATTTATGAAAGGGCAAAGGTATACAAGAAACAAATTTGATCATTGTGTGTATTTTCGTAAGTTACAAGAAGGATCTTTCATTTATTTGCTATTGTATGTCGATGATATGCTAATAGCATCGAATAGCAAAAATGAGATAAAGAAGTTGAAAACTCAACTCAACTAAGAGTTTGAGATGAAAGATCTGGGTGAAGCTAAGAAGATTCTTGACATGGAGATATGTAGAGATAGAGCTCGTGGCAAAGTAAGCTTGTCTCAGAAGCAATATTTGAAGAAGGTACTACAACAGTTTGGTATGACTAAGCAGACAAAACCTGTAAGTACCTAGTTGGCTTCTCATTTCAAGCTTTTTGTACAATTATCTCCTTCAGCAGATGCAGAACGAGAATACATGTTACAAGTTCCGTATTCAAATGCAGTGGGTAGCTTGATGTATGCAATGGTGTGTACAAGGCCTGACATTTCACATGCAGTTGGTATAGTGAACAGATATATGCATAATCCTGGTAAAGGACATTGGCAAACTGTGAAATGGATTCTACGGTACATTCAGAAGACCGTGGATGTTGGTTTACTGTTTGAAAGAGACGATACACTTGGTCAAGGTGTGATCGAGTACGTTGATTCTGATTATGCTGGTGATTTGGACAAATGACGGTCAACCACTGGATATGTATTTACTTTTGCTGGAGGTGCCAATTAGTTGAAAGTCTACACTACAGTCTACAGTTACATTGTCGACCATAGAGGCCGAGTACATGGCAATTACAGAGGCTATTAAAGAGGCTATTTGGTTACAAGGTTTGCTTGAAAACTTGGGATTGGCACAGGAGCACATTAATGTGTATTGCGATAGTAGAGTGCTATTCACTTAACGAAGAACCAAGTTTATCATGCGTGTACGAAGCACATCGATGTACGATTTCACTTTGTGTGGGAAATTGTTGATGAGGGGAAGATTCTTCTTCAGAAAATTAAAACTGCAGATAATCCCGCAGATATGTTGACCAAGGTAGTGATGGCGATCAAGTTTGAGCATTGTTTAAACTTGATTAATATCTTACAAGTTTAAAAGAAGTCGGAGAAGGCAAAGACTGGAGATGATTTATTGATAATCCGCTCATATTTACTAAATCTTCGCTGAGGTGGAGAATTGTTGAAGAGTCAGCTGGTCGGCTTACCAATTTCAAAAAAAGCAAAGTTAGGTTTTGAAAATATGCAAATTGAATAAATGGCATGGGACAGCTAGCATGCATTGCATGACAAATTTGGCACCAATTGCCAAATTTGTCAATTTAGCCAATTAAAGTCAAATTGAAGCCATGTGAGCATGCTTTGCCTATAAATAGAGACGCAAAATGCATTTGTAAATCATCCCAATTTGAGAGAAGTAGAGAGCAATTGCAAGTGAGTTCTTTAAGAGAATTTGAGAGAGCTTCCACTTGAGTGTTCTAGTGAGATTCCATTTAGGTGTATCGTGGTTGTGGGTTTTGTGAGTTTTTCCCACTTTTGTAAATTTCCATTGTTAGTAAAATTATCTTTCAGTTTTTGCCCGAGCCACGTAAATCATTGTGTTATATTTTCTTTGCATTTGTTTAACACCACATTTATATTTTTTTAGAAGTTGCAGTATTAGTAATTACTCAACCCACGTTTCCGCAACAAAAGGGAAATTAAGTTATTGCATTTCTTTGAATTTATGTTGTAAAATAATTTTTACTTAACCTCAAGCCGAGCCCACCTCTTGTTGCTTATATATCCTTTATCGGATTCAATTACTAATCACAAATTATCACTCTATTTAAATTCTAACCACTAATTTTTGTATTTTAATCCTCCTTTCAAAAAATAAAAAATAAAAAAATAAAATAAACCACTAATTTTAGTGCTTATTCAAAATTCTTTTTCCCAAAATAGAAACTAGGCTTTCGTTTTTCCTCCTTTTTGTCCTTTTGCTGGGATCAAAATCTTATACTTTGAAACAGCTATTGAGTTATCTGCAATAAATAATAATAAATAAGATGGAAAATTTTACATTGGAAATCATTAAAATTTGTAATGTCATAATCTTAATCTTATACGTAATATTTGGAAAACGTGTTGGAGATGAACCTAAACAAATGCATCTGCATGATCCCAATTACAGAACTCTCTCTTGTAACCTAAAGCTTTTCTAGCTCTTAGCCTCAGGCTCAAATTCGTAGACAAATGTCACCGGAAACACAAATTAAAAGTAAATGACTCCTTAAGGTTTTTGGTCATTAGTGGTTAACTAGCGTTGAAGTGGGAATGTTTTTGAAAGTATTGCCAATTATCTTAATTAGAGACAATTAATACGAATAATAATTATATTTTTATTGTTGCTGAATTGAGATCATGATATTTTGGTTAAGTCAAATGCAACCGTTTGGTATGGTAGGTGATACTTCACGACATCAAGTTCTATTTGGTATGGTGGGTAAAATTTTTGTTATTAAAGGTATCTTTGTTATTATCATTGAATTTACTTACCTTTCTATTTTACACCTGGATATAAAAGTGATTTTGCCGGCCCTATGATATCAATCGGTAAGGAATAATTTTACTGGTAAAAATAAAATAAAATAAAACGTACAACAAAATACAACTGAATAAAATGATAACAATTAGATCTATGAGTAATTTTGTTTTGACAAATAAGGAGTAACTTTGTCTTTTGGTCGAGGACTATCGGTAGGGTTAGGCAATAAAACTCATCAATCGAATAAATTGTAATTCAAGCTGCCAGTTTGATTCAGTTTTATAAATGAGAAAACTGATTGATTCGATTTTTGATAAACCAATAAACATATTCTTTTTTTTTTTATTCAGTCCATTGAATTTGAAACCAGTAACGGAAAGAACCAGGCTAAGGCCAAAGCTCCAGTCATTTCCCAATAAGGCAGCGTCTCCACGATTTAACTGCGCTCGCATACTCGTGTCTAAACTCTCCGAGTCTACCAACGATGGGAATTAAAACCTTGGATTGGATGAGTTCTTAAAATTGAGAAATCTTTTTTTTAGAGAAATGGTTTTCTCCGCTATTTGAAGAATTTCGTTTGCAGATGCGACCATGAATTGAACCAGATCGAAACATTCAGCTGTCGACGCATTGGAGCCCGTTTCAATGGAACATGCAATTTAATAAATTAAGGTAACCACATAGATATCTACAATAAAGTTCAATATACATTAAAGCTTTCAATTTTTTAGTATCAAGTGTTTGACATGGTTTTGGGCTGATGGAAACTAACAAATATCAGTAAACTTAATTATTGTTAAGCTAATTTTGAAGTTAATTCTGTGGTTTCTTATCTCTAAACACTGTGTTTTGAAGAAATACTTGATTTCTGCACTAAATAAAAAAAGAATTCTTTTCTTTTTTCGGAACACCATTAAATAAAAATGCCAACCATACATATATGTCTTTCCTTCAAAATCTATGACAAATATTACTTGTCGAACTCTTTCAATTCTCCATTTCCCTATATGGGGATGATAAAGGATAAAAGCCCTTTTAGTCACTGTATTTTAAGATTAGTGTTCATTTAGTTTCTATATTTTTAAAAATATCTCGAAATATTCCTGCCGTTAAAGTATTGATACCTCTACCGTTATTTTTTTTCCTTTTAGTTTACTTTTACAATATTACCCTTTTATAAATAATTTTTTTTGTTTGGAAAAATAAAAAATTATATTCATTTTTTTACAAGCATCATTTGCGCACTTGGTAGTTTGCATACAATTTTTGACAATTAATTTTTTATAATTAAAAATTAATAGAATTTTTAGGGTTAAATTGGTAATTTAATTTTTTTATTAATGTCCAAAAAACCATTATTATAAAAGGGTAATATTATAAAAATAAGACAAAATAAATAAAAAGTAACGGTAGGAGTATCAATATTTTAAAGATAGGGATGTTTTGAGATATTTTTAGAAATATAGGGATTAAATTGATACTAATCTTAAAATATAGGGACTAAATGAACTTTTACCCGATGATAAATGCACTTATAGAGCAAGAATATTGTCCGGTAATATACCACTTTTGACCATTTTTTAACTCACAAACTGAATGCATGAAAAAAAATCTTGGCCATTTTTCAATTTTAATGGCTTCATTGTTGACTTTGGTGAAAAGCAAGAAATTTCATGCTAGCACATGCAATTACAGTTAAAAAGTTGCTAGCCATATGCTGTGCTTCCATTGAAAAGCAAGAAATTTTATGTAGATTTCCTTTTCCAAATCACCCTCATTGTAGTCTATTCATGCATTCTGAGTGTAACCATTCACTACCAATCTAGTCTTGTATGAATTTTATTCTTATGAGGAAATCCTTCCTTCTTTGTATATGCCTATTTGCACCCAATTGACTTGTAACCAACTCCTAAGTTCCATTTTTATGAAGAGACTGCATTTCTTCATTCATTGTTAGCTTTCATTGTATACTTTCAGGGCTACTTACTACTTTTCTATAAGTGAAAGAAACATCATCATCTGCAATTAAAAGTACAAAGGCCACCATATCAACAAAGCGAGCAGGTCTGTGAATCTCTATTTGTGGCCTTTTATATGCAATTGAATTTTATTGTTGTGAAGGTTCCTAGGTTAGGACCTCTTCTTCATCCTAAGTCGATAAAGAATCATTTTCCGTCTCATTGACACCAGCTAGATCAGCTTTAAGCTTTTCAAAATTGACTTGTTACAAAGTACCATTAGTTTTGTCATCCTTTTGTGAATCTTTTTGTTTCAACATGGCTGATTCATCAAAAGTCATCTCTTTGCTGAAAATAATCTTATTTGTAATAGGACACTAGAGACGATATCCTTTTACTCCATGGGTTATACCCATGAATAATGATTTCTTTACTCTTGGGTCTAACTTAGATTTGTTTACATGATAATAAGCAGTGGAACTAAAAACTTGTAATGAATCATAATCAGTTGTAGGTCTACCAGTCTACATCTCCATGGGTGTTTTACCCTCAATTGCAGCTGATGGAAAATAGTTAATCAGATGGCACACATATACAATTGCCTCAGTCCAAAATTTCTTGCCCGATCTAGTATTGGACAACATATACTGAACTCTCTCCAGTATGTCCGGTTCATGCATTCTACTACCTCATTATGTTGTAGTATATCCCAAACAGTGAAGTGTCGTACAATGCCCTCATCTCGGCATATTTGTAGAAATGGATCATTCTTGCACTCACCACCACTGCCTGAGCAAACTCTTTTCACCTTTCGACTAGTTTAAGTCTCTTTTTTTTTCCATTTAAAAAATGTGCTGAAACTTCATTCTTGTTTTTCATCAAATACACCCACATTTTTCTTGAATAATCTCAACAAAAGTAACAAAATAGTACACACCTCCCAAAGAAGCTTTTTTTGTAGGTCCCCATATGTCACTGTGAACATAGTCTAGAATCCCTTTTGTATCGTGAATTGCTGAACCAAACTTTACCCTTGCCTGCCTGCTTGCATATAATACAATGTTCATAAAATTCCAATTTGCAAGAATATGCACTTTCAATAAGCCCTATTTTACCAAAGTTTGCAATGCTTTTTCACCAGCATGTCCCAAACGCATATGCCACAACCTGGTTGCTTTTGAATCTGCATTTTTTTTTCCATAAATTGTTGATGCTGATCCAATAATTGTACTTCCTTAGAAATAATATAAGTTATTTCTTCTTGTGCCTTTTATCACTGTCAGTACACAAGCTACTACTTTTAAAAATCCATCTCTCAGAGTGTTTGTA
Source organism: Citrus medica (assembly GCA_002013955.2). Taxonomy (NCBI): domain Eukaryota; kingdom Viridiplantae; phylum Streptophyta; class Magnoliopsida; order Sapindales; family Rutaceae; genus Citrus; species Citrus medica. Next base: position 655,572 of record MKYO02018898.1, on the reverse strand, counting down.
AGCCCTTTATATTCTAGGACTCCTAATTAGATGAGATTTTTCTTTAAACTTGGTACGTAGCGAACGTTTGTCAAGACTTAGATTGAGTTGTCATGATTCTTCAATTGGATTGTACCTATTTCCATGGTTTTATAGGCATTGTCATTACTTATAAAAATAACTCCACCGTCCAGTTCCTTGAAGCTAGAAAACTAGTCCTTATTAGGACACATGATAAGTACAACCCGAATCCAAAATCTATTCATCTGAGTGACATGTCAATGTCATGCCAACCAAACCAAAGTCTGACTCCTCATCATGCTCTACTACAGATACATCAGAAATAGCCTTACCCTTTTATAGCTTAGGACAATTCTTTTTCTAATCCCTTTTTGACAACAAAAGGCATATTCATCTTTGGCAGGCATTCCTTTAGACTTGCTCTTTTTTCCAAGTTTGCGGCTTTGTGAATGACCTCTCATTTTCAATGCTTCTACAATTGTATTCTTGTGATCATTTCTGTCTTTCTTTCTAGTCTTAGAGTTGTACAACACACTGCATACAACATCAAATGTGAAATTGTCCATCCTATGAAGCAAAGTGGTGGTGAGATAATCATATTCAATAGGAAGAGAATTCAACATTAACAATACCTTATCCTCATCTTTAAATTTCTCATCCAAATTTAGCAAATCTGCCAATATCTTGTTCAATGAGTTTACATGAATCGATTGAGTTTTTTTCTTCGTATAAAGCCTATTTTTTCGGCGTTTATTCATGTACTTTTCTTTTAGTGTTTCCCACAATTTCTTTTCTGATGTTTCTATCATGACAGAGTACTTCTGATCTTTAGCAAGACATAAATGAATACTACCACATGCTTGTCTATTGATATTTATCCACTTCTTGTCATCCATTTTGTCAGGCTTTTCTTCAAGAGCGAGCTCCAATTCTTGCTGACATAAGACATTCAACACCTTACATTGCCACATACAAAAATTATTGGTACCATTGAATTTCTCCACTTCCAATTTTGCATTAGTCATAGTAGTTCTTACTAATGAAGACGACGACGACAAATATGCCATCATTCTTAACTCAAAATACTAGTGCCTTCAACAATTATTTACACTTGAAAAACAACCTCTATGATGTTAATTTTGTGTGAATAAATGCACTAGGAAAGTTTTGAGTAGAATAGAGGGGTCACAACAGTCTCATTTAAAACCCATACTCTTTAGACTCTTATCGCCTTATTGACAGAACATTCCTCGACATGCATAAATACACACTACTTACAATAGACTGTCTCCCAAGTACAAATGCAACTAAATCTTCATAGTTATGCTACATCATAGTTGTAGCAAAATAAATTAGTTTATGAAATTATAAAGAGAATGTATAAATTTAATTAAGAAAATTTAAGCAAGGCAATATAGAAAAGGAAATAAAAACTCATGAATTAATCTTAGCTTCTCTCTAGATCTCTTGCAACGGCTACTTCCCTTCCTCTTGGCTTCTTGATGAGCATATTAAACACACAAATATATATTAGATTTTATGAAAAAAAAAGTTCATTTATAAGATAGAACAAATATTTCTCTTTTTTCCCCAAATACGAGTTTTACATAATACAAGAGTCGCCGCTATTTTCAATTGAAAAGGGTCTTGCATAGTGAAGTGATACTCTGGGGGTCTCACAAGAAAGAATGATTTCTTTCAATTGACTATTCATACATTGTATTTTTGCTTAAATATGGACAACAGAGCTCGATGAAAAAAATGGTGGTTCAATTCGATGTTCTAATGACAGGGCGAATTAAAATACCAATGTTGGTTAGTAAATAAATGGAGAACCCTAGTCCTTTTAAAAATCTCAGTGTAAGCGAGGTACTGGTTAGAAATATATTACCCTTCGTTTTATATTTACTAGGTATTTTTATTTGATAATTTTAGTTAATTGCATTATTTTATTAAACATGTAATTTATTGAAGATTAAGAAATAACAATGCTTAAGAGAATCAAATTTGAGGGAATTAGAAGTTATTGAGATTAAGCACGAAGATTCAAAGCCACACATCAAAGAAGAGATATTAAACATAAAGTCGAAGCCATGATCATGTTAAAAGAATTATGCATGCAAGTAATTAGAAGGGGAACCAAATCAAAGGAAAGAAGATTGTGGGCTTTTACAAGTGCAAAGTGTTTTATATCTTAGGATTTGGCTTCCAAAAATGATGTAGTCGGTTGCTTTAAGTGGCTTGGCCATTATATATGCCAAGTTTTTGGCTTTCACGAGGGAGACAAATTCAGAAGGGATGACTGCTTGGATTAATGTAGGTAACTGGTTTTATCTTATTTTTCATTCCCAATTCAATTATGTATTAGGGTTAAGGATGAAGTCCTATTTAATAAAATAAATTACTTTTATTCAATTAATTTCTTATATGTGTGCTTTAATGTTCATGGTTTTTGTTTCATATGTTTGGTTAAATATAGTTTAATTTTTTCACTATTTCTATCATGTGATATTGATTGTTAGATTAATATTTGACTAAATTTATTCTTGGATCTATAAAAGCTTATATACGATTGTCTTTGATTTTGTGTCTTGCATTAGATTATTTACATAGAGTGCTTAGAAATATTTTAACTCTTTATTAGTTAATATGTTTATATGGGATGCTTAGATGTCATACTAGTAAATAGAAAAAGAATCTTCACCAAACCACTCAAGCTAGAAGATTTTATCAAATTTAGAAATATACTTGGTGTTGTAAAAGAGGTTTAAGAGAGAGTGTTGAAAACAATAAACTTGTTTTACACAAATAATTCATTCAAGTGGAATGAGGTATTGAGTTGCACATGGCCCTTCATCATGCTTCATCATCATGGTTCTACAATATTATGCCCATGAAGCATCTAATTGAGTAGCGATTAGCTTTACACTTTGGATGCCATTAAAAGATTCATTTAGAGCATGTTAGGTGAGTGGAATATGTTTGGTGCTATGATGAAAGCTTGGTGGAACATGTTAGGTGATGTGTATTGTTATGATTATGTATGTGTTTCATTCACTATAAATATCTATGCCATTTGTGTTGTGTGCATCAAGTGTAAGAGGAAGAAAGCAAAAGAAGCAAAATAACTTCTAAGAGTAATTTGTGTAGAGTGTGTGAATTGTTCTTGTAATGTTTATGAGCTTTCTCTAATAAAATTTCTTTTTTATTCTTTAAATTCCCTAACAAAGTGGTATTAGAGCTAGAGTTCGATACTATATATAGTCGCATATCAAATCGAAGATCTCGACGAGAGGAACGCGACACCGCAAAAATTAGCTCGATCGAAGCCTGGATGCGCCTACACTCGCCGCCAGAAGTTTCTGTCTTGAAGCTGAGTCAACTCACCGAGATGATTCAAGTTGAACCAAGCCGAACCAAGCTAAACCAACCTGGATTTGAGTTGACCAAAGTTGACTGCTGATTGGAGTTAACCATTACTGGCATTGATCATTGACTGGCGTTGACCGTTGACTGAAAGTTGATCCAAGTTCTTCATAAGGTTTTTCGGCATTCCGAATCCATCCGTGCATTTAAAATCTTCAAATTGTCACCCAATTTGTAAGTTATGGAAAATGGTGGTATGATGTTATTTCAAGTTCCACAATTAAAAAGAAGTAAGTTCGACAATTAGAGTATCAACATAAAGGCTCGATAGGGTGCACATAATATATGAGACATCGTGGAGAAATGTTTTACTCTACTAGAAAATGAAGCTATTTTAACTACGGTGCAAAAGGAGAATTTGAAAGACTTAATGATTGCTGGTGCAATCTCTTTAAAAGAAGTATGAGAGAAGCTAAAGACTTTTTACAAAGGGGCAGAGTAAGTTAAGAAGGTTTGTCTCCAAACATTACGAGAAGAATTTGAGTCCTTACGCATAAAGGCATCCGAGTTGATTTCTGACTATTTTACTTGATTTGTGACCATTTCCAATGAACTAAAAAGAAATGATGAGGAGTTAAAAGAGGTAAGAATCATTGAAAAAAATACTTTGATAAGTAGACTCAAAGTTTGACCATATTATTGTGACAACTGAGGAAACAAAAGATTTGGAGGTAATGACGATGGAGTAACTTCAAGGAATGTTGCAAGCTTATGAAGAAAAATTGAAAAAAAAAGCAAGGAATTGAAAAACAACTTCTCAGATGGAAGTCAATCCAAATAAAAGAGAAGAAAGCATCGACAATGGGAAAAGACAATATGTCTGAGGTAGAGGTCGAGGATAAAAAAGAGTCGTGGTTATGGATGAGGTTGGAATATCAACAACTCCAATTATGCAAAAGAAGAAAGCTCAACCAGAGGATGAGGTAGAGGCAATCCGAGATCGAGGTATGACCAATTCTAAGTACAGTGCTATAATTGTTAAAAGTTTAGGCATTATGCTTAAGAATGTAGAGCTCCAAGTACTAGAATTAATGAAGAGAGTGAATTATATTGAAGAGAAGAATGGTAAAAATAATAAACTTTTACTAGCACACAATAATACTAGAGAAGGTCAAGAAAAAATATGATATCTGAATACAGGTGCTAGCAATCACATGAGCAGAAACAGAAGCATGTTCGTTGAACTAAATGAATCTATGAATGGCAATGTCACTTTTGAGATGATTCAAAATTACTAGTAAAGGGTAACATTAACATTTTTTTCGTGCAAAAGATGTGCCTAGTATAAAAAGTAATATCCTCAGTTTAGGTCAACTCTTGGAAAAAGGCTATGATATTCACTTAAAAGATTATAATATTTTTCTAAGAGATGATAAAGAAAATTTAATTACAATGGTGAGAATGTCAAAGAATAGAATGATTCTTTTAAAAATTTAAAATGATATTGCAAAGTGTCTCAAGGCTTGTCACAAAGATCCAACCTAGATTCAGCATCTTCGATTTAGGCATCTCAACTTTAGTCGACTAGAGCTACTATCAAAGAAGAATATGGTGCAAAGCTTACCTTCAACCAATCATCCCAATCAACTTTGTAAAGGATGTTTACTTGGTAAGTAGTTTAAAAAAAACTTTCCAAAGAAGTCAAACTCAAGAGCTCGGAAGCCACGCGAGCTTATTCATACTGATGCGTGTGATCCATTCAAGCCAAGTTCTTTTGGTAAAAGTAACTACTTTCTTTTTTTATTGATGATTTTTCAAGAAACATTTAGGTGTATTTTTTGAAGCAGAAGTCAGAAGTCAGAAGTCTTTGAATCTTTCAAGAAGTTTAAAGCTGCAGTGAAAAAAAATGGATACTATATTAAAGCCATGAGATTTGATCGGGGTGGAATGTTTACTTCCAAAGAATTCATAGAATTTTATGAAGCAAATGAAGTTCGACGCACTTTAACAATTTTAAGATCCCCCTAACAAAATGGTGTTGCAGAAAGGATGAACAGAATCATCCCCGACATGGCAAGAAGAATGCTTAAGAGTAAGAGGCTACCTAAAGAATTTTGGGCTGAATCTATTGCATGTGCAATCTACTTATCCAATCGATCTCCAATAAGAGGTGTACATGACAAGATGCCACAAGAAGCATGGAGTGAAAGGAAGCTCGTCATCGTCCATCTGACAGTTTTTGGAAGTATTACCTATGTACATGTACCAATCGAGAGAAGAGTCAAGCCGGATGACAAAAGTGAGAAATTCATCTTCATTGGCTATGACAATAATTCCAAAATATACAAGTTGTACAATCCAAACAGCGGGAAGATCGTGATTAGCCAAAATGTAATTTTTTATAAAGAAGGAGAATTAGATTTTGTCTCTAGTGTGGATGACTTCAACTTCTTTCTTATTGAAGAAGATAATCATACACAGAAAAAACAAGTAGAATAACAATAAGACCCAGCTACTCCACTTATCTCACTAGCATCAATCACAAGTGGAGATTCACCACCATCTTTCTTAAATGAAAGAATCGAGAAACGTACAAGGAGTCTGAAAGATCTCTATGAGGTAACTGAGAGACTTGACAATCTCACTCTCTTTTGCTTCTTTGCTAATTGCGAGCCAATTAACTTCCAAGAAGATGCACAAGATGAGAAGTGGAGAATCGTAATGGATGAAGAAATCAAAACTATCATGAATAATGACACTTGCGAACTTATTACTCTTCCCAAAGGTCACAAGGTGATCGATGTCAAATGGGTGTACAAGACGAAGAGAAATGCCAAAAGAGAAATTGAAAGGCACAAAGCAAGACTGATTGCAAAAGGTTGTAGTCAAAAGTTTGGCATAAAATGTGATGAATCGTGTGTATTTTCTCTATTATGACTGTTAATGTGCAAATATACACAACAAGTAATATAATGATAAGTATTCGAGATCATCTTCACAGGGACTGATGCTATCAGATTTTGCTATAACAATCTTTTGACAGTACAATTTTTGTTCTAAATTAAGATAAGATAATTAATTAAATGAATAAATAAATAAAAATAAAAATGCAATAATTAAAAATATACTAAATAAAATTCTCTCGTCAAACACAATGATAAAACTAATCAGGATGGAGTAGTTAAGTTATTAAACTCTCTTAATGGTTTTGACCATCTCTTCTAATTTTTTGTTCGGTTGCTACAACATCTGCTATACCACTAGGTAGAATCCTTATGTATCCTCTACTGTCGCTTGTTGGATATCTTATACCTTAATGTAACTTAACAGTAACCAATTGCATTGCTAACATAAGATATATCATTACACGTTTAGGTTCTATTTACATTACAAGGTGAATCCTTATGACAGTTCATCACTAAGGTTAGATCAAGCATGGCCCTTTTGGAATCAAGTTAAACTCAACTCAGGAAACTCAATCTAAAATCAAGTATTGCTCTACTATGTTCCACTAAGATAGGCTATTTTGTGGCTTTTTCTTAGCTTATATCACTAAATGGGTGGTCAACTAAAATAGTGAATTAAAATAAGTATTATCAAAACAACATGCTATAGCAAACATGCATCAACACATATATTCAGTTAAGTAACCATCAGGAATATTTATCACTCAACCACAAGTAAATTTAGCTCACATTTTGCAAAAGAAAAATAAATAAAAGAGTTTCAGCCATCAAATACAGCCCCATGATTAAAGAGTAAACAAGTAAACTAGAAAGATTAAGAAGAACTGCTTTTCCGATTGATCTCTGTAAATTTTCTCTTCTGATGCAGCCCCAAATCTTGCTCTTCAATTCTGTTTTCCTCTTGTTTATTTTTGGTTCTTCTTCTTTGTTGACGGCTCCCCTTTTCTTTTGCGTGTGTGCTTCTTTTATAATTGAAAATTAGGACAACCGCAAGTCTAGGGCACGTGTCTTTTAGGTTTGGAAACTGCAGATCATAATCTTATAAGTATCTTGCACGAAATCTTCTCCGTCAATGCTCTAGGATTGCTACAGCAACAATTGCTGCAGTAATGGGTACAACATCTACATTGTTCCAGACTTGTTTCAATTCTTCTGTAACTAAGTTCTTTCCTTATTTTTGCAAGCCTATTTCAGCAGCATTCCTCCTTTGAAATTTGAGCCTCCGATCACCTACAACTATGCACACAATCTAAGCATACAAATTATTATAAAACAACATAGTTTATTTAAAATAAACTAAAATAGATATTCATGCAAAATAAAACTAGAATGCAATAAGAATATGTCATTTACTCTCTAAGTAATCTTGATTTAAGTCTAAAAGTGTCATGATAACTCTCATTTCATAGAGTTATCAATGAGGCATTTACTGCTGTAGCCTGACTTGAAGTTATTAGGCTTATTATTTCTTTGGCTGCTCGGAAAAAATGGAAGGCTTTTCAAATAGATGTGAAGTCTGCCTTCTTAAATGGATTCCTCGAAGAAGAAGTTTATATAGAACAACCATTAGGCTATATGGTGAAAGGACATGAAGACAAAGTTCTAAAATTGAAGAAAACTCTTTATGGGTTAAAGCAAACACTAAGGGCACAGAATAGTAGAATTGACAAGTATTTTCAAGAAAATGGCTTCACCGAATGCCCATATGAACATGCTCTCTACATTACAAAAAAAGATGGAGATATTTTGATTGTATGTCTGTACTTGGATGATCTCATCTTCACTGGAAGTAATCCAAGCTTATTTGAAGATTTCAAGAGAGTGATTGATGGCATATTAACTTAGCATTGAAGTCAAGTATCATGAAGATGACATTTTCATTTCTACAGAAAGTTATGCAAATGAGATATTTAAAAAGTTCAAGATGTGATTGCAATCCAATAAGCACACCAATGGAGTGCAGAGTCAAGTTACCCAAGTATGATGAAGGAGAATAAGTAGATCCAATTTTTTTTTTCAAAAGCCTTGTTGGAAGTCTACATTACTTGACATGTATGAGACTTGACATCCTTTATGATGTTGAACTTGTAAGTCGATACATGGAGAATCCAAATATCACTCATTTCAAGACTGTAAAAAGAATCCTTTGCTATATCAAAGGTATAATTGATTTTGGCTTGTTATATTCATTGTCTAATGACTACAAGCTTGTTAGATATAACGACAACGATTTGGGTAGAGATGTACATGATCGAAAGAGCACTACCAAATTTGTGTTCTTTATAGGAGATACTATTTTCACATGGATGTCAAAGAATCAACCAATTGTCATACTTTCCACTTGTGAAACCAAGTACGTAACTGCTACATCAAGTATTTGCCATGCAATTTGGCTCAGAAATTTACTGAAGGAGTTGGGTTTACCACAAGTAGAGCCAACCAAGATTTGTGTAAATAACAAGTCAGCAAATTGCTCTATTCAAGAATCCAGTCTTCCATGATTGAAGTAAACATATCGATACTCGCTATCATTATATAAGAGAATGCATCACAAGAAAGGATGTACAAGTTGATTGGGTGATGTCAAAAGATCAATCAATTGATATTTTCACCAAACCACTCAAGCTAGAAGATTTTTTCAGATTCAAAAATATACTTGGTGTCATAAAACAAGTTTAAGGGAGAGTGTTTTACCCAAATAATTCATTCAAGTGGAATGAGGTGTTGAGTTGCACATGGCCCCTCATCATGCTTCATCATCATGGTCCTACAATATTATGCCCATAAAGCATTCAATTGAGTAGAGATTAGCTTTACACTTTAGATGCCATTAAAGGATTCCTTTAGAGCATGTTAGGTGAGTGGAATACGTTTGGTGCTATGATGAAAACTTGGTGGAACATGTTAGGTGATGTGTATTGTTATGATTATGTTTGTGTTTCATTCACTATAAATACCTATGCCATTTGTGTTGTATGCATCAAGTGGAAGAAGAAGAAAGCATAAGAAGCAAACCAGCTTTAAAGAGTGATTTTTGTAGAGTGTGTGAATTGTTCTTATAATGTTTTTGAGCTTTCTCTAATAAAATTTGTGTTTTATTCTTCAAATTCTCCAACAATTTGAGCATTAGCAGGGATATAAAATTACATCAAATCAAAATAGCACAGTATATTTGTAGACTAATAGCTAGCTGTACACGAGAGTTCATCATGAAATTCATCTATTGCTTTATAAACCAAATTGCATCTATGTGATGTGGGTCCATGAAATGAGATTGAGAATTAATGAATAAATAAGCTGAGGTAACTATGATTTTGATATTTTGTTTGCTTATTGCTTAGTTCATGACTGACCCGCTAATTAGTAAGCCCCAAACCCCCCCCCCCCCTCAAACAAAAAAAAGGATAAAATATGAGTTGGAGACAGCCAGAAACCACAAAAATAAAGAAAAATGAATGGAAAAAGAATAGGTTAATTAATGTGGATAAAAATGATGACAATGAAGAGATAGCTATTTAGGAATTTTGAAGATGAACTTGCGATCCTAGAAAGCAAAGTTTAATTTTAATGATGAGTCATTGTTCCCTAATTAATAAAAAGTTTCAAGGGAGAATTGAATTATTACAAATTGACAATGTGATGGAAGCATGCTTGTCACTTTAGCTCGATGGAATTATACAGTCCAATCAAGCTTGATAATTGTCACTAGTGTTTATTCAAAATAATTTTTCCCAAAATAGAAAATATGCTTTTCTTTTTCCTCCTTTTTAATTTGTCCTTATCATGGGACCAAATCTAATACTTTGAATGAACTATTGAGTTAATTGCAATAATAAATAAGATGGAAAATTTTACATTGGAAATCGTTAAAATTTACAAAATCACAGTCTTAATCTAATTTGTAATATTTGGAAAACGTGTTAGAGATTAACCCCAAAGCCTTTGTAACCTAAAGCCCTTCTAGCTCTCAGCCTCAGGCTCAAATTCATAGACAAATGTGACTGAAAACACAATTTAAAAGTAAATGATTCCTTAAGGTTTTGGACTTTGGTCATTGAGTGGTTAACTGGCTTTGAAGTGGGAATGTCTTTCAGCAACATGAATGACAATTATATTTTTATTGTTGCTGAATTAAGATCATGATATTTTTGTTAAGTCAAGTGCAACCATTTGGTATGGTATTGTGGGTGATACTTCACACTATCAAGTTGTAAGAAAGGTATCGTTGTTATATCATTGATCAATTTAATTACCTTTCTATTTTACACTTGGATACAAAAGTGATTTTGCAGGCCCTTTGAAAACAAACGGTAAGGAATGATTTTACTGGTAAAAATAAAATGTACAAGAACATAAAACTGAATAAAATGATAACAATTAGATCCATGAGTAATTATCTTTTGTAACTTTGTCTTTTGCTTGAAGACGATGGGTACCTGGGCAGGTGCTGGCAATAAAACTCAGGAACAGAATAATTAAATTGTGATTCGAACTGTCAGTTTGATTCAGTTTAATAATGAAATATTTGATTGGTTCATTTTCTATGAAACAATTTTTTGGTTATTTTTTATTCAGGCCATTGAATTTGAAACCAAACTAAAAATCATAGATCGGAAAAAAAAAATTCAACTGATAACAAAGACTCAGAGGACCAAAAATTCAATATACAAAAAGTCGAAGCAGAACCAGTCAATTTCCATTCGATTCATTCGCTTTTTCAATTCTATTCGATTACCATTTAAAGAGAACCGAACCGAAGCCAATTCAGCCCAATTCGATAAAAAACTGAATCAAACTTAATGTTGCCCAAACTAATGGGAATTTAGTGCTCCTCTAAGCATAGTTTACTAATAATAGTAAAATTATTATAGTCTATAATTTTTTATTTTTCATTTTCAACTTAGACTGAGATGATGAAGTGGGCACACCACATGTGTGAGGAAATACATGTGTAAACTTCTTCGGTAGTGGTCTTGTTTTTGTACTAACAACTACAAAATTATTACAAAAGCAAGGAAAATTATATATATATATATATATAAATATATAGAATGCAGTGGTCTTCTTCGGTAGTGGTCTTCTCTCTCTCTCTCTCTCTATATATACATATGTAGAGTGCAGTGGTCATTTTTAATTAAGAGAGTCGAAAAGGAGTCATAAATTCCTCTTTTTGGGTTCATGACTGAAAATTCACATTGTCGGTTTTGAAGATTTGGAGGTGTGGGTTTGTGTTGATTTGGAGATGGGGAGCCCAGAGGATTTTGAGAAAAGATGGTGATGCTTCATATTTCTTTTTGTTTTTGATTTTTCTGTTTTTTCAAATGGGCTTTCCATGCTTCATCTGCACTCATTGTCAAAAGTTTTGTTTTCAGCTTACATGGTTTTTCTGCATATATTTTGTTTTCAGCTTCTTTCACTACAGACTACAAAGGATCATCTCCAAAGGTTAACGCATGAAATCTCAGGACTTTTTTTTCCCCCTTTTAATAGTTTTTTCTTTGCAAATTTTGGTCTTTCGAGTTCAAATTTTTTTCCTTTTAAAAGAATCTCTCATTTCGAGTTCATGCAGAATCCTGTGTTATTTCATCTTTTCTCGTTTTAGGTAATTACTTCTTTTTTTAATTAATTTTCTTTCTTTACAGGTTTTCTCTTCTCTTCGTTTCTTCACATTCAGCACTTTTCTGCCCCAACATTCACAAGGTTTGTATTTTCTCACCACTTTCTATTTTCATTTTAATTTTCGTTTGTCAATTGTCTTTGTTTTCACAACTTTTTCAAACTACCTTGTTCTTAAGTGTTTTTGAGTGTCCTCTTATAAGTGTTCCCAGTGTTTCCTCTGTTTCCGCCATGCGTTTTTGAGCTTTTCTAAAAAGTGTTGCACGTGTTTTCCTATGTTCTTTGCTTCATGTGTTCCTGAGTGTTTTCATTTATTTTTTCTTCGAAGTGTTTCCGGAAAACAATTTCTGCTTTTAATTTTCTACTAGATTTTGTATTTTATTTCTTGAGAGTATTTTCATTTATTGTTGTTCAAGTGTTTTCAGAAAACAATTTCTGATGTCAGTTTTCAACTAGATTTTGGAACTTTTTTTTCCTATGATTATTCTAAAACTGTTGTCAATGCTTTTGGAAAAGTGTTTTTATTTATTTTTATTCAAGCATTTTTGGAAAACAATTTCTGTTTTCAGTTTTTTAGTAGATTTTGGATTTTTTTCTCGATTATTTTGGGAAAAGTGTTTTCATTTATTTTTGTTCAAGTATTTTCGGAAAACAAGTGATTTTGGATTTTTTTTTATTTGTTACTACAATCAATCCTTTTGGAAAATGATGCTGTGATTTTTTGATATATTTTGATCTGTTTTTGGTGTGGCCTTGGGCATTTCTCAACCTCAAAAACTAGCTGAAACGACGGGAATTTTCCTCAGACTTATAAACTCATCACTAGCTTTTACCACAACCGATGTGGGATAACTTCAACATTTTGATGTCCTAAGTATGTTCTGAAAATAAGTTAAGTAATTTCAATATTTTAGTTTTGCGCTTTTTAATTTCTATTCTGATTTAGTACTAAACTTTTATTCTTTATATCTTCTATACAGGATTTGCGGATCATCCTTCTACTAAAGCTAATAAAATGCACGCGCATTCAAGCAGGTGAGTATTAACAATACTTAACAATTCTTTATTAAATGAAAAACCGAACCGAACTAATATATGTAGCAGAAAATTCGATGCCTAAACTATCGCTAATAAATTACATTTTTGCAAAATAATTATACTAGTGAAATGAACTGTGAATCACTTCAATGTCAAAAGAAGACAACAACATCCAGATTCAGTACCCACAGTTTATCATTATGCTTAATTTTTTTTCACAATTATTAATGATTTTAAAGGACCAAAGTTTTAATAATTAAAAAAAAAAAACACCAATTATAAATTTGAAATTATGCCTTGTTTCCAATGTCATAAAGCGAGTGATAAAAAAATATTGCTAGTTAGAATTAATCACAAATGGGCATTGCAATTTGCAAAATAGATAAAATGTAACCATAAATTAAAATTTAAAAAAAAAATCTAACTACAGAAGAAAGTCTTTATGTTCTATCAACTGGGCACAAACAAAAAGTGTTCTACCCACCAATTGTTAAAAGCTTTTTCTAGTACAACAAATTTTTATCTATTAAAAATCATTTTCTTTCAAGACAAACATTTTTTTTAAAGTTAAAATATTCTTTCTGTCTTGGCACTCCTACGGCATCAAGCAGCTGGAGGTAGAACTGTGTTGATGAATCCCATTTGCCAGTAACTTTTTAGATTTACTTATTTTGTCTTTTTCTTCTGCTCTCAGTGGTTGGAAGGTCGTAAAATTTTTATATATTAGAAAGCACAGCATGAACGTACAAAGTCACTGTCATTATTCAAGGAAGGAACTTGTCCTTTGATGGTACGCATTTGCAAATCAGTATTTTGACTACAATAGCGGAAGCATTGTGGTGTAGTAATTCTGTGGGATTTCTGCAAACTAAAAGGAAATGAAATTGTTTAAAAAAAAAATACAGTGAGGTGCACATCCAAACTAATAAATCTGTTTCTGATTAACTAAATATGGTGTAAGAAAAGCACAACATGATTATTGCAATTAATGATTGGGTGTAATATCAATTCCAAATTTTTGTCATCTCTTTTATATTTCCAAGAACTTGATTGTTGTAGTATTGACGGTGAATGTATTTGCAAGTTGCTACTGACGTTGCTGCACGAGGATTGGATATTCCCGATGTTGAAGTAGTTATTAACTATTCTTTCCCTTTAACCACGGAGGATTATGTTCACAGAATTGGTAGGACTGGCCGGGCCGGTAAGAAGGGTGTCTCTCACCCATTCTTCACAAATCATAATAAGGTAGCATATCAAACTTTTTCATGTTATCTTTGCTTGAATTCTGGAGTCAAAACTATTGTATCCTTGTGTTATGCCAAATATCTTGATTTAGCTAGTGACATTGTGATGGTTGTCAAAGCCAGCAAAAATAAATACCTACTCTAAATAAATTGTGTATAGTAATTGAGCATGGTCGTGTCCACAGAGATCGATAATTATTTAAATCCTTTTAAAATGTGAAATGCAAAATGGGGGAATTGTTGACAATAATAAAAATCAAATTAAAATAACAAGAATGCAAATTCAAATTGTAATTCAAATTGGGGAAAGCTCTGGTTGAAGGAATTAACTCAGCTTGATTCGACTACTGATCATTGATTCAAATATAAATCATTACTACTTATGAATAGACCGGTTATAGCTACTGAGACTCTCTAATAGCCAATATCTCCTTAACTAGTCAATAACCAAGGTACGACCATTGGTTATTTCCCTAATCAATAGACAATCCTAGATACGATCATAGGATTTAATCAATTGACAGCCTGAAAAACCAGAGAGACCCAAATCCTAATCAACAAACGCATACGATAGTTCATTTAAATTAGATTGTTTATTCTCATAACACAACGCACTGCTATGCTATTTGTCACAAACATTAAAATCTTCATACGATGAATCTTTTAATTGATAATAGATTAAGTTGATAATTAAATAGTGACCAAAGATCTAATTAACAAACATAATCATGACGATAATTCAGAGAATAAACAAATACCCAAAAAGCAATAAAACAATTCAAGCATAAGAAAGATCTCACAATAGTGATGAATCAAAGCTTCATTAACCTTCAACCAGAATAATAGGTTTAGTTCTTCATAGAGAGAAGAAAAAACTTTAGATCTAGGGTTTCTTTTTTCCTCCCTCTTTGACAATAGATTCCTCCCTTAAATTCTCTTCTTCTCCTCTAGAGTTCTTTTTAAAATAAAATACTAATATCTAAAGTATTATCTAAATATTAAATTCGTAATTACAAAAATAACCAAAAAGACAAAATACGTTAAACTAAAAACTGCAGGTCCGTAGTTGACATCATGCGCCCACGCCTTATCAACAAAGTTCTTCTGAAGCTCAATTTTAGCACCAATCAATAGAATTGCACCTACAGAAATAAAACACAAATAAATCACTATTATTAAGTGCAAAACATCGATATTAAAGGAAGTAAACAATGCAAAACTAGTTCATAAATTGCACTCTAACACATTGCTATTTCAGGCACTTGCTGGGGAGCTGGTGAATGTTCTCAGAGAAGCTAGACAAGTTGTGCCGGATGCTCTTTAGAAATTTGGCACTCATGTAAAAAAGGTGTACAGTTAGGTGTACAGTTCTATCCTTTTTGTTGCATTTTTTTTTTTCATTCGATTTGCTGTTTATCCACTTGCTTGGCACATATGTTTGGAAATGTTGTGCAAGCATGCTTAGTCATCTGTTTTCTGCCCTGAATTAGTTTTCACTGTGCCTCATCGCATTGCAGGAGTCCAAGCTGTATGGAGCTCACTTCAGAGAAATTTCGGCCGATGCTCCCAAGGCTAAAAAAATACCATTTAACAACTCTGATGATGAAGACTGATTCACGTATTGTTGCCCCTGAAACTCGTGTAGGGCTAGCGGCAAGATATATAGGAATATAGGATTAGCTATTATTGAAATTGAGAAACAAATTTCTGAGTTGCTACGGTCTACTTTTGGTAAGTTAATACATTTTTTACTTTTACAAAAAGCTGCAAGATAGTAGACATTGAACACGCATCAATCTGCTGATATGTAAACTTCACGCTTGTACAAGCTTTCCAAGCTTCTTTGGTTATATACAAGTTATTCGTTGCTACTTTGCTACATGTGTATCGCTGCTTTGTCCCATAAGGGTAATTTACTCTTTTCTAACTCCGCAGGTTAAGAATTGTGAGTTAAGCGTGTTGACGACTTATTTTGCTATGCAGCATATTTTGAATTGGCCCTTTTGTAGTAGTGATGATGAAAATGCACCAAATAATTTATGTAACTTGTTAAACTAAGGTACATTAAACTCAAGTGCAGATACTTCCTATCATCTTTTTCGTCATTGCTTTGTGGCCTCAAAATTGTGGAGTGGAGTTGGCAAAATGAAAGCTCAATGGAAAGCGCCTTTCGATCAAAATCAAATATGCAGGCAGTCTTAAAACTTATAAGAAGGAAGCAATCAATATAGAAGTAGAAAATTTCATAAATAGATAAATTTAAGCTGGAAAAGTGCAGCCTTACTCTAGAAATTATTGTGCAAACTAGGCTTGTATAAGCATTAAAGTTGGTTTCCATTGAGCTAGACGTTTTCCGCAAGATATTTCGAAGGAATCGCTTTGTAATTTCTCATTGCGTCTTTAATCTTTACAAACTAATCCTATGGCTGGGATTAAATGCATCCAACGGCTGCTGCGTGTAGTACTTACACATTACAGCTTTCACTTATTTTTATTCCATTGCAGGTGTTTGTTAAAAGTAATGAAGTGTGATATTGCTCCTGAGCTTCAGTGGGACATTTTAAAAAACACTTACTACTTTTCTTGTTACTTTTAACAAACACCTGCTCAACTAACGTTTCTTACTTCTTTTATAGTCAACGAATCCTCTTCTCCAAGTTTAATGTTTAGTACTTGCTAAAGATATATGTATTTTATAACTATATATTTAATTGGTCAAATGAAATTCTAAGGACCTGATGAAGCAATAAAATTTTCTCTTTTGTTCAAAATAAATTTCATTATGAACTAATTAGCTATTAGACTTATATTTACAAACTGAGCTAAGAAACTTATGAAACTAAACAAAGACAAAAGGCAATATTATCTGATAGAGAATTGATTATGAATTTGTGATTCATGAAGCTCTTTGCCTGAAAAGCAGCTGCTCGCCAGAAACGGGAATGCACTTGAAGAGAAAACCAATTGGCCAAGACATAGATGCAATGCCAATACAAGCTGCCCATTGCCCCAAATTCAACCTCTCAGTATCAGCAAACTTCTTCAGAAACTCTACCATTATGAGTTGAAGAACAATGGTAATTCCAATGATTGCTAGAAACAACTTGTTCTTGTGTATCCCTTTGAATATATTCTTCTTCTCAAGTTTCCTAGCATTGAACTCATTGAAGATTTGGCAGAAGACAAAAGTATTGAAAATCATGGTATCTTTAACACTTTCCTTCACGCCGAAGATTGATCTTCCTTTAAATTGCAGAGTCAGTAAGATGGCCACCTGATAAATGGCCTGAGGGATGAGATTCCTCCACATGAGTTTTGTTATCAGAGGCTCGGATCGGCCAACGGGAGGCTTTGACATGAGATCATTGGTGGGTTGCTCAGTGGCCAATGCCAATGCTCCCAGTGTATCCATTATCAGGTTCACCCAGAGCAGCTGAACAGCAGTTAGTGGGACTTTTCCTGAAGAAACAGCAGCAACAAAGTTGATGACAAGAGCAGCAACATTGACTGTGAGCTGAAATTGAAGGAATTTCTGAATGTTGTTGTAGACACATCGTCCCCATCTCAGAACTGTCACTACAGAGGTGAAGTTATCATCCATAATGACGATATCTGAGCTCTCCTTTGCCACTTCAGTTCCTTGAATTCCCATTGAGAGTCCAATATCTGCGGCCTTGAGAGCAGGAGCATCATTTGTGCCATCGCCTGTCACTGCTACAACATGGCCTTTCTGCTTCAAACTTTGAACCATTAGAAGCTTGTCTAGTGGGGAAGACCTTGCCATCACTCTGATACTTTCAATCTTTGCCGCTCTTTCTTCAGCTGAGAGACTTCTAAATTGCGCACCTTCGATTACTGCATCATCATTGTTTAAACCCACATCGGGATTAAGGATTCCACATTCAATAGCTATGGCTCTAGCCGTGTGCACATTGTCCCCAGTTACCATCTTGACGTTCACCCCTGCATTTCTACAACATTCAACTGCTGCTCTGACACCTGGACGACAAGGATCCTTCAAGCCCACAAGGCCTAACAAGGTCAGGCCAGTTTCTTCAAGCTTCTCCTGAACCTGCCCATCAGCCTCTGCAACTTTGGCGTGAGCAAAAGCAATGCATCGTAAGCTCTTGGCTGCCATGTCCTTGATAACTATCTCAATTTTCTTTCTTGCTTCACCATCCAAGACTCTGATTGTCCCAATTTTGACATAATAATGAGAACACATGGCCAGTATCATCTCTGCAGCTCCCTTCCAGTGTATGTGAACAGTCTTTTCACGGATCCTCTTCACCAAAACTCCACTTCTCTTTTTCTCTGAATTGAAGGCCTCCACGTTGATTACTTTACAGCACTGTTTCGGTTCATCAACATTCATCCCCAAATCAAGCACAGCCCAAGAAAGAATTGCCTTTTCAGTTGGGCTACCAGTAACCTCAGGAGTCGATTCAGAATTCGATTTGTAAACATTACCAATGGTGTTTAAACCAACTGCATCTTGCAGCAACTCGTAGAGATTATGTGCTAATCCTGAGGAACTAGCATTGCCCGTCATTGCTTCTTTTCCAATCCAGAATTCCGTAACCTTCATTTGATTTAAAGTGAGAGTGCCTGTTTTGTCAGTGCAAATGGTTGTTGCAGAGCCCATAGTCTCACAAGCAGAGAGCTTTCTTACCATAGCATGTTCCTTCATCATTCTCTTCATCGAAAAAGCCAGCGTAAGAGTAACAGCAAGAGGCAAGCCTTCAGGAATTGCCACAACAATAATGGTGACAGCAGCAGCAATAATGTTGATCACAGAATTCATCACATCATCGACCTTCGTCTTCCTCCCCATAAATTCTCTGTTTCCTGTCTCATCTCTTGTGTTTCCTGTGAAGTACCGAATCAACATAACCGCAAGCACAAGAACAGCCACTGTTAACCCAATCTTCCCTATGCAAGAAGTCAGCTTGTTGAGCCGAGCTTGCAATGGCGTCTCCTCATTCAACTCGTGGCTAATAGAGCTCATCATCTCACCCCAAGCAGTGCTCATTCCAACAGAAGTGACCAGCATGAAGCCATAGCCATCGGTTACTTTAGTACCCGAAAGCAAGAAAGGACTCTTCTCATCAACTTCAACATGATCACTTTCCCCAGTCATGCTAGACTCATCAACCTTCAAAGAATGGCCGTTCAAGAACAACCCATCAGCCGGAATTTGATCACCAGTCTTCAAACAAACAATTTCACCAACAACAACATCAAAGATTGACAAACCCTGGCGCCTGCTATCTCTCACAACTTCAACTCTTATATCACTGCTCTCATCAGCAAGAGCCTGAAATTGTCTACTCTGCTTAAAATTACTCACAGCAGAGACGATGACAACTAAAAGTACAGCAAATATGATACTACCGCCATCGAACCAGCCTTCTTTCAAGCCTTCTTGTTTAATGCCAAACCCCAGAGAGAGTAAAGCACAAACCAAGAGTATGATAATAGTTGTATCTTTAAGTGCCTCAAAAACAAAACTTATAAAGCTTTTTGGTTTTGGTCTTTTGTACCTGTTTGCTCCGAAAACATTAATCCTGTGACCAAGATCAGCTTCACTGCCACTGATGCCACGTTTGGTATCACTTTCAAGAATCGCAGCAACTTGATTAACTCCTCCAAGATTACTCAAGGACTCAAAACTCTTCTCTTTCACCATCTTTGAGAGCATCGGCTTGTCGACCCCGACAAAGGGAACTTCATGATCGTCACTGGTACTAATGTCGACGGCAACATAAGAGAGCGTGCGAAGCAAGATTTGGTTGTTGTTTTGAAGACACTTTCTGGACATTGAAACAAGAGCTCTGGTGAAGCATATGACCCTGAAGGCCATTCGCCACCTTCTTTGGTGGCGTTTTGAAAGTATCAAGAGGTCAAGATCTAATTCATTGATCGGCGTTGTATTTTCAGTTGGTTTCCGAGACCTAAGAGTTAGAGACATGGTTGAAAAAAAAAAGAATGAGGACAAAGATCAAGAATCCGTAACAATGGAACGAGTTTGTAAGTCTGTGAATGGGTTCTCTTTATATATAGGGCTTTGCGAGGAGCCAAGAACTTGCACTGTAGCTTCCTTTCTTAACTGTCACAGAGAAATTCTCTCGGATGAATTTTACTGACAATCTGCTTCTGTTTCCTGGTTTTTTCCTTCGTCATTATGATTTCTTTCGCAACACTATTTAGTTTTACTAAATTTGGAGTGTACATTTGTAGGTTATGCAGGCTTTTACATTCGAGCAATAAAGGAAGGAAGCTTATTTTTCTTTATTTTTATTGATTACCATATAACAAAGATATGGCGTGTCATTTATCCAGTGGTAATTAATAGACTTTCACAAGTTACGAGTGAATTAATTACATTACACCTTGTTCAATGTCATTCCATTTGAAATAAAATATTTTGAGATATATATCCAAGAAGAAAATTTGTATTGTGAAAATTTCTCATAAATTAAAAACCTTATAGCGCAAGGATTCTCTTGCCCAAGTAAAGTTCAAAATTTTCTTTAAATTTTTCTTCAAAGCTGTATGATTACATATTCTTTAACCGATCCGTGAAATATTTGATGATGTTAGCGTATATTAGAGTTGATTTTCACAAAAAAAAGGGTTACTTTCTGGGGGTAAATACTCTTTTCCCCTTAGTTTGCGTCAATCATCAGTTACTGCATAAAAGTTACTACGCAAAGTTTTAAAAATTAACCAGAAAACCTCTACCGTTACTTATAGAGTTATTGGATATAATGAGGTAGATGTTAACGGAAACATTTTGATTTTCATTTTTTCATTTTAGGGAGGAAACGGACATTTACTTACTTTCATATTCACAAACCTTCTTTCCATATAGTGACCTTCTTGCCTAAAAATTTTGATGGCTTCTTTGAGATGCCACGCGGCTAAACACAATCAAGTGAAAAGCCTCTTTGAAGTCACGCATGGTATGGGGTATCAATTTAGTATTTACTTTTACTGTAAATAGAACAAACAACTGCACATGGAATGTAAAGGGTAATTTTTCTTTTTACGACATTGAAGTGTTCTTCAAGCAAAGACTTTCGGTCAAGAAAACGAACTACAAATGATTCGATCATTTTTTTTCTAAATTGCAAAAAAAATTTGCACACATTACCAAAATTCTCTTATTATGCACGAGTTTCTTCTGAGTAAAACTTCAGGCGGTGATTGTGATTTTTTCTTTTAGAAAAATAAGCTTATTTAGGTTTGAAAATATTGTTTTAAGTATTTCTGTAAGTAGAATTTTTTTTCCCCCTCAAGTTGATTAGATAGAGAATTTAGCTAAAAATAATAAAGAAAAAAAATGCTTTCGTGGAAATTGGATGGTCTTTCTTCTGTTCAATGAATAATGAATTTATTTTAATTTGGCAGTTAGGGAATTCGAGGAATTTTCAATATTCAGTCATTCACTCTGTGTTTATCTGTATTATTCACTCTAATATGTCAATACGCATTAATTCGTTTCTGTTTTAAAACATGATAGCTAGTGTGACCTAACTGTGAATGTGATTTAATACATTATTTCATTTTTGAAATCAGCAGTTTAGCGTTTAGTGTGACTTTTAATTTCTTATTAACGCATGTTTGGTAAGACAATTAAAATTATATGACCCTTTTATTATTATGGAAAATGACACCTATAATTTTAAGAATTGAGAAAATGGTCGAATAAACCCCTAAATTTTCAATAAGAATACCAAGACCTCCTTTCGATTATAATATCCTTTAACTTTTTTAACCCAAAAACATGAATTAGTTTCCAATTTAGTGTTCGGTTTAATGAGAATTCCAAAAAGAAGTGTAATGATTCTAAGGTATTTACCGGTATTAATTACTTGGTCTATTTTATTTAAAGCATATGTAGATAATTTCAAAATTATCGTGGCATGTGTAGATAATTAAAATAATCGTAGTCACACTAAAAGATCCGTCTTGCATAGTCATATGATCATCGTCGAGGGGAAATAACCCCTATCTTGTAAGCTAGGTTTTCATGTTATATCTATCTCTTTAAGCCATAAGAATTAGGGTTTAACCCTTTCGGTAGTCGCCATCTGTTAAAGAAAATAATCTCCGCGGACCCTCAAAAACCATGATTTGTTCGGATTTGTATCCTATATGACATGTGTTAGAATTGCTTTTAAGGGCTATATATATTTTCTTTCTTTTTTTTTTTTAGTATACAACGCTCTATTATTCCCTTGAATTTTTTATTTGGTAGTGATTATTATAAGATTGGCTGAAACTTTCCCAATTTCGTCAGACTCTTGTCCTTCTTCTCACATTTCTTTCTTTTCGTTATTTTTTTATTTAAAATATTCTGGGCAGCTAATTTCTTCCTTCTTCTCTTTCTTCCAATCTCACGAACATTGGACCATTACAAATCCTTGATTTATGTGAAGAAAATAAAAGTTAAAATTTTCCTACTAACCAAAAAAAAAAATTAGACAAAAAGAGAAGAAAATATAAAACTAAATCAAGATTTCACTATAAAAATCCAATCCGATCTACGTCAAATTCCTTGCATATATATGAAAATTTAATATCTTCATGAATCGGTTCCAGCAATTGAAACAAAAAAATTAATTATATACCCACAGGTTATTTTTATTTCTTCATATCCGCAATTGTTGTTGAAATTTTAAGGTTGAATAGAGTTATTCTGAATTTCCCAAAAATAAAAAAATAAAAGAGTGAGAAAAGAGAGAGAAAGAAAGACAAAGATGTTTTAGAAGAAAGTAAGATTAAAAAAAATCAGTTAATCAAACGCGTTCAAGTAAATGATTTTCTTTTTAAAAAATTGTTTTGAATTAATCATAGGCCGTTAAGGCTTGTTAACAAAATGCCTTTAATGAGAAAAAAAAACCTCAGCCATTAAAAATAATTATGACACGTCATAGGATCCCACAAACACTAAACTTAGTAGAAACTCAACTAAGCATAGGATTCAAATCCGATTCATTTATCCTCTAGCCTCAAGTACATGATTTCTCCACTTCATATATATTTTACTATGAGTTTCCGAAATTGAAATCTCTTTTTTATTGCCCTTTTTTTGTGTTTATCTTAATTGCAGGTCAGCTAAGAACATTGTTCATCAGCCGGTGAGATTTTCTTATTTTCTTTCTATAATATTTCGGTTTTCATTTTTTAAAGATTTGATTTGTAATTTAATAATTTATGTAACGGAAATTTATGAATTTTTTATTGGGGGTATCAGATTGCTAGTAAATTGAGTTGAAGCAAACGCTATGCTGCTAAAGACATTAAATTTAGTCAATGCATTTGTTGCATAATTAGCACGTGTACTAATAAATACAAGTAATATAATGAAAAGTAGAGTATCGTTCACAGAGATTGTATATCTAATTAGCTACCAAAATTATTCTAACCCAAATTTATTTGAACAATTGAATAAATGAATTTAGATTAAAAAATAAAATAAAATAACTAAAAATTAAATATAGATGCCACAAATAACATAAATCACCAAGTGATTAAGATAATAGGACATCCGACTTCACCATAATCAATTTAATTTAATCTTTTATCTATGCTATTGAAGATTAATTATTACCCATATTGACAGTTGAATAACCCTAATTCCTTAGATACCCTTTCTCACGTATTCCCGTTTACTCGTACACTATATCTCTATGTTCAATATAATATATGAAAACTCATTAACTTTTATGGTGTTCTTAGATTAACTACACGAATAAAGTTAGTCCATCTATATCTCCCATATAATTCACGGCATCCATTACATAAAAAAAAATACATAAATCTTCTCTTGGTCTCATCATGTATCCTCAAATCATTCAAATATGGGCCACATATTTAAAAGCATTAAGCACAATAAGGAACATTTAATCATGGAATAATAAACTAAAAATAATACAGATTTATGAAACTAAATCTTCATAGTTAGGCTACATCATAGCCGTAGCAAAATAAATTAGTTTATGGGAATATAAAGAGAATGTATAAATTTAATTGTGAACATTTAAGTAAAGCAATATAGAAAAGGAAAGAAAAACTCATGAATTAATCTTAGTTTCTCTCGGATCTCTTGCGGCTGCTACTTCTCTTCCTCTCGACTTCTTGATGAGCATATTATACATACACACGCTCTCTTGATTTTATGAGAAAAGTTCATTTATAGGAGAGAATAGATATTGCTTTCTTTTCAATGCGAGTTTTATACAACCCGATAGCCGCCGTTATTTCGAATTGAAAAGGGTCGTACATAGCAAAGTGATACTCTGGTGTCTCACAAGAAAGAATGATTTCTTTCAATTGACTATTCTAATATTGTATTTTCATGTAAATAGGGACAAGAGAGCTATATGAAAAAATGGTGGTTCAATTCAATGTTATCTAAGGACAAGGGGAATTAGAATACCGGTGTTGGTTAGTAAATAAATGGAGAACCCTGGTCCTATGAAAAATCCCAGTGTAAGCAAGGAACTAATTAAAAATATATTACCCTTTGTTTTAGTTTTACTTTTTTTTTGGATAACATTAGTTAATTGTGTTAGGAAAATGTGCTCTTTAAAAGCACATGTGTTTATTTACTTGTAGTAAACAATTTTTTTATTAATAAAATAAATGAAGTAGTTTATTCAAGTATTTTAATTACATTAATATTTTGAATAAAGTTCATTTAATCATATTATATGTATGTATGTGATCACCATGTGGATTCACAAAAGACATAAATACAAGTTATCTTATAATTAAATAAATTATGTTCGCAGTTGATAAATAAAGTTGGATACTTTATTTAGGTATAGACTGTAATAAATTCATTGAATTATTTGTCTTCATCATGTATGAATTTATTGATGTAGTACTATTACATTGAACATGATCACATATGAGATTTAATTAACTTTGGAATAACTGTCAGACTTATTAAATCTTATAAGCATTGATTTTACTGTAACCTTAATATTGAGTTAGTTACGATTTCATGATTGTAATTGTTATTCCATTTGAGTTACCAATAAACACGACACACACTTGTAGTCAAGATTACCCGGTATCTTGGTGGGAGCAATTATGAATATTGAAGTTATAGATTAACAATATAGAATTTGTACAACACATCCCTTGATGGGTTTTTGGTACTTGATCATAGAATTCTCTGACCAGAGTGTGCTAACATATTTAGTATGTTGAAAATGATCATTAGAGAAAGAGTAATGATATAGCCACAAACTCTTGTACAAACTTATTTTGTACAAACTGATATGGCATGATAAGATTGGTTAAATTAAATATCACTTGGCCCACATGATTTATTTTTATTATTTTATATTTTCATTCAACCAATGAATTAATGCCACGTCAATTTGTACAAAATAAGTTTGTACAAGAGTTTGTGGCTGTATCATTACTCTTAGAGAAAACCAGTAAGTATTAAGGAAAAAGATGTAATTAAATTAATTGGACAGTTGAGATATCGATTTAATTAACGATGTGGTACAAAAGATTTACAGTAAAGAAATCAATGTGGCAAGGGTTGAATTATTATTCAAAAATACTATCGTAGATAGCAAACAATTATGGAGGTCAAATCCAATCTTTTAGTGGAGTAGATTTGGAATTAAATAATTGGGTTAGTTTAATTCCAGACTTAATTATTGTAGCCACTATTGTATGTACTCATATAATCCCCAGGTTAACTCATTTAATTGACTGCACCGCTACTGGATTAATAAGTAAGACAACTAGCTATTTGGGTTAAAAGCCTAAATATAGTATTTAGTGCGAGACTCTATTTAATATGCTTGTGTGTAAGGGGTCTTATGTTATTTTACTAAGTCAACCCCTATAACACAAGAACAAGTAACACCATTTTTATTTTATTATTTTTTAATTTAAATCAAATATGATTTAATAGAATTAAAATAAATAAATATGAAGCCTAGGGTTTCTACCAAATAGAGATATAAAAAGTAACACCACTTAGTTCCATCTAAGTCAATGCCTAAAATCCCAATAGAACTATGGTCAAGTCACAAACCAAGTTTACGACATGTCCGTATTTGGGGATCACTAGCACATGTGCTGAAACCAAAGGCAGATAAAATGGATTCACTTTATGAGGTTTGTATGTTTGTGGGATATCCCAAAGGAACAAGGGGAGGTTTATTTTATAGTCCTCAAGATAGGAAAGTGATCGTGAGCACGCATTTCACTTCCCTCGAGGAACACTATATAAATAACTTCAAACTTAAGAGTAAAGTAATACTTGAAGTATTGTTAGGTGATTAAGTTGATGCTCAGCTTTCAACACCTATTATAGAACGTGAAAAACAACAATAACCAGCTGATTAATACAGGATTATCCTTGAACAAGCATCACTTTTAGAACCTCGTCGTAGTGGGAGGGTAATTAGGTTATGTGCGAGATACATGTTATTGGGAGAAACTTATACGGCTATCTTAGATGAACATATATAAGATCCCACTAGCTACAACGAAGCTCTAATAGACAGAGATGTTGAATTTTAGAAAAAAGGCTATGAATCAAGAAATGTAATCTATATATTCCAATAAAGTCTGGGAACTTGTAGAGGCAACAAATAGGATAAAACTCATAGGGTGCTAGTGGATCTACAAGAGAAAAAGAGGAGTAGACTGAAGGGTGTAAACATTTAAAGTAAGATTAGTAGCCAAAGGGTTTACTCAGAAAGAGAGAATCGATTATGAGGAAACTTTTTCTCCGGTTGCTATGCTTAAATCCATTAGAATTTTGCTCTCCATTGCTGCAGTGCTAAATTATGAAATTTGGCTAATGGATGTCAAGACTGCCTTTCTTAATGAACATCTTGAAGAAGACATCTACATGCAGTAACCAAATGGATTCATACAAAAAGGCCAATAACATGAGGTATGTAAGTTGCAGAGATCCATTTATCGATTGGAGCACGCATCCCGGTCATGGAAGATCAGATTTGATCAAGCGATTAAATCAGTTGGATTCATTCATAATATTGATGAAACATGTGTTTCAAGAAAATTCAGGAAAAATATGTAACCTTCTTAATTCTTTATGTAGACGATATCTCCTAATTGGAAATGATATAGGAGTATTGAATACAATAAAGAGTTAGTTAGCAAAACAATTTAATATGAAATATTTGGGAGAGACAAGTTATATTCTTAGTATCAAATTACTATGAGACTTGAAGAATAAAACTTTAGCCTTGTCTCAAGTGGTTTATATCTATACGATATTAGTTAGATTTAACATAGAAAATTTCAAGACTGATTTATTACCATTCAGACATGGAATTGTATTCTTTAAGAATCAATCACCTAAAATATATGAAGAGATAAAGAGAATGAGACGAGTTCCCTATCCAGAAGTTGTGGGAAGTCTCATGTATGTCATGTTTTGCACTAGGCCAGACATTTATTTTGCGGTAGGGATGGTTAGCATATATCAATCTAATCCATGACCTAAACATTGGACGGCAGTCAAACATATAATGAAGTATCTAAAAAGAACTAAAAATTATATGCTTGTGTATTCTAGTGATAAACTCGTTCCAGTGGGTTATACTGATTCTAACTTTATGTCAGATAAGGATTCTAGAAAATCAACTTCCGATTATGTGTTTACATTAGGAAGTAAAGCTATTAGTTGGAGGAGTGTGAAATAATCTTATATCGCAGATTCTACAACTGAAGCTGAATATGTGGCTGCATTGAAGCTGCAAAAGAAGTTGTATGGCTCCGCAAGTTCCTACAAGATCTTAAGGTGGTACTTGCTATAACTGCACCCCTTAAACTATTTTGTTATAATAGTGGTGAGGTAGCTCAATCTAAGGAACCAAAGAACCGCAAGAAACAAAAACATATCGACAGGACGTATTATCTTATATGGGATATAATGCAGAGAGGTGATGTGGAGGTTACTCAGATTGCGTTACAACAAAACTTGGCAGATCCTTTTACTAAGGCCATACCTGGGAAACCTTTTAACTTGCACTTAGAATTCATGGACATGCTTGAGATGCCAAATATACTTTGAGAGCTAGTGGGAGATTGTTAGGAAAATATGCTCTTTAAAAGCATATGTGTTTATTTTATTGTAATAAATAATTTTTCTGATTAATAAAATAAATATTTTATTCAAGTATCTTAATTGCATTAATATTTTGAGTAAAGTGTATTTAATCATATTATATGTATTTATGTGATCACCATGTGAATTCACAGAAGATATAAATACAAGTTATCTTATGATTAAATAAATTATGTTCGCAATTGATAAATAAAGTTGATCATTTTATTTAAGTAGAGACTGTAATAAATTCATTGAATAATTTATCTTAATCACGTATAAATTCATACATGATTAAGACAAATTATTCAATGAATTTATTGATGTAATACGACTACATTGAACAGGATCACATATGGGATTTAATTAACTTTGGAATAACTATCAGACTTATTAAATCTCATAGGCATTGATTTTACTGTAATCTTAATCTCGAGTTAATTATGATTTCATGATTGCAATTGTTATTTCATTTGAGTTATCAATGGGTACGGCACACACTTGTAGTCAAAATTACCTGGTATCTTAGTAGGAAAAATTATGAGTATTAGAGTTATATATTAACAATATAGAATTTGCACAACACATCTTTGGATGAGTTTTGTGTAGGGGTGGGCAAAATCGGGTTTGCGTCGGGTTCGGGTAAACCCGATCGGATTTCAGGTTGTTCGGGTTTGACAAGAATCATATTCGGGTCGGGTCAATAATTCGGGTTAAGTTTGGGTTAGATCGAGTTGGATTTAAAACGGGTCAAATTGAGTTCGAGTCAGTTTGGGTCAAATGGGGTCAGTTCGGGTCAGTTGAAATTGGGTCAAATCAGGTCGGGTCACATTCGGTTAATGCAATTTTGAGCTCTATTTTTTCCTATTTTTGTAGTTTTTATGATAGTTTTAAGACATTTTTCTTAATTGTAGTCATTTTTACTAATTTTCAACTGAAAAAAAAAGGAAAGAAAATGCTATTAAATCAAATGAATAAAGTTAAAATGCTCAAATGGGATTATTTGCCTATTGGCTTGGAGGGTAGGATTAGGACTATTATTTGATCAACCAACAAAGTCCAAACTTAATAAAAGTTAAAATTAATACAAACTTACAAAGTGTAAAGTACAATTTCCAAATATTAGTCTTTGAAAGTTTAAAACACAAAGTCACAAAGTCACAAAATTTAAACATAATTAAATTGTTTAGAAACACAAATCACAAAGTTCAAAGTTCAAACATTAAAACTAAATAGGCTTTTTTGGTTCTTCCACCTTGGTTCCTCCATGGCTCCATGCAAGCACTTTGAAAAGTTCTAAATTCAAATTTTTGAACTCCAAGTTCAAGTGCGGATTGGCTAGAGAAAGATGAAGAAATGTACAACAAATATTTTCTTTAAGGTTACACATCAAACACAAACACAAATAAATAAATCCAATTCAATATTTAATTGAGCTAAAGGGGTGTTATAATTTTTTTAATTTCTATTATATCATTATAAATTTATAATTACAAATAAATATATATGTTTACCAAATTTTTCAATACACACATAGACTTGATTATATAATAATTAAGTCAATCATGCTTATTTTATGGCATTCATCACCAAATCAAGTTAATAATAATACTAGACAATAATAACATTCTATCAACTTCAACTTGTCTAACTAAAATAATTACAAATTAGACTTAAAATTTAAAACTATAACAACTATAATTATAGTTTAAATTACAACCAAATACTAATAGTACTATAATATCAAATTATGAATAATAATATATATTAAAAGTTACCTTTCAAACATTCATAACACCAATGTTAGCGCTCACCGCTTCCACTGTCAAAGCTTGCGATCTTATAAACTCTATAAAATCCAAAAAAAAACAATTAGTAATTCAAGTACATGACTGCATGTAGATGTTTTATATAAAGTTATAATGCATTTTAAATATATTATGTATATAATGTATGATAAAAAATTAAAAACATTACCTTCTTGTAATTCCATATGAAACATTTGCTCCTTAATATCTTCTTGGAGGTTGTAGACGGGATTGGCAAAAAGTTTAGACTGCAACCAATTTTTAGTGCATATCAATGCCTTAACCATAGCCAGGGTTAAAGAACTCCTATACTCATCAATAATACGACGCCCGGTGCTAAAGGCAGACTCAGATGCCACTGTGGAAACAGGAACATCGAGGACATCTCTTGCAATTTTCTCCAGAATTGGATACCTCGATCCATTCACCCTCCACCAAAGCAAAACATTAAGTTTAAGATTGCTGGGATCTTCAACTGGGTACTTTAAGTACCTTTCCACCTCAGATACTACTCTTCTACTCTCATTCTGAATAGAAACCTTCATGGCATATCTAAGGAAAGGGCGAGCAACTTGAAAAGCGTCATCACATCCACCACCAGCAACATCTACCAAATTAGCCTCAGTTGTAAAACGTTGAGAAGAACTTGTACCTCCATACCTACCACTAAGACCACTCTCACTATACATCGATGGTGTGGAACTAGCGGAGAATACACTACATGCATCATAAACTCATTCAACAAGTCCTTCACTACTTTGGTCATTTGTTCAAACATCAAACTATCATTCCCAAAAATGATCTCAAAAATATGTTTAGCAAAATCTATTTTCACTCGTGGATCAAGAATAGAGGTAACAATCAACATTTTGTTTATCTTTCCTGTGGACTCCCAATATTTATCAAATTTTTTCCTCATATTATAAGCCATAGAGGAGACCCAAGGATCTGTACTTTATTGCAGTGCAGTCAATGAACTCTCAATTAAGTCAATAATATCATAACAAATATTAGAAGTCACACTCAAAAGGGTAGAAAACAATAATGTGGCATTATAAAATACATTCAAAAACTTCACAATTCATTCAGCACTCTCCTAGTTCTCCAGTCCAGGTGGGCCCACCCTTCTAACATTATTTTCTTTCTCAGCAAAGTATGTCTCATAAAATTTATCCACTTCTGTCATTCTATCAAATACCGCTTAAAATTTCAGCGCAGTCATCAACATCAAATAAGTGGAATTCCACCTGGTAGGACAATCCAAAACAACAATTCCTTTTGGACAATTCACTTACTCAGCACATTGTTTAAATGTCCGCAGCCTCATGCTGAAGGATCTCATGTACTTCAAAGCATTTCAAATAGCGGAAACACTAGCATGCAACTCTCTCAATCCTGAAACAACAATCAAATTCAAAATATGTGCACAACAACGCACATGCATATATTTTCCTGCCAACACAAGTGCATCATCATTCCTCCAAGCAAGCAACTGCATAGTGACATAACCAACAGTAATATCATTTGCAATGGCATTATCAATAGTTATTGCAAATAACCTCTCTATCCCCCAATCTTGTAAGCAAGCCACAATTTTTTTGCCAATCGACTTCCCTCTATGATCTTCGATTGTGCTAAAACTAATAATCATCATATTCAAACACCAATCACTATCAATTAAATGAGTTGTAATCACCATGTAGCTCATGTTTTGAACAGAAGTCTATAAATCAATTATAAGAGACACCCACTGCTTATTGTTGTAAATCAAACACTTCAACATTGTCTTTTCCTCCAAAAATAACTCCATAACATCCCTACCAATAGTTCTTCGAGATGGCATAACGAACTGCGGGATAGCTACACTGCAGAAATGCTTAAATCATTTGTTGTCTACAAAACTGAGCGGCAACTCACCCATAATAATCATTTTAGTTACTGCCCTTCGACACACGTCTTGACTCCATCCTTTACCCAAAACTAAATTACTTGCATTTTCTTCGCTGCCCTCAGCTGTCAAATTTTGTTGACTTCCACTTTATTGTTCGCGAAATGTCTTGAATGATTGACATGTCTTTAAATGCCTTATCATATTTGTAATCCCATCATTTCTTGAATGACATTGATATTGTCTACCACAATAGTTGCACATGCATTTGTTTGGATTATTTTCGAGTAAACTGAAATGATTCCACACTTCCGATCTTTTCTTCATTTGCGGTCTTTTTTGCTTTGCCTTTTCCTTTCCTCTTTGAGTTCCTTCTATTTGTATACTTTATTCTTCTTCGTCACTCATCGAATTCGATCTTGAATATCCAAGCATCTTAATATAAAAAATAATCATTAATTCAAAAATCAAAACATAGAAATATTATTAACATAATCTAATTAGTAATTTCAATTCAAATTGTTCATACTCCATAAACAAAAAGCAAGAAATTCATGATTAATTAATTAATTTATAATATCCAATTACCCATTCTCCATAATAATATAATATTATTTGCCTATCTATGTCTTAATTCTTATTATAAACCTTTAATTTGAAGCCCAAACTACTTGTACTTAACGATTAATGGATGATTAACAATTTAACATGCAATAAAATATTAATTGAATTAATTAATTTTTTTAAGATTGAAGGCTTAAAGCTACTGCACAAGTGTACATAATTACATATCACATTATAATTATAAAATATATACAACATAATACTTAATTTTAATATTTAATCTACCTAATGTGCTAATTTATTCAAAAAAATCAATTATTAACTATTATTAACAATTATTAAGAATTATCAATTAATATTATTTCAGTTATTAATAATTAACAAAAGTTTTGTTATTTATTAACAATTAGTCAATTAATAAAAATTTATTCATAACAAAATCATAAATACACCAATTTTCTTGATTTTATTACTAATATTTATAAATTCAAAATTACAAGTTTACAACAATTAAATAATAATCAATTACATAATAACCAATTATTATGCATATATAATTATATAGTATATATATACCATGAAAGTTATGACTTAGGTAACTTGAAAGTTGAGCTTGAAAGTGGAAAGCTTCAAAATCAGGTTCGGGTGGGGAGAAAGTCGGGTCGGGTTGTGATGATTTGGCCTTCAAGCAGTAGATTAGTAGCCACGAGTCACAGCGGGACGCGATTTCACTTGGCAGCAGATCACGACTGGATGCGGACGGCTCACGGCTGGACAGTTTGACTTGGCAGCAGCTGGTCGCGGCTTCACTTGGCAGCAGCAAATCGTGGTTTCAATAGTTGGCAGCAATAGATCGTGGATTGCTGTGTGTTAGTCTTGTGGTGGCTGGTTGCAGTCTTTCGGCTGCCTTGTTTGTGTTTGAGCTTGACAGTGAAATTGTGAACTTGTGATTTGTGATTTGTCTTGTGGTGGTGTGTGGATGACACTGTGTGTGTGTTAGGTTTGTGAATTTGTGGATTGTTGAGTGACTGTGTGCAGCATGTGTGTGTGTTGTTCAGACTGCAGCGTGTGTGTGTGTGTTGTGCAGCATGTGTGTATGTGTTGTGTAGTTTGCAGTGTGCAGTGTTAGGTTTAGTTAATTTTTTTTACAACGCGATCGGGTATTCAGATCGGGTCGGGTGAATTTTTAATTCGATCGGGTTTCAATCCTGACCTGAACCCAAAATTTTTCGGGTCAGGTGGGGTAAAATGCTTACCCCTAGTTTTCGATACTTGATCACATAATTCTCTGGTCATAGTGTGTCAACGTATTTAGTATGTTGAAAATGATCATTGGAGAAAATCAGTAAGTATCAAGGAAAAATATGTAATTAAATTGAATAGATAGTTGAGATATCGATTTAATTAACGATGTGATACAAACAATTATGCAGTAAAGAAATCAATGTGGCATGGGTCAAGTTATTATTCGAAAATACTATCGTAAATAGCATACAATTATGGAGGTCAATTCCAATATTTTAGTGGAGTAAATTTGGAATTAAATAATTGGGTTAGTTTAATTACATGCCTAATTATTATATCCACTATTGTATGTATCCATATGATTTTCAAGTTAGCTCATTTAATTGATTGCACCGCTACTAGATTAATAAGCAAGATAACTAGTTATTTAGATTAAAAGTCTTAATATGTTTTTTAGTGGGGGCTCCGTTTAATATGCTTTTGTGTAAGGAGCCTTATTTTATTTTACAAAATGTGCCCCTATAACACAAGAACAAGTAATGCTACTTTTAATTTTATTGTTTTTTTAATTTAAATCAAATATGGTTTAATAGAATTAAAAAATATATATATAAATATAAAGTCTAGGGTTTCCACTAAATAGAAATATAAAAAAGCTTGTTTTCTCAAAAAGAAAAAGGAGAGCCACAACATACAGGTCAGAGAAAAAAAATTTTCTCTCTAATTTTAAGGGGAATGTTTTCTCTTACTAGTTGGTTTTAGTAGTGATAAAGACGTCCACATGTCAAGTGTAAATCAAACTTAAATCATAACCTGAAAGATCATTGGTGACGGATTGTGATTTTACGAGATTGGTGGTGATGAATCGTGATCTAACAAGAGTGGTGATGACAGATCGTGATCTGGGAGCCTAGATTAATTCAGCGAAAAAGCCAAATTGGATTGTTAAGATATGATTTTCTAGATTATGAATTCCTATGTATTGTATGAAATCGGTCCCATTAATTTTTATATAAAAAAACTTATTTTTCTCCAACAAATTACATTATTTTATTAAACATGTAATAAATTGAAGATTAAGAAATAAACAATACTTAAAGGAATCAAACGGTAGAGAATTAGAAGTTAAAGAGATTAAACACGGAGATTCAAAGCCGCATAACAAAGAAGAGAAATTAAACATAAAGCCGAAGCCATGATGACGTTAAAAGAATTACTGGCGCAAGTAATTAGAAGGTGGACCAAATCTAAGGAAAGAAGATTATGGGCTTTTAACATTGTAAAGTGCTTTTATCTTAGGATTTGGCTTCCAAATTTGATGTAGTCGGTTGCTTTAATTGGCTTGGCCATTATATAAGCCACGTTTTTGGCTTTCACGAGGGAGACGAATACAGAAGGGAAGCGACCAAAAGGAATTGAAGCAGAGCAGCAGCCGCGGTTTTGGAGAAGAGCCAGGCGCATGGATTAATCTAGGTGACTGGTTTTCTCTCATTTTTCATTCCCAATTTAATTATGTGTAACTAAATATTTTGTGCTAGGGTTAAGATGAAGTCATGTTCAATAAAATAAATTATTTTTTATTCAATTAATTTCCTATACATGTGTTTTAACGTTTATGATTTTTTTTTCATTTGTTTGGTTAAATATAGTTAAATCTTTTTATTAATTGTCATGCATTATTAATTATTAGGATTAATATTTGACTAAATTTATATTTAGATTTATAAAGTTTATATATGATTGTCTTTGATTCAGTTACTTTAATTAAATTATTTATACATAGTGCTTAGGAAAATATTGAATCTTTATTATTTAATATATTTACATGGATGCTTAGATATCATATTAGTAAGCAGAAAAAGAATCTATATAAGATTAATTTTAATTTGGCTTAATTATTATATTCATGAATAGATGTACATTGATTTCAAGCAGTAACTCTAAAATTGAGAACTAGTTGGTAACTAGATAATTGTTAAGTTGCACTATGGTGGTTTCTGAAACCTTGGTATGCTCAATCGCTTGAATTCTTATGTTTATTTACTTGTTTTAATTTTAATTGCATCTTTAGCTTTAATTTTCTTAAACAAAATATTTTCTCTTCAATTAGGGTAGAATTATGATTAGGTTAGTTTAAATTTAACTTTCCTAAAAATTGACAGTATCTATAGATTTGACCTCGTTATCCCATGTCTATACTTTAATAGACCTGTGCACTTACAAGTACATTAAAATTTACGTAATACTTTTGTAAATTTTGCGGCAACTTCTCTCTCTCTCTCTCCCTCCCTCTCTCTTGTTTTTTTTTTTAAATCCTTAACTCAAAAGGATTAAAACAAAGCCAAACCAAGCAGCCAACTTTAAGCCTGTTGCACGCAGGTGAAGTACACGATGTTAAATTGATTTAAGGGAAAAAGACACAGAGACCCCCAACGTTTGAATAAGGGACACAAAACCCCCTAAGGTTTCAAAAAAGACACTCAGACCCCCATTTGTTAATTTTAAATTATAATNATTTTTATCAAATTTCCTCTTCAAACTAAATAAATTTAATCCATTGCTCAAAAATAAAAATAAATTAAATTGATTATTAATATAATAAAAATAACATATATTTAATATAAAAATAACATATATTAAATTAAAATAAATTTAATTTATATATGGAGAATTTTTATTTTTAAGAAATTATCAATTTAATTTATATATAAGAAATTACAACAAATAACATATGGAGAATTGTTATTTTTATTTTTGAGCAATGGATTAAATTTATTTAGTTTGAAGAGGAAATTTGATAAAAATTAAATGGAAAAATTGGGTAATGAAGTTATATTCGTAATTTTATTAATAATATAGGAATAAATTGGACAATGAACAATTATTTTTTAATATGCTATAAGGGTATAAGGGTAATTGCACTTTAAAATTATAATTTACTGTTAACAAATAGGGGTCTGAGTGTCTTTTTTAAAACCTTAAGGGATTTTATGTCCCTTATTCAAACGTTGGGGGTCTCTGTATCCTTTTCTCTTGATTTAATTCAAAACAATCTAGTCCCTTTTGTCTTCCATTTACTAGTTAAAATTGGTATCTTAAGATTTATTTCACTGCAATTGCTTTTCCTCTTTATTCTTAAAATATACCTATAACAACAAAATATAAAAATTGAGAAAAAATTAACATAGTAAAATATAATTTAAAAAAAATAAGTTAGGAAAGTATTAAAATAATATATGTAAATTATAAACACATAAAAAAAACTCCAAACTTGACATTTTGTTAGTACTCAAGCAAAAATTAAACTAAAGACTGCGAAAAGAAAATCCTAAGTAAATCACTTTTGTAGGTGATCCCAACTGCATTTAGCATATGCAATAAATCTTTAAACCTCTAGATAACCCTAGTGGACAAGATATAGCTCGTGAGAGTTTCTAGTGATGATACTACAAACATCACCAAAAATGCCTCAAAGGTTGCATATATATATGTATATAACACTTAATTTTACACTAATTTCAAGTTTTTAGATTTAAAATATATCAACGGTGAGGATTTAATATATTAAATAACATTAATCATTTTACTTTTTATCATTAATGCATGATTTCTCTCTCCTCTCATCCATCTTCTTCCCAAATGCTTTCTCTCCTCTCATTCCAGGCTATTCTCGAATTAATGAGTCTCCCTCAGGTCATTTGAACTCTGAATTAAACTCAAGAAAACAACTAAATGTTCAATCTGTCAAACTTAGTTTTCAATTTAAAGACTCATGGAGAATATGTTGCTCGCTAAACCCTTAATTTCTCTATTGTGGGTTGAAGAAGTTTGAGAGTTATGAGCTTTTTCCACCGTTCTATTGCCCAATATCAGACACTAGTATAGTGGCAAGCAATATCAAGAACAAAATTTTGTTAATTGTAATGTACACGGTAGGAACATACCAATTTATTGCGTTATGTGCTCTTGAATGAAGAAAGCACTATTCATAATTTGTTCGAGGAACAATTTTGTAGTTGAGACTACACCGTGAAAAGAACTGTATCTTCAAATCCTTGATTGATTATTATTATTTTTCCTTAAATAAAAGATTTTTTGTTGCTTTCTATGAACATGTACACAAGTTTTCAATTTTCTAAATTTGTTTTACTTCGTTAGAGGTTGGGGGATAACCCCAGGATGTCAAATCAATATACAACAATGCTACCTTGTTCGAGTGAAATTGCCTGAATTTAAAATTTCCTTTGTTTATCGATAAAAAAAATTACTTTATAAACTCCTTCCAAATTTGTATTCAGATGGATGAGAAGGGAGAAAGCGATGGAGAAGAAGATGGATGAGAGGAGAGAGAAAGTGTGCATTAATGATAAAAAGTAAAAAGATTAATGCCATTTAATCCACTAAATCCTCACCATTGATATGTTTTAAATTCAAAGGCTTAAAATTAGTGTAAAATTAAGTGTAGTTTTAGAGGGCTCTTGATCCGCCCCTTATATATATAGTTGGCAAAGTTCTAACTTTAGTTTAATAGTTAACCTCATCTCACAATCATTTCAAAATCTTTAATATCAATAGCACTTGTGTTGAATAATAACAGAATAAATCTAACCAATCTTGTCATCTTTCTTTTTCTTTTTTTAAATATCTATACGCATAAATTTGCATTTTCTTTTAATGTTTCTTAAAGAACATGCTTTTTTTTTAACTTTTTGAATATATATAGTCAAGAGCTTTCACTTTATTACTTAAGGTAATATTCTTCTTATTATATGTTATATACGTACTGATGGTACACAGACCCAAATTAATCAATGATAGCTTTACTCTTATGAGTTATGGGTAGTCATTTTTAACAATGGTGCTTGTGTAAATTTAAATAATATAGAATCAAGGTAAATATTCATGTAATCAATTTAAAATTCTCAACTCAGGTTGTATCAATCCCAAATCTCAAGTAAAAATTTTAAAAGAATTTATGTAAATGCTCAAGATATATAAAGAATCATGATCAAGATAAAATTAGCACAAGAATCAAGTATAAAGTGAGACAATAATAATCCCCTTTTAAGAATTGTATTCATTTTCAACCATATACTCATCATCGGCATAAAAACAACATGTAAAACAACATAATGTTTTTTAATTTTTTTAATTTGTTTGTTTTTTAAATGAAAGCAAATATTTCAATACCCCCAAACTTGAAATTAACATTTTCCTCAATGTAAATAAAAGAAAGAGAAAAGAAAATTTTCCCAAGTTTTGCACTTGAAGATGTGAATTTGTAGTTAAATAGTTGAAAAGCATGTGAAAAGTTGATGTTAGTCGACCCTCAAACTTTTACAAAAACCTAGACAATACAAAATAAAACAACTAAAAGAAAAGGCTAACAAAAGAAAACATAGGAAAATAAAAAATTAATAATAATAATTATAGTAATGATGATGATGATGATGATGATGATGATGATAATGATAAAGTTTAAAAAGCTTGGGTTGCCTCCCAAGAAGCACTTGTTTTATAGTCGTTAGTTTGACTGCCCTTCAAGAGATATATAACTCTATTTAA
The DNA here is from genome assembly GCA_002013955.2 of Citrus medica. Classification (NCBI taxonomy): domain Eukaryota; kingdom Viridiplantae; phylum Streptophyta; class Magnoliopsida; order Sapindales; family Rutaceae; genus Citrus; species Citrus medica. The sequence goes on along the minus strand of MKYO02018898.1, from coordinate 616,147 downwards.
CCACAGGTTGTAATAGTGTGTCCGAATGAACAAAAAATGATGGCGCTTGCATAAGAGAATAACTTTTTTCTCTCTTTCTGTATCTATCTATATATGTGTGTGTGTTTGGAGAATAAATAGAGAATTAAAAATAAGCACCACATGTCGATGAGAAGGTTTTGTTGACTGTAAGTTACCCTTATAGGGTACTTGACCTATACCAGCTATACCTGTTAAGTAAGTGGGTAAGCAGGGTACACCACATCAAAACTAAGATAGTTAAAGAAAACATCTAAAAATACCCACCACGTGTGATATTTTCATTGCCTAAAGAAGATATTTGATTTGGCAAAATCAAATAATCAATATCTTATTGAAAAAGAGAGGACAATTGGTTGACACACCTGCAAAAAGGCAAAAACAGCACACTCAGGACAATGGTCTTAATTGTCACACCAGCCACCGTCCAGAAAAATTCTACAAAGGTGCCCTACACCACCTGCAGCGTATGCCTTGTACACAAAATGAAAAAAATCTGCCAAAAAAAAAATGCATCTTTGCTCTCCAAGCATGCTCATAACGGCCAAAAAAATCATCATAAAGATAAAAGGACGTGAAAATTTTAGAAATGACAGTAGAAGGATCACTAAATACCACGTGCCAGGGTATCCAGGGTGTACTATATAAAGGCAATAAAGTTCTATTTTTCTCATATTCATCACAAAAACATACCAAAAAGGGTATTGAGGTCTTCTTCAACCTCCAGCCACCATTTTAGAGAGCTTGCAAGCTCTCATCACTTAAAAATGTTTAACTAGCTGACTTGAGCATCGAAGTGTAGTTGTCAACCACCCTCGACTCCTCCTTTAACCTCTATTTGTTGTTGTGCAGGTCCAATGGCATTCTTTCAAACCCTTTCCCACTCATCTAATCTCTCACCATTATCAGCCCCTTTCTCACTCTTCTTCACATCTTTTGAAGCCCAAAATAGCCCGCACATTGCGGTTAATTGAGGTACCAAGAATCCCTAAAAATAAATTCATTATTTTGGTGAGGTTTTGTCCCTTTTTTTTGTACCCAAAATCCACTTAAAACAATGTATACGTGCGTGTGTGTGTGTGTGCGCGAGCGCGCGCTTGAGCCAATCAAGCTTGACACTGATAATTACATTGAATAATCAAACTAATTTGAAAGAAAAAGAAAGAAAGAAAGAAACCTAGCGTAATTGACAGGTAGAAATAAGCCACAAATTAATGCTGTATTTTGAGAGAAAGATGTTCAATGTTATGAAATACTTGAAAACTAAGTCTTTTAGTATTTTAACGGATTTCAAAAAATGAAAAATAAAAGATCGTTCTATAAGAAAATCTAGCCTAGACTAGCCTCTTATTTTCTTCTCTCATTGATTCCATTACATTTGAGTTTGAAGTTTGGTTTCTTCGTTTAGGTAAACAAACACAATAATGTGGCAATGCCATTGCTTGTTCGATCCTATCATTTATTTCATTTTATTTTTTTCCTTTTGCCTGCAAACAGAGCAATAACAAGCACACAGATATCCCTCCTTGCACCATGCTGATAATTTGGCAATTGTGAAAAAATTTGAGAAATTGTAATATCAAATGTTATTTTTTAAAAATAAAAAATAAATGGCTGCCCCCATTTAGCCGTTCAGTCAGTGGGAAAAAAAAAAAGGATTGCTACCACTGCATCTTCTAATGGGCTAGCTAAATAGTGCAACAATTATAGGCCCTTCCTTTGTATATAAAACCCGCCATGTTACTATAGGGAATAAGGTTACTATGCAATAAATAAGTATTGAGCATGATTGCCTTTATTTTTGTCATTCACAATTTAGGTTTCATTCATTCTATCACTTACTCTCTTTTTGAGTTCAATGAAAGATAGGAATAGTGGATTCAATTGAATTACTTTAGCTTATTGTGATTTTGTTTACTCATTAGCCTAGCTAGCATGCTAGTAAAGCAATAAAATGCGGCTGCTCGATGGGGTTTTGACTTTGTTAATTTGGATGTCTCGTGACCTTGAAATTGATTTTTGAGATTGTTTTGTGTTTCTTTCATTAAGTTTTCATTCTGAAGTTGTTTAGGATAGGTGCACTTGACCGTTGCATGTGGCTTCAAATGGATGCTCTGTCAAGATTTTTTTTTTTTCCCTCATAAGATTAATTATTTGCAGATATTAAGTAACATGCCAAAACAATATACGAATGATGTCTCCAAACGACATCAAGCTAAGAGGGACAACCAAGTGTAAAAATCATATTGCTATCATTGCCTGAAACTTAGCTAGCTGATCTTGTGATTTACTTACAAATAGTAGCATATTCAAGTCCGGAGTTACATACAAATTAAAATTTTATATCTTATTATTCAGCCGTGAGTCCACGCAGCTTGCATGAAACACTGCAAATAGATAATTACGAAAGAAATTAACTTAATCAGGAGATAGTAAATGAGTTAATTTCCCAATTGTGCATAATTACCAGAATGAACGGCCATATTGGCATAATCCCAATTTAGCTAGTCCCAACATGCAAGTTTACCCAAACGAGGTACTAATTCATTTGATTATTATGTATATATAGGAAATGTTATTAGAATATTTCAAAATAAATAAAAGATCGTAAAAATTGAAAATACAACACAAATAAAAAATCATACCACTTTTTTTAATTCATTTTTTAAGTCTCAAATGTTCAATATTCATTCATTGCTAGCTGGTTTCACTAAGGTGGCGTTTGTTTTTTAACTTAATAACTTAAAGTGACTTAACTTAATTAATTAAGTTAATTAGAGGTGTTTGTTTTTATAACTTAATGAGAATTTTTAGATAATTTTGACTTAATAAAATAAGCTAATTTTTTTGGCTTTTTACTTAATGGAGAAATCTGAATTAAGTCAATTACTTGCTAATGTCAAAAATATCCCTGTTTTATAATTTATTTTTCATGTCTATCCCAAAACTCACCCATAGATATTTACCCCACATAAAAATATCCATATTTTTTCTTTCTTATATTATATACGATAAAATTTAAAATTTATGGTATTTTATATATTAAAATTCTAAAATAATTATGTATTCACTTGAATATAGTTTTACTTATAAATGTTAAAATATTGTGGTATTTAATATATTATTTATTTGACATTCAAATTTAATAAGGATACAAATGTAAAAGTACATATTTTCAGCTTTTTAAGTTGAAAAAAACAAACAACTTAATACTTATTTTTCGAGATTCAGACGAAAAAACAAACATATTATTCATATTCAGATATTCAGACCTATTCAGAATTCAGACTAATTCAGGTCTATTCAGATTTCAGATAAAAAAACAAACGCCACCTAACTTTGATCTATCATTAAGTCACAAACCAGTAAGAAATTAAGATGCAAAATCACATATATAAATAGAATGTTGTTTAAGTATTGTCCATGCTCACCAACTTTAATAGAAGGATGATTCGCAATATTCATTTTAGTTTGATTTGGATAAAGCATTTGTGTTTTTGGACCTCAATGCAAAATTGGAGAAGTTATGGGGCCACTGTGTAGATGGACTCCAGTTCAAGGGATTTTAGTAACATATAACGCTGACGTGGCAAATGTCATTATAAGCTTAAGCTTTTTCCAGAAATATCAGTATAAAACAGAGCTAATTAACAGCCCCTGGTGTCAGTTAGATTTCTTCTTTGTTTGTTTTTCATTTGGCCTAGAATTTACTTCTATGTGTTCAATGTAATCTCCTCCGTAGATCTGATTTGTATCACGAGTGTTTTGATCAATAAAAGAAGTAGAGTTTTCATTACAAGATGGTGTCTAGCAACTGAGTTCTTCATTTTCTTGTTCTTTGTTCTGGGTTTGTTGTTGATTCTGTTTTGGTTTGATCTTGTCCAATTATCAAAGTTTTGAAGATTTCACAATTTCACTTGTCAAGACTTGAAATTTCAACATTTGTCCCTCTGACAACATAAAATCCCAATTTGAAAGACGTTCAAAGACAAGACCCAATCTTCTCAAAGCCCGAAGACATAGAGCTAGCCAGCCAACCACGAACCATGAGGCCAAAGACTGTTGGGCCTTAAGTACTTAAAGAATGGTTGCCCCTTTGATTGTCTGGACAAACTTGTGTAAGACAGGCTCACCTAACGGTAGCAAAATGAGACAAGATTTGTTTATTCAATTTGATTCGATATAAATTAAATGGATTTGGTTTTAAAAAAATTTATTTATTTAATAATGAGTGAATTCGTTTTAATTCGCTAATTAAACAAATCGAACCCGATTTGAAAATATTGATTCATTTATGATACATTTAATAAATAGATCATAAATAAATCGAATATGGTCCATTCGTTTAATTAAATTACTTTTTTATTCTTAAATTTATTTATTTATTTTTTAAATTTGAAGGTTAATATTGTAATTAACAGACGAATTGTAAATGAATCCAGATTTGATTCGATTCGTTTATTTCGTTTAATAAACGAATCAAAATCTCAAAGATTCGGATTCGATTCGTTTATTTATTTTATTAAATGAATTAAACGAATCGAATCCGAATCCCTGAGATTTTGATTCGTTTATTAAACGAATCGAATATAAATCAATAGAATTTTAACCCAATTCATTTATGATTCAATTCGGATTCGATTTGTTTATTTGTTTTGCCACCCCTAGGCTCACCACTTCAATACTGCTCCATTTTGTGGTAGAATGGTGAGACTCACAATGAGTGCTACTAATCTTTTAAATGCAACATTTCGTGAATCCCAAAATAGGACCCTTAGCATTGGATAGGCTCACCACATTAGTATACAAGTTTTTCTTTTTAACTGGAATGGTGCATTTACTAAATGGTAATTGGAATGAGAAATGAAAATCAGAATAAATTGATTACTTTAGCTATATGAATCAAAATCAGAATGAGATATATTGTCATTAATGTGTTTATCTTGTTTTGGAATTGAAATAGATTGTTGCAAGTTATTAAAATAACATTAGTTGATTATTGTCATTGTTTATTATAATAATGTGATTATTATTATTCAAAATAATTATTGTTAATAATAACAATAGTGATAATAATAAAATGAGTAATAATAATTTTAACAAAAATAATAATGATAATCATTAACAATAATAATAATGATAATCATTATTGTTAAAATTATTGTTATTGTTATTGTTGTTGCCGCTGCCGTTGTCGTCGTCATCACCATTAATTAATTAATAATATTATTATTATTGTTAATATAATAAGAATAAAAATTATTATTATTACCATTAATTAATGATATTTATTATTATTATTATTATTAACAATAACAACAACAATTATAAAAGTAAGAATAATAACAATAACAATAATATAATAATATTTTATTTGAGGACAAAATTAAGATATTTGATAGGGGTAAAATCGAGAGTTCAAGGAATAGGAACTTAATTCCCTACCCCCTCATATGGAGTCCATAGGAATCAAGTTCCCATTGTTCAATCCCAAAACAAATGGGTCCCACATGTTGCATTCCCATTCCCCCCTCTATTTTAGAAAGTAAACATTATCAATCATTCTCATTCCGATTTTCATTCCTTAATCTAGGAAATAAATGCAATACAAATGCATGCATTTTCTCAACAACAACAAGATTGTCTTTTTCATCTACAGTAGCTAGCATTTGGTTTATAGGAGAAGAACAATACGTCTTGCAAACGCTAAACCCAAAACTTTGTGTTTTATATATACATATATACATACATACATACATACATATACATATATACATATATATATATATATAGTTTCACTATTTTCATAGATTAAGGCTCTATTTGGTATAACATTTTAAATAGAACTTACTTAAGTAGAGTTTTTGTTAGTAGAGTTTTTACAAATAAAGTTTTATCCAAAAACAATTAATTATTTGGTTGTCAATGAGAGTTTTTATTAAAAATTATGAAATATTTTAATAGATAAGAATTTTAAAGTTATGTTATAAAAAATGATATAAGATTGTCAAATAAGTAAAAGATATTTTAAATATTTTAATATTAAAAAAAACTTTTCAACCTCTACTCCTAAAAATCCAAAATTTTAGCTTTTACTAGTGAAAACAAAATAGTTCATTTAATCTTCAAAAGCCCTATAAAAAAAAACCAAACAATAATAAAAAAATTGATAAGAGGTTATAGGATTAAATAAACACTTATGACCATAAAATTAGTCATATTAAATAGGCACTAAGTCTAATAACTACCGTAAAACCTCTATAAAACAATATTTTTAGGACTAAAAAAAATCTTAGCAAAGCTATTTACTTATCAATAAACGGATAATTTATTAATTTATTGATAACTGAATATTTATTAATTTAGAAAGAGATTTTTTGTTTTAAAAAGAGTTTTGTTGGTACATTTATAAAAAAGGGCAAATCATGCATTCTCAAATTAACAGTATCTCCTCCACGGATTATTCAAGGGGTAATGGATACCTCTATTGATCACGATCCTAATACATAACGTTTCTATTTACCAAATGTTTCGACAAAAGAGGCCTCTCAAGCAATAATAACCTTAAATAACTACTTTCTACAATATGAGAAAAATATATTAAATGTAATGCATCCCTGCAAAAAATTAAGGATGAGGCTGAATTTAATTTAGCAACAAAGAAAAAAAATTTATACGTATATTTTATAAAGAGTTGAATTCAGATAATTTAAATTGTAATAAAAAAAATCCTTAACATTATGAATTAAAAAGTTTTATTTGATTAATTAATAAGTTTTATTTTCATGGGCCTTGAAGAATTAAAAAGAAAAAAGAACACCTACACCCCTAAGGTTTGGGAAAATGGTGATGTAGACCACTTAAAAACATTTAAAGTCCATTTTTTTAATTGCTATCTACAAAGAGTATTAAAGTTAAAAGGGGGCTTGGTATCTCTTATAAAAAAACACTTAGAGAACTACATGATTATTTCCCTAAACCTTGGAGGCGTATGTGTTATTTTCTTAAAAAATTATTATTCCATGCATTTAGCGAAATTTATTACACTTGCTCAAGTTGGGACCCTAGGATTTTATTATGTAATCAAGATTATTAATTGAGTTGGACTATTGGCACCCCTTCATTAAACTTATAAAACCCATGTTATATTATAATTACATTTAAGGACAACTATAAATAGAATTAAGCCATTCATATTTTTTTTCTCTTCTTTTATTTTGCTTGCACAATATAAATATCTTTTATTATCATTAAAATAATATGAATTTAAGAAGTAATCTTCTAAGTAAAAAAAAAATCTTATAATAAACATAACAACTTAATTAAGATACAATACAATGGAAAAACAAGCTAAATAAAATTTTATCCAATTGTAAATAATTTTTTTAAGAATTCTCAAATTAATTGCTAAATGAAAATTTTATAGGTGGAATAAAATTGTATTAGATACATAAAATTTCATTATTTTCTAATTATAATGTTTTTCTCTTTTTTTTATAGATTTTTCTTTAAAAATTAATTAATAGAGAAAGTTTGAAGAGAGGAATACAAATATAAAAACTAAAGAGTAAGAAAAATATTATAAACTGAAAAATTCATAAATGAAAAGAGTGTTCATTTAGAAAAAAGGGTATTTTTGGCATTAAATGGAATATAATTGAAAAAGGGGTTTGAATAGGATTTTGGAGGAGTGTTAATAGTCCGACTCTAATTAATTTATCGAACATTTAGATAGTGTTTCTTTTTTGCTAATGGTTAATCACTTTTGGCTTGACTTTTGTTAGTCCTGAATCACTTGTATTCAGTTATGGTTGTTGTTTAGAAAAAAGTTAATACTTTTGCTTGTTTTTAGTGTTGTTAACTTGTGTTTCGTAAGAAGCAATCGATTGAATTGTACTTCAAACTAGTATATATGAATTAGCTAAAGAAAAATGTAGGAAATTGATTAGGTTAATTATAATTATTAGCTAACTACATGTAGAGAACATTTTGACATGGATTTGGAAAGGAATATGAATTGGAAGGCGGTATGTAGAATGTAACGTAGTAGAAACAGACTGGCTTGGCAGCTGGCTCTCAACTTTGGTTAATTTTTAGTCACCCAAGTTCTTTTTTTATTTGTATTAAATTAGTGAACTATTTTTATTTTTCTTTGCGCTTGTAAAAATTTCTGATCTTTAAAATTAACAAAGCTAATCAATTAGTCTTAAGATAGAAAATGATAACTAGTATACAAATGGGAGACGAAAGGGAGACTGGTCAATTATCAAAATGGGGAGATTACAAACAGAATTGGATCATCTTTTGATATGAGCTCTATTGAACTTTTAAAGATCTTCTACCATATGTATTTTAATAGTTGTGTATGGATAAAATTTAACTTTTTTTTATTAACTATTAATCAACAATTGAGTTATTTGCTTAGTATATGATCACATTAGAAGAGAATTATGATCCATTACAAACGTCGGCAGAAATCTAACTTCAATCAAATTTGGCACTTCAAAAATCCGAAGTAATAACATAAGACGTGTATCACTTAAACGATAGAAAGGAAAGGAATCACGTATTCACTAATTGACATCTCTAATCTATGACGAATCAATGCCATGAGTAAAAAGAGATGCGAGGATGTGTTTTTGTTTTTTTGGGTTTACTCTCTTCTTCCTTGATGTCGTCATCCTTGCAGATTGTATTTCTGGTTTCAATTTTCCTATTGCATACGAGGCGTTGGGTAGATAACGCGGCGCTTTCTTGGAGTTAACTGCAGTAGAAAGCAAATTAATAATAATCGTGCATGAGACAAGTTATAGTAATCTAAAAAGACATCATATAATTATATGGACCATATAATTAACCCAGCATCTTGACACTCTCAAGAGTCATATACTCTTTCATTCGCCATTGACCCTTCACTGCAGATTCAGATGTTGGATCCTTCTTCTAATAAGCCAGTGATGTCTTTTTTAGCAACCAGCTTTCCATCTTCACCTTCAAAATAATCAATATTCCCAATTTTCTTGCCAAATCCACCTGGGACTTGCTCTCAGCATTCTTTCCTTTTTGGTGAAAGGGTGTGAAGAAGTACATATTCTTGTGACCGGAGTATTGAACTAACTCTGTACATAGGTAAAGTCTTCATCAGAAAACAAAAATACCAAAAAGAATGTATAGTTCCATCTACGTACTTGAGATCTCTGAAGGTCCATGCTTATTGATATCGATGTCTCTGATGAAGTGAAAACCCTCTGCATGAGTATGGCCTGAAACTTTCTTCATGAGGCAACTGAAAACAAGTTGTTGACCAATTGGCTCTGACCAATTGGCTCAAAGATCATACCAGGTGGTAACGCTCATTTTCTGGTGCAAAAGTATTGGCAGATGATTAAGCCATTAAAAGAGCAAGATAATTATCAATACTGCTTTTTTATGAAGATTGCTTATGAATAGTACCGATTCGCTTGCTTTGATGATCATTTTATACGTAACATTTGTCAATTAGAAATGAATTGCAATTAACACTTGCGATATGATTATAAAAGTGATTGCTCTTCTTTACCATGTCTAATTATACTATCATAACTATGAAACCATTTTGATTCTAGATATAAGTCACAATATCACTACCACCCCTTTTGATTGCTTATGAATACTGATTTTGATAATCATTCTAGACGTACATTGGTCAATTAGAAATGAATTGCAATAAACATTTTGAATATGATTATAACAGTGATTGCTTTTTTTTTTCACCATGTCCTAATTCGAATTATATTGTCACAACCATGAACCCATTTTGATTCTAGATATAAGTCACGCTACCACTACCACCAATTTCGATTGCTTATGAATATTGATTTTGATAATCATTCTGTATGTACATTCGTCAATTAGAAATGAATTGCGTCAATTAGAAATGAATTGCAATTAATAAACACTTTGAATAAGCTTATTATTAGAACTTTTAATCTCAACCAAACGTTAGATATAATTAAAAGCTAAGATCGCTTGAATATAAGGTATTCAATTAATACCTTTAATATTTGCCGCTCCTACCAATTAAAAAATATACTTTTTAACCCAACTTTCGGTTTCAACCGTTAGATACAATTGAAGTAAAAATGTAAAAATTTGATTTTAGTTTGAGCTGTATGAAAATGTGTTGGGCATTTGGCGTTTAAGATATCATGCATTAAAAATTTCAAAATTTCAGCGAAAACTCAATCCAAAAGACCAAATGGATTTGAATCAGCCTCTCCTTTTTTAATGCAACGCAGATAAATGAAATAAAGGAGAGAGAAATCGGTGAAGTTTGAAAAGGGGCAAGATGGAACATTAGAAGAGAGGGAAATGGTATGAAACGAACGGTTAATTCAATCACATAATCTAACATGAATGCATGAAGGAAAGTGAGAAAAATGGATCCCACCTGTAAGTTGTCAATTATTGTTTGTGAACAGTAAAGCGATCTCAGCCTTTAATTATATCTAACGTTCGGTTGAGATTAAAAGTTCTAATAATAAGCATATTCAAAGTGTTTATTGTAATTCATTTCTAATTGACGAATGTAGGTGTAGAACAATTATCAAAATCAATATCCATAAGCAATCAAAACGGGTGTGGTAGTGGTAGTGTGACTTATATCTAGAATCAAAATGGGTTCATGGTTATGACAGTATAATTGGACATGGAAAAGAAGAGGAATCACTTTTATAATCATATTGAAAGTGTTTATTGCAATTCATTTCTAATTGACGAATGTTACGTATAAAATGATCATCAAAGCAAGCGAATCAGTACTATTCATAAGCAATCTTCATAAAAAAGCAGTATTAATAATTATCTGGCTCTTTTAATGGCTTCATCATCTGCCAATGGTTTTGCACCAGAAAATGAGACGTTACCATCTACTGTGATCTTTGAGCCAAATGATCAACAACTTATTTTCAGTTACCTCATGAAGAAAGTTTCAGACCATGATCATGCAGAGGGTTTTCACTTCATCGAGACATCGATGTCAATAAGCATGAACCTTCAGATCTCAAGTAAGTAGCTAGAAGAGAGAGAAATCGGTGAAGTTTGAAAAGGGCATGATGGAACATTAGGAGAGAGAGAAATGGCATGAAACGAGCTGTTAATTCCATCACAAAATCTAACATGCATCATAAATATAAAGCACCTAATGTATGATACTTTTTAAATAATATTCATGAACAATCTCTTTATGTAAACTAATTCATAAAACTTGTGTGAAATTAATTATTTTATTTATTATTTTGTGTTGCATTAATTTTGTAGTTACATTTATTCACTATTTTAAAGCCATAGCAATCTCTGTAAATACTTCTAATGGACATTTACATATACATGGTTAATTTTTTATCTATTGCTATTAGTGGTATTGTGATTAGTGATGTTATAACATTATTTTTTATTTTGTTAATGACCATCATTCTTAACCAATATTAATTTGATAAGACTGAACTAAGTTTAAGTTATGACACTTATTATGAATATTAGACATTTTACTATGAGAATGTATAAGTGGTTTATATATGACGTTATTTTTTATTGTACTAAGTTCTTTTAACAATGTAACTATTATTATTTGCTAGGGAATTTTAATCCCACCAAGATCTTGTAAGCAAAAATATATCAAACAAATAACACAGAAAAATAGATGAAGAATAAAACCAATCACATAACACAAGAATTTACATGAAAAACTCCTCTAATAGAGAAAAACAACAGCTGCCAAGGACGACGAGAGAAAAATCTACTATTTGGAAAATTATTACAATCACTCTAGTATTTTTCCTCACACCAAAAATCCTAATAACACACAATCTCTCAATAGACCTACTGTTTCTCTCACACTAAAAATTGTCTATTTGCAGAAAACTTATTGTTATGTTATATAAATAAGTGAAATCAACCTCCCTATAGATAGTGATTTTTTCTTGTAGGATAAGTAATCCTTTTCTTATATTAGTAATATTCCTCCTTGAATAAGTCAAGTTCCCAAAAAGAAATTACTTATTTTCTAAATAGGAATCCTACCAAAAAAAAAAAGAAAATATCTCAGGAAATCATTTTTGAAAAATAAGACATATTTCATAACATTATTATTACTACTATCAAATTTAAATAATTACAATGATATTGTAACTAGTTAATTTAAAAGAATTTATGATTTGTACATTTTAATCTGTTAGATTTTTAATCTAGCATTGTTGGATCCTTAATTCACCATTCGGCTTATATGTGAATAATTATATATTACATAATGTCACATATAATTAAGCCTAATTAAAAGTAACCTATTAAAGTTTTCGGTAATATGTGTTTTAATGTATCTGATATGATGTGGGCCTTTAATAAGTAGAGACTTAAAAATAATTTCTATTTTTATGATGGGCTGAAATAAAAATACTTAAAGACAACAAGAAAATTTATCTATATAAATAGTCATAGTCCCCAGGTCACATATTTTTTTATTCACTCTAACATCTCATCACCAGAGAGAGAATATAAAAAAAGTTAAAAGATTCTCTTGAAAAAAGTGTTGATGTGGCCATGGGGAAGAAGGAACGGCGCAATGGTTGCTGCATAAAACAAGGAGAAAAGAAAAAGATAAAATTAGGGCTTCATGGTTTATATCTTGGAGGTCCCAGAGGTACTAAAAAATGTTCTTTTTAGACCAAATGATTAAGTAGTTTCACATTTAAGTCCTAAATTTGTTTCCGCTTAATGAAACTTAGTTTTGGATCCAATAGAGATTGGGCTTCCTAAATTAAAATGTATAGTTAAGATTTAGCCCATGAAGATAAAAATAAATAAATAAATAAATAAGGGTTAGGATTTGATTTATGGGCTGGTTTAGGATTCGATTCGGGTCAAACCCAAACCGGTCCAATCCTAAACCGATCAATGGTTGACCATTGACTGAACTTTGACCTTATTTTTTTTATTTTTTAAGAATTATATTTTTAGGATTATTTGAGATCAATTAATTGAAACAATATGTCATCAAAGTGACCTCTCTTGTAGAAATTATTTTATTTGAAATATAAATGATTTTGTGTATGTAATTTTTATGAATATCAATCGGCCCAAAGAAATGTCTGTATTTGATAGAATTGCATGTGCACCTGTGATAATAAATGGGTGATGATTATTTAGTTTTACATGTGAGCAATAATTCGGCTTGAAGAAATATTTATTGTTTGATATGTTTTTATTATTAGTGTTTAATTATTACACCAAGATATCACTTACAAGTTAATATTTTATCCAAAAATAGAATATTAATGGAGTGTCCGGTATCTTAAGATGGGGTTTACCATTATTTGAATTTATTTTGTTTTGGAACTAATAAGAGCTTGTTTTGTTTGTTTTTTGTTCTCTGTTGAGTTATGTCTGCTGCTAATATTACTGCGAATATTAATTATATTCCTATGCTAAATGACACTAACTTCAAGTAATGGTAAGAAAACCTCTTAATAGTTCTCGCAGCCATGGATCTTGACATTGCGTTAAGGGTTAATTCTCCCCCACCTCTTATGGATGAGAGTACCCCCTGATAATAAAAAGGAAATAAAAATGTGAGAGAGATTAAATCACATGTGTATCATAATCATGAAGAAGACCATTCTAAAGGCATCCAGGGACTCTATGTCTGAAGAGATAACTATTACTAAAGAGTTCTTTGCAGAAATTGAAAAGAGGTTTGTCAATAATGAAAAGGCAAAAATTAGTACGCTTTTGATAAATCTAATTTTAATAAGATATAAGGGGAATGACAAGGGCAAGTAAAAGAAAGAGATAAGAAAGCTGCAAATACAGCACCTTAAAAGAAACAACAAAATAAATCGAATGATCCGATAAAGTATTAGTTGTTTCTTTTGCGAAAGTAAAGGGCATAATAGTTCGTTTTATGGTTAACTTAAATTTGGTACCAAGACACACGTTATGGATAGATTCTGGTGTAGCATCTCACAACAGTGTGTTTATACAAGGTTGCTTGAATTGAAAAAGCCCAATGGTGGTGAAAGATAAATCTATGTGGGTGATGGCAAGAAGGTTTAAGTTGAAGCAATTGGAAAATTTAGATCATTATTTAAAAGTAAATTTTATTTGGATCTTCATGAAACATTTGTTATTCCATCTTGTAGAAGAAATTGGATTTTTATTTCCGCTTTGGACAAATCTAATTACTCTTGTTCATTTAGAAACAGAGAATTCAGTTTGTTCTATGATTCAAAATTGATTGGTTCTGGTTATTTGTTAGGCGATGATAATCTTTATATGCTTGATACGATTGCTTTATTTAATGAATCTCTGCAATTAAGTATATGAAGTTTAAAGAGAAAATTAACCAATGAGAATCAGCTACGTTATAGTACAGAAGATTGGGTCATATCTCCAGACAGAAAATAGAGAGACTTGTGTCAGACGAAATTCTCGACCCTTTAAGTTTTATAAATTTTAATATTTTTGTTAAATGTATCAAGGGAAAACAAACTAATAAAAGAATATTTAAAGCTAACAAGAATTTGGATGTCTTAGAACTCATATATAGGGATATTTATAGGCTATTCCCTGTGATTGCTTAGACTGGTTAGCAATATTTTATGACATTCATAGACAACTCTTTTACATATGGCTATATATATCTCTTCCATGAAAAGTCATAGTCCTTGGATATGTTCAAAACTTTTAAGGCTGAAGTTGAGAACTAACTCAGCAAAAGAATCAAAAGCGTCAGATTTGACCCTAATGGTGAATATTATAGCAAATATGACGATTTAGGTGAATAACATCCAGTATTGTTTATTAAGTGCCTAGAGGAATGCGGTATCGTCCTACAATACACTATGAGATTCGTCCACTATAGATGGTTTTGCTAAAAGATGAAACATAACACTTAAGGACATGGTGAGGAGTATGATTTGTCATTCTACCTTATTAAAATCACTCTAAGGAGAAGCATTTAATATTGTAGCGTATATTCTTAATAAGGATTCCAATTAAAGTGACTGCCAAAACCCCTTAAAAGCTTTGGACAGATAAGAAGCCTAGTCTAAAACACTTGCATTTCTGGGGATTTCTTGCTGAGGAAAGGCCTTATAGGCCTAATGAGGAAAAAAAACAACAGTGAATTGCTATTTTATTGGATACTCTGAAACATCCAGGGAGCATAAGTTTTATAATCCCACAACTAAGTCAATTTTTAAGTCAGGAAATGGTCAGTTTTTTGAAGATGTCAATTTTACTGGGGGAGATATGGTTAGGGATTTTTCTTTAAAGATGAATATTGATATTTTCATAGCTATTATTGGTATTGATCACAGTCACATTCCTGACTTTGTTCAAGAAACTACAAATCAAGACAGTGTTGAAGATCCCTCTACACAAGAAGTTGTTCTAAAAGAATAAATTCTATCACTTCAAAAACCTATACTATTAAAGAGATCCACTAAATAAAGGAGAAATGTAGTGTTAAATGACTTCATTATATTTCTTCAAGAACATAAGGTAGACATCAGTGTAATGGAAAATGGTCCAATCAATTTCAGTCAAACCTTGAAAATTTCTAACTCTAAGAGGTGGATTGATGCAGTAAGTGAAAAGATAAAGTCCATAAAGGATAATGACATATGGGATCTTGTCCCATTGCTAGAAGGTATGAAATCTATTAGTTATAAATGGATATTTAAAACTAAAAGGGATTAGAAAGACAATGTGGAGAGGTACAAGACACATCTTATCGCAAAAGGGCTTTACACAGAAAGAAGACATCCACTATAAAGAGACTTTCTCTCTGGTTTCTTTGAAAGACTCTTTTAGGATTATAATGGCATTGGTGGTGCATTTTAATCTTAAGTTACATCATATGGATGTTAAGACAACATTTCTCAATAGTGACATTGATGAGACAATCCATCTAGTGCAGTTTGAAAACTTTATGTCTAGAGACTTAAAGAATATAGTTTGTAAACTTAAGAAATTCATTTACAGGCTCAAGCAAACATCTTGACAATGGTATTTCAAATTTCATCAAGCGATCATCTCATTCGATTTTGAGATGAATTTGCTTGATGATTGTATATACTATAAGTTCTATGGGAGCAAATATTTTTTTTGATTTTATATGTCGATGAAATTTTGCTTGCCAACAATGATATAAGCTTATTGCATGGCATTAAGAGATTTCTAACTAGGAATTTTAAAAAGAAAGACTTTAATTAGTTATGCCCTTTTTTTATTAGGCATACATATATACTGGGATTGCTCCTAAAGTATTCTTAGATTATCACAAAAGAGCTATATCGAAACGGTTCTCAAGAGATATGACATGTAAAATTATAAATCAAGTGATGCCCCTATTACTACGAGAGACAAGTTTAGTCTTAATCAGTTTCTTAAGAATGATTTTGAGAAGAAAGAAATACAGAAGATTCTCTATGCATCAGTAGTAGGAAGTCTGATATATATTGAAATTTGTATGTGATCGGATATTGTGTACAGTATTGGGATGTTGGGTAGATATTTAAGTAATTCGAGAGTAGACCATTGGAAAGCACCCAAACAGTTCTTGCGATGTTTATAAAGAATAAAAGGCTACATGCTCACATATCGGAGGTTGAATTAGTTTGAGGTCGTTGGGTATACTGTCTCTGATTTTGTTACATGACTAGATATATAAAATCTACTTTGGGTTACATCTATCTGGTAGTTAAGGGTGTTGTGTCCTGGAAAAGTACTAAACAATCTCGTATATACTCTTCTATGATGGCAGCAAAGTTAATAGAATGTTATGAGGCATCTAATCACAAAATATGACTATGGAATTTTTGTCACAAGACTGCATGTAGTAGATGGTGTTGATAGATCACTTAAATTATTTTATGACAACAAGTCAGTAGTGCCATATTCCAATAATAACTGAGCTTGGCGAAGTCAAAGTATTGAGACATTATGTTCTTAGTTGTTAAAGAAGGAGTTCAAAGTGGACAATTGTCTATAGAGAATATTAACACAAACTCCATGATTGTGGATCCATTTACTAAGGGATTGCCACCTAAAATGTGTCATGAGCACACTGCTCGTATATGTATCATGTCATCCAAGGAATTCAGTTTTAGTGGAAGTTTTGTGATTTTATATACTCTTATAATATAGATATTTTTTTAGTTATTTCAGTTTATGGATATTTAAGATTATTTTCTATAAATAAAGTTTTGGTTTATTCACACTTTGATTTTACTATGGTTTCATTTAACAAAGGTTTAAGGTAGACCTGTTGGAAATAGGCATGTCAAGATCACATTGCATGAAATTTCCATGCTACACTTACACATCATGATCCATGTCATTCAGTTATATTGGTATAGTGACCATTGATGGGTTGAGTTATGATAGTTGTAATGAAGGTTGCTTTGATCCTACGTTGGTATAATTGACCGGATTGGTTATGGATACATTTAAGTAATGACAGTAAGATTGAGATCATACGGTTCATTTGGCAAAGTAAAATTATAAAGTTATACATATAACCTAAGTGAGAGATTGTTGGAGTTTTAATCTAGCATTGTTGGATTCTTAATCCAACGTTCTTATATGTGAATAATTATGTATTGTGGACTGTCATATAGGGTTAAGTCCAATTAAAAGTGATCTATTAATTAGATAATATAAACTTTAATGTATCTGATAGAGTGTGAGTTTTTAATGTGTCAAAAGTCAAAACTTAAGGGTAATTTCTATTTTTATAATAGGCTTAAATATGTATATCTTCATATAACAAGAAAAATTGTCTATATAAGTGGTCATGGTCCTTAGGTCACGCATATTTTTCTATTCTTTTAAACATCCATCATCAGAGAGAGAGAGAGAGAGAAAGTACAGAGAAAATTAAAGGATTCTCTAAGAGAATATGTTCATCCAGAAGGCCAACCACACAACTCTAGAGAGGAATTAAGCATTATGGATATCTGCAAAATTAATTATTGATTCTTTGTGATACAACATGAGTGCTCTTGAATTGTAGGCGATGGTTTTCACCAAAAGAATTTCTTGATCTAAAATAATCATGATGGTACTTTTTTTTTAATGTAGTTACATTTTTAATTAAACTAAAATAAATTTACTATAATGTATTCTTATAATTGATAAATAGGTTGTATTGCTACTTATTTATAAATGACTAATGTTGTATTATTGAGTTAATTATATATTAAAATAATTTTAAATAATTAGGTTTCACTTAAGCGCGGGAAAAACAACCTCAATGAAAACTCATTTGTCAAAATTTATTTTTACTTAGTTCAAACGCTGTCGTTTAGGGATAACATAAATAAAATTAGTGGTGCAAATCGCAATCTTATCCTTATCTCCCCAAAATTCTTATCCTCTCTATAAACCCTAACCTTCAGTCCTCATCTCACTACAATATTCACCTAAAATATTGTTGCATACTATTCACATGAAACAGTAAAAGCAATCCAAGAAATCTGCAGTACAAAGTAGAGAATAGTGATGTGAGTAGAAGTAATTGTGTGGGCTTGTTCATGTCTGGGAAAGTTTTGTCACAAAGGCGATAAGAGCTAAAGACTTTGGATTTTAAATGGGACCGTTGCGACTCCTCTAGTCTTTTCTATGAACTTTCTTGGAGTGTATTTTCACACGTGTGATCACTCTTAACTATTCAAGGGGGTACACTAACTTGTGTATGATATTTACAAAATGGCAGCAAAGTTTGAGATTGAAAAGTTCAACGAATGCAATATCTCGTTGTGAAAAATGAAGATGCGGACAATCTTGAGAAAGAATAATTACTTAGAAGCAATTGGAGAAAGGCATGCAGAAATCACTGATGATAAGTGGAATGAGATGGACGGCAATACAATTGCTGGTCTACACCTGGCACTTGCAGATGGGGGGTGTTATCTAGTGTTGCAGAAGAAAAGACAACAAAGAGCATTTAGGATACTTTAACAAAACTGTACACGGTCAAGTTACTACATAACAATATCTTCTTGAAGAGGAGACTATATACTCTGCAAATGGCAGAAACCACAATGATGAATAACCATATCAGCACTCTGAAAACTCTATTTTCACAACTTACGATGTTAGGGCATAAAATAGAGGAAATTGAACGTGCAGAACTTCTATTTCAAAGTCTACCTGACTCGTATGATCAACTCATCATCAACCTGATGAACAATATCCTCATGGAGTACCTAGTCTTCAATGATGTTGCAGCCTCTGTATTAGAAGAAAAGAGTAGGCACAAGAATAAGGAAGACATGTAAGCAAGTTCGCAGCAAGCAGAAGCGCTAATGATGGTGAGAGGGAGATCAGCAGAACGTGGTCCCAATGGGAGTCACAATCATGGTAAATCAAAATCAAGAAGTAAAAAGAAGATCATATGCTACAAATATGGCAAAATGGGGCATGTCAAGAAAGAGTGTTAGAATAACCAAAAGAGAAGAGAGAGTTAAGATCCTAAGTCATCAAATGCTCAGGGGTGTGTAGCAAGTACCTCAGATGATGGTGACGTTTTATACAGCGAGGCAGGAATGGTTGCAGAAGGTAGAAAACAACTATATGACATTTGGCTTATAGACTCAGGAGTTACCTGGTACATGACCTCTGGAAGAGAATGATTCCACAAATATGAACCTATCTCAGGAGAATCTGTATATATGGGTGATGATCATGCCTTGGAGATCGCTGGTGTTGGTACTGTCAAAATAAAAATATTTGATGGTACAATTCGCACTATTCAGGAGGTACGACATCTTAAAGGCTTAAAGAAAAATTTATTATCTTTAGGATAAATAGATAAGTCTTGGTTGCAAGACTCATGTGGAAAATAGGATCAAGAAGATTGTCAGAGGTACGCTTGTATTGATGAAGACGGAAAAGATCAGTGCAAATATATTCATTCTTAAAGGGGAAACACAATAGGAAGTTAATGCGTGTGTCGCGTCAAATGGAGAATAATCGACGATGATGTGGCATTTCAAATTTGGCCACATGTTGGAACAAGGTTTGAAAATTCTCTTTAAGCGAAAATTACTTCCGGGGCTTAAATCAGTGAACTTACCGTTTTGCGAGTACTGTGTTACAAGTAAGCAGCATAGATTGAAGTTCAGCAGATCTGACACCAGAAGTAAATGCATTCTAGTCTTGATTCATTCTGATGTTTGAGAATAATCGGATAAGTCCTTGGGAGGTGCAAAATACATTGTGACTTTCATTAATAATTATTCCAGGAGATGTTGGGTGTATTCAATCAAGAAAAAGTCAAATGCATTTCTAATATTCAAGGAGTACAAAGTGCAGAGAGAACTTGAATCCGGAAAAATGATCAAGTTTTTTAGGACAGATAATGGTGGAGAGTATACATACGGTGAGTTTCTTGCATACTGTAAGTAAGAAGGTATTCAAAGGTAGTTCACGGTGGCATACACTCCTCAATAGAATGGAGTGGCAGAGCGGATGAACAGAATTCTTACAGAAAAAAATAAGAGGCATGTTGAGGACTGCTAGTCTACCAAACTCATTTTGGGCAGAAACAGCTAGGACAACCTGTTATGTAGTAAACCGGTCGGCATCTACAATGATTGGGTTGAAGACACCAATGAAGATGTGGACTAAGAAGACAACTTATTACTCTCATTTACATACATTTGGATGTCCTATATATGTGATGTACAATGTCCAAGAAAGAACAAAGTTGGAACTAAAATCCAGGAAATATATCTTCTTGTGGTATGCTGATGAAGTAAAGAGGTATCGTTTGTGGGATCCCATTGCCCACAAGATTGTGATTAGTAGGGATGTTATCTTTATAAAAGATCAACTACAAAGGAAAGATGAGGATGATAGCACTATGAAAGAAAAGTAAGAGATTGTACCAGTATATATGGAAAATAATCTAGAAAAAAGAAGATTCAAATTCTTCTGAAGCAGCACTAGAGCACGAGGAATAAGAAACAGTCGAGTCTGAGGCTATAAAAGTTCGTCGGTCAACTTGAGAAACACAACCATCAATGTGGCACTCAAAGTATATTACAGAGATTATTATTACATACTGTCTTTTAACAGAGGATAGAGAGCCATCAACTTTCCATGAAACTTTAAACAACTCAAATGTGTTTTTGTGGATGATAGCTATGCAGGAAGAAATTGAATCTCTGCATAAGAATAAGACTTGAGAACTTGTACCACTACCATATGGTAGAAAAGTCATTGGTAACAAGTGAGTCTACAAGATCAAGCGTGATGGTAATGATCAAGTAGAGAGGTATCTAGCAAAATTGACTTCAACGAGATATTTTCTCCGGTAGTTCAACTCATGACAATCAAAATAGTCCTGACAATGTGTGCTATATTTGACCTATTTCTGGAACAGTTACATGTGAAAATTGCATTTCTTCATGGAGAACTTGAAGAAGAGATTTATATGCTCCAACCAGAAGGTTTTACTGAAACAGGCAAAGAGAACTTGGTTTGCAGGTTGAACAAATCTCTATACGATCTTAAACAGGC
Organism: Citrus medica; assembly: GCA_002013955.2. NCBI lineage: Eukaryota > Viridiplantae > Streptophyta > Magnoliopsida > Sapindales > Rutaceae > Citrus > Citrus medica. The sequence goes on along the minus strand of MKYO02018898.1, from coordinate 594,565 downwards.
ACCAAGGTGTTGGTATAAGAGATTTGATTTCTTCATCATAAGCCTTAGATATAACAGACTCAATTCAGACCATTGTGCATACTATAAGAAGTTAGAGAATATTGATTTGATCATTTTCATGTTGTATGTGGATGACATGTTGGTAACAGGTCCCAACAAAGATTAAGTCCAATAATTAAAGGCACAATTGGCTAGGGAGTTTGAAATGAAGGACTTGGGACCAGCAGACAAGATTCTAAGGATGCAAATTCACTGAGACAGAAATAATAGAAAATTTTGGCTTTCTGAGAAGAATTAGTTGAAAAAAATCTTGCGACGCTTCAACATGCAAGGTTGTAATCCAATTTCTACCCCACTTGTTAATTTCAAGTTATCATGAAGTATATGTCATAGCAATGAAGCAAAGAGAAAAGAGATGTCTCGAGTACCGTATGCATCAGCACTAAGAAGTTTGATGTTCGCTATGATATGCACTAGACCAGATATTACACAAGTAGTGAGAGTGGTCAATAGGTATACGGCAAATCCTGGTGGAGAGTATTGGAAAACCGTTAATAGGATTCTGAGATACATCAGAGGATCCTTGGATGTTGCATTATGTTATGGATGATCAAAGTTTACTGTCAGGGGCTACGTGGATTCAGATTTTGCAGGAGACCTTAATAAAAGGAAATCCACTATTAGTTATATGTTTACACTTGCAAGAGGAGTTGTAAGCTGGGTTTCGAAACTACAGGCTGTTGTGGCTTTATCTACGATAGAAGCAAAATACATGGCAATTACACAAGCTTGCAAGAAAGCTATTTGGATACAAAGGTTATTAGAGGAGCTCGGGCATAGACAAGGGAAAATTCTTGTATTTTGTGACAGTCAGAGCGCCTTGCACATTGCAATGAATCCAACATTTCATTCCAGTACAAAGCACATAGGGGTACAATACCACTTCGTACGAGAAATAGTAGATGACGGAAGTGTGGATTTACAGAAAATCCATACCAAGGGGAACATATCAGCTGTTTTAACCATGCCAATCAATGCTAACAAGTTTTTATGGGGTAGATCCTCTTCTGACCTAGCAGAGACATAAGCAATATAACAATGGCAAAGAATAAAGGATGGTGTGGAGACATGATTGGTTCTCAATCAAGTGTTCAAGTGGGAGAATTGTTGAACATGTGCATGCATGTGGCTAACAATTGCATGTGGCTAGCATGCAACTTTTTGACTCTTGGCATAAAGTTGTTAAGTAATTGGGAAACAAAGGTAAGTAGAAGGAATCAACTTTTGATTTTGGCACCAAAGTAGAAAAGTTGAGTAGAAATTTATATTATTTTAATGCCCACTATTGTTGATTTTTGGGCATGGCTTGGCCTATAAATAGAGGCCTCATTTGTCCTCTCCATTCATCTCATTTTCTCTAATTCAAGTGAGGATGCCAAGAGGTGTAAGTTGAGCATGTTAAGAGCATTGAGCTTCAGTTCTAGTGTTTTGAGAGTTTGGGTGTATTGATGTTTTGGATTGTGAGACAAAATACTACAATACTTATAACTCATTTTCATTAGTAAAATATTTCATTCTGTCTTCGCCTGTGAATGTAGGTTAAAAATCTAACCACATAAATTCTAGTGTCCCTGTGTAATCATTACTTCTTAATTTCACATTAGTTGCGTGTCTGCTACACTCTCGAATTTCCAACAGCGTTGTCGAAAAACAATTTTTGTTTTCAGTTTTCTTCTAGATTTTGAAATTTTTTTCCCTTTGATTATTTTACAACTGCTGTCAATGCTTTTGGAGAAGCGTTTTTATTTATTTTCGTTCAAGAGTTTTCCGAAAACAATCTCTGTTTCAAGTTTTTTTACTAGATTTTAGATCTTTCTTCTCGATTATTTTGTCAACTACTGACTGCTGTCAATGTGCTAGGTTATTTTGATTTGTTTTTGGAGTGATCTTGGGTCCCTCGCAGCCTTAAAAGTTAGCTAAAAAGGTGAGGATTTTCCTCACACTTATAACCGTTATGAGATAGCCCCATTATTTTGATGTCCAAGTGTATTATGAAAATGAGTTCAAATAATTTCAATATTTTATTTTTGCTCTTTTTCAATTCTGATTTGGTACTAGAGTTATATTCTTTATTCTTCTATACAGGATTTTGCGGATCATCCTTCTACTAAATATATGTGATTGCATATTAATTTCTTACTGGTTTGTGATAGTGACAAATCAAAGTTAGTGAAATTAGCTACAGCAATGAATGAATATTGAACAATATTCAAGCGTAAAAACGAATTTAAAATAATGTGATATGAATTTTTTTTTTTTTTGCGTTAACTTTTTAAAATTTTTGAGATCTATCGTTTATTTATTTTGAAGTCGTTTATTTATTTTGAAGTATTATCATAAACATTTCCTATATATAATCAAATAAATTAGTGTGTGGTGTGGGTAAAGTTGCACGCTGGGACTAACTGGGATAATGTCAATATGGCTCTTCATTCTTGTAAATTCATTTATCTATAATATATTTTTCTTTTAACTAAAAAGGAATTAAGTACAATTGAGAAATTAATCAATTATCTGTTGATTAATTTTAGATGATGCGTTCATGCGTTAAGGGATCGGGTCTGGAATATGCCTCATGAAAATGAGTCTGGAATTGTCAGTGTATGTATATATGTAATTATATATATAATAACCAATGCTAACAATGGTGAAAGTAACACCAATATTACCACGATAAACAAATATCAAGGAAATCTCTTCTTAGGGTCCGTTTGAGGCAGATACGCCGCCACAGCTCAACTCCTAGAATATGGGGCTGGAGTAGCTGCACTGTGGCAGCGTAACTATTCCAAACGGACCCTTAATTAATAGAATAAGCAGTGAAAAACTGAAAATGCAACATTTCCCAACCTGCTCCTCAGCGTGCTTCTGTATATATAAACCAGTTTGCCAGTTTCCAAAGAAACAAATGTCTCATGCACCTTCACAGACCTATGGCAGCAGCACTAATTAAATACACAAAAAAAAAAGTTAATAATCTAAAATTAACGGCCATGCTACTTAGAACTACCCAAGAGTGGTACTAAAAAATTCAAGAGTTATTTGGTTGTCAATATATCTTGAGTTATTGGGTGCAATTTTTTTATTGAATGTGAGTTCCATTTAACGTAACTTAAAACACACCCTTCTTTTGGAGGATTATCTTTTTGATTTACTGAAATTCAATAGGCCAATTTTCAGTCATCATACGCAATTGTAGCAGCAGATCCTGCTGATTGAGCATTTTGGATTTTCTTATTGTAATTGCATTGGCCTCTGATAATTAAAGCAAACTCAATTGTTTTGTTGGAAACAACATTGCTTAATGGGGATCAAACATTTGGAAACAATGGAACAATGTTGCCCATCAAGCGACGGTGCTTCCAATGAAACAATTTTTACTACCGGTCCAATTTTAGTAAGCAAAAAATAAAAAATAAAATCCTTTAAAAGAGACCATTTTGGAATTTTTATTATTATTTGATTTATTTATTTTTTCTTGGAAACCGGTTTATATTTAAAGAAGCATGCTCAGGGCCAAGCTGGGTAATGCTGCATTTTTTTCAAGTCTCACCGGGTTTGCTTAGAATTTGTTTATTGTGGTAATATAAGTACTAATTTCACCATGGCTAGCATCAGTGATTATACGCATATATTATATTCACAATCCCGGACTCAATCCTATATATATATATATATATATATAT
>MKYO02018898.1:443360-590800 GCA_002013955.2 Citrus medica | reverse complement strand
TATATATATATATATGAGATAAGTTCAAGAGACACATTTTTAAACACAAGTTTAAACGTAATTTTTCAATCATTGGATTAGATCGAAATGAAGGGGTGAGATTAGGTGACCGAGTTAATAATTTCATTAATATATTTCTCCCTCCTCTCTTTAATGTTTAATTCTCTTTCGTATTTTATTTAAGATTTTCTCTTTTCTCTCTCCTATAAATTTTTAAATGGAATAATTAAAACCATCAAAATTAATTTACTTACATAATTGATAATCCATCAAAATTAATGTACATACAAACAGTGAAATAAAGTAGCAATATATGGAACAAACTTATACAATTTTCGATCTGTAGTTTCAGAGCCAACACTACAAGTAAGCCGTATATGCACAACCTTCATCAATAAACTTCGTAAAAGGTTTTAATAAAATCACGATCATTTCCTATCAAACAACAGTGCTCTTTTCCATTATATTTTAAATTAATTTACTTATATAATTTGTAAATGGAATAAGTAAAAGTTTATACACAAACACAAAGCGAAAAAAAAAATCATATGATGCCAAAAAATAAAAATAAACATTGATATGAATCTGATCATTTCATCATGAAGCATACATAAATAAATAATGATGCAGTTGAAGAAGATTGAGAAAAAGGGGATCTTCGTCAGCACGGCCACTAATTGAAGAAAAAGTACTGCATATAGAATAAGGGCAAGTGATTCTGGGTAATTAAAATGGGCTTGTTTATAGTTACAAAAAGATTATGTAAGCTACATAAATTAATTTTGATTGTTTTCATTATTCCATTTACAATCATTTATAGGATACTTGAGAGAAAAAAGAAAGTCTTCAATAAAAGAAGAAAGAGAATTAAACATTAAAGAGAGGAGAAGAAAGATATTAATAAAATTAAAAACTCATATCATCTAATTTTAACTCTTTATTTCAATCTAAACTGATGGTTGAAAAATTATGTTTAAATTTATATTTAAAAATGTCTCTTGAACCTACCATACACACACACACACAGAGCAAAGCACAAGTATTGCGAGTAAAGTGAACGCATCAACTTTGTATCTGAGTGAGGATGAAATATTGTGCGCCATTTTGCATCGAGAATTATCAAGAGGGGAAAATCTCAAAGTCCTTTTCTGTACACACGGCAAGTTGTAGCTCGTCATTCTGTTAATTATTTAGTAATTCAACCCAGCTAGCTAATTGTGAAAATAATTAATAATTAGTTAACAAAGGTAATGAGACATCGTTCACTTGGTTATCCCTGTTAGCCTGATCTCTCTAAGGAGACATGATTCATATATTATTTTGGCATGTTAGTTACTATCTGTAAATTATTAATCTTATGAAAAAAAAAATTTGACATATATATTATATATTAATATCTGTCACGCAAATTGACTTTATTGCTATATTCATGATTTGTAACTTTGTTTCCTTATGTTTATTTGAAAAAGATGCAACTCAATACGATGAAAATTTTAATTGTATTCATTTACTTATGTTTACTTGAAAGGTATATGTGCTCACATTTTCTGAGAGAAAATTTTTGTTAAGTGAAGTTAGAAACAAAGGCGCTTGAGAATTTTGTATTAAATACAATATTCCCAAATCAGTGAGAAGGCCTCCTCTATTCCCCAATAATTTTTTGTGAAAGAAATAATTTGAACATTTGATTTTGTTGATTGTATTTAAAAATAAACAAACCACCTACAAAGTAATGGGTTTTTTTTTATTTTTTGACTAATTATTGAAATTGATAAAAACGTGTTTGGGATTGAAACACGATAATCAACTTATTTCATAAGTACAGAAAAAAAAAAAAAAGATGTTTGGTAAATTTTTAAAAAAGTTACTTGTTTCATAGGTTTTTTCATTTTGACAGCAGTCATTAAGAACATGTAGGAATTACTTTTTATAAATGGCTTAATAGTTAAGGTACCGTACTTTTTTAAAGTTCCCATGATAACTTTGATATTTTAATAAAAATAAAAGTATGTTTTATTTTTCATAAACCCTAATAAATATACATGAAATGCAATAAAACAATATTTTGGTAGTAAAATTTACCAAATCAGGTACTCTATTTTTCAACTCACAGTAACTGCAAAATATAATTTATCAAATACTAAACTGCTTTTTTATTAAAATACTAAGATTATTGTGGAAATTTTAATTTAAAACTAAAAATCTATTAAATATCCCTTGAGTTTTAGTGTTTAATTGTTCTAGTTGTGTTTATCTTCCAATTAAACACTGAAAAATTATTAAATATTTCTGAATAAAGTTTAAAAGGTTAATATAACACTAACTTGTTTGTTTTGATACATGAATTCTTAATTTAACTTATTTTAAGATTTTTTTTTATTTTTGTATCTAAAGTATTACTGTAAAACATTTTCATATGAATAGAAAAAAAAATTTCTTAACTTTCATCTAAATGATCAAATGTCTGAATGAAAAGTTAATTTTTTATTCTAAAAAATACCCCTCCTTAAATATATTTATTTCCTTATGTATAAAACCTAATAACCCTTTGATTTTTTTTTCTGTAACCAAAACAATTTTTTTAATTAAACTAGAACATAATTTACATGTCATATTAAAATTTCTCTTGCTCTTAATTTTTACTTGGTTCAATAAAGTTCAAATACACTATTCAATTTTACATGAATTCATTTATTATTATAGAACAAATTTTTAATGTAAAAGTATTATGTCAAATTTTAAAAACTAATGTTATTAAAATTATTTTTCAGAATTTATTTTTATTTATGTGTTAAATACTTACCTTATAAATATTTATAACATGTAAGTATTACCATACTAGATAACAATGTAAATATATAAATTTTTAAACTTTCAATTATATATAACACTTCAAAGACCTAAGTTTGAAAAAACTAGATTTAAGATGTTTTAAGATTGTAAAAAGAGAACAACTTGCCAATTACCGTTAGACAATAAAAACTAAAAAAAAAAACATATCATCCAGACATATGCTATTGTAATGACGAATGTTGAATAAATTATTAAACTTTATATGTCAAAAACACTCCTACACCATTAATTTGTTTCCAGGCATGTAAAAGTTTGATTATATAAATATGCATAATGATTTAAGTTCGGTAAATAATTTTATAAATACCAAGAGAAAAATAAAATATTTATTGCATATAATTTGATTAAGGACTATTTTAGTATTTGAAAAATTGTGTGGAGTGAAAATTAAAATTTTAAAATTATTTTTTCATAATATAATTTAGAGAGTAAATAGTACCATCCTAAATCATAATAATAAAAATAAAAATAAAAAAGCGGACTTAAAAGCAACGCTATGCTTACTTGCTTACTTGCTTACTAGGCAATGCTTAGCCTACGCTGTGTATTTGTTGCGGACTTAAAAACAACGCTACGCTGCTGATGGAGTACCAAACCCCAAATATAAAGTGATCTTTCACGTTAGTGAGCGGGTTTTTGTTAATTTGTTTTTGTGCATGGAAAGTGTAAACTCTTCGATCTCTGTGCCCAGAGTGCAAGCGTCCATTCAGATCGACGGCGAGTATTTGGTTAAGTCCTAATTCATGTACGTATTGGCTTGGTTGCTGCTACGGTTTTATTTTAATTTCTTTTTTACGATTTGTGGTTCGTTCTTCTCAATGAAACTATGCTGATTTTATTGGCATTTCATTTTTAGCCTGATCATCTTCAATTTTGTTTCGAAGGTTCCTTTTTCTGATTTTATTTGTGTCTATGCAAAGTGATAGTGATTGAAACTATGTCGTTTAATTTGATCCTAGTAAACATTTTCTTTCTATGTTTCTGTTTCTCTTTTTCTTTTTTTCTTTTTAACTAATGACCGATTCTCTTGTTCCTTGATTTGTATTTGACATTTGTTTCAGGTTGGAATCTAATCAAGACTCTGTGTAAGTATTTTGAAGTGAGGAGAAGAAATAGTAATAAGTGACAATGTTGGGTTCAACTAATCGCAAGTGTTTTCTTTTACCTTTATCTTTTGCAGTAAATTATTCTTTTTTCAGCAGTTTAATCTTATTTGTTCTTTTAATTTTTGAAAGCTTTGTACATTATCTTTTCTGTATTGATATTTTAACTCTTTTTTTTTTCTTCTTCTAATTGTTCACGAGTTGTGTCATTTGCCCTTACTTTATAGGATATCGTTGAGTTAAATTAAGTTTTCTAGTTACCTGATGCTATTTTTATGTCTCAGACATTTGTGGCAGGATTGCAACTACTTAGAATATGAACTCGTTTTGTTCTCAGAATTCTTGGACTGGTCAAGCATGCTGTGCGACTTGCATTTGCTAAGTTTTTTTTTTTTTTTTTTTTGGTTGGACAGCATTTGGGCAGTCTTCTAGTAGTCCATTTGAATCTCAATCAGTCTTCGGGCAGAACAATAATGCAAGTAACAATCCATTTGCTCCCAAACCATTGGGTACAACAACACCTTTTGGTTCAACAGGGAGTTCCATATTTGGAGGCACGTCAACTGGGGTGTTTGGTCCAACCCCAATCATCTTCCCCATTTTCATCAACCACAACTTTTGGCGCCTCATCATCTCCCGCGTTTGCAATTTCAGTTCCTACCTTTGGAGCATCTTCTACTCCATCTTTTGGTAGTTCAACATCATCATTCGGTGGTGAGTATGTCCATGAAGTATCATTAGTTTAATTATTATTATTTTTTGTTAAGTTTTGTTTCTCCTCCACTCTTTGCCTGACTTGTTATTACTTTTGATTTTAACTTTTGAGATAGATGGTTATGATTCTAGGTCAATAGGTGTTTCAAGGCACTAAATGTGCTTAGTGTCCTAATGTTATTCTGGCAATAATGCATGGCTTATGAATAGAATTTATTGCCGGTGTCCATATGTGAGAAATTCAGCTGAGGTGGATGCCAACTTAATGGCTTTTAAGTTTTTGCTTATGATGACCGAGATTCTTCTTCTATGTATAGCTCACATATTTTCTCTTAGGTTTTTGATGCTCATGTATCTTTTATTTTGTTTATATCCACCAAACAATTTTTTTACGATAAGGGTAATTGGAATGAGTAATGTTGTTCTTTTTTTTTTCTTCTTTTCTCTTCCCACTATATATAACTTCATTTAGATGATAGAGAAACACAATATGTCAACCAGAGTTAACCCATTTGATAGATGCTATGTATTTGCTTTATCATCCTTCTATAGTATCTTATTTGGTTTATCTTTTTTTCTGTTTTATATTTTATTTTCTCTTGCACTGGTGTGCCTTGATCCTCTCTAACTTAAGGGTCAGTATGCGTTGATAAGCCCTTTTGATTTAAGTGGGATTTTTTTCCCGAAAGAAAAATAAACTAAATTTGAGGAGTAATTTTCATCTTTTACTGTATGTGTGTTATATCCTAAAATTATTTAACATATTTTATTAATCTTTTTTTTTCTGGTTCCTTTTCATGAGAACTCACATTAAATCTTGCTCTTTTACTGTATGCATATATCTCCAGGGTCTTCTATCTTTAGCCAGAAGCCTGCTTTTGGATTTGGATCCACTTCCACTCAAGCAAGCCCTTTTGGAAGCACGACTCAGCAATCTCAGCCTGCATTTGGAAGCAGTTTATTTGGTTCCTCAACACCTTTTGGAGCATCAAGTCAGTCTGCACTTGGTGCAACAAGCACCCCTGCTTTTGGTGCTACTAGTTCACCTGATTTTGGGGCTACCAGCACCCCTCCCTTTGGAGTTACCAGCACACCACCTTTTGGAGCTACCAGCACCTCAGCCTTTGGCGCTACCAGCACCTCAGCCTTTGGCGCTACCAGCACCCCTGCTTTTGGTGCTACTAGTTCACCTGCTTTTGGGCCTACCAGCACCCCTCCGTTTGGAGCTACCAGCACACCACCTTTTGGAGCTAGCAGCACCTCAGTCTTTGGTGCTACCAGCACCCCTGCATTTGGTGCTACTAGTTCACCTGCTTTTGGGGCTACCAGCACACCTCCCTTTGGAGCTACTAGCACCCCTCCCTTTGGAGCTACCAGCACATCACCTTTTGGAGCTAGCAGCACCTCAGCCTTTGGTGCTACCAGCACCCCGGCCTTCGGTACCACAGGGACTGCCTTTGGTGCATCCAGTACTCCAGCTTTTGGATCTGGTGGAGTGTTTGCGGCTTCTAGCACTCCTCTTTTTGGGTCATCAAGCACTTCGGCCTTTGGGGCTTCGAGTACTCCCGCTTTTGGGGCTTCAAGTACTCCCTCTTTTGGGGCTTCGAGTACTGCTTTTGGGCCTTCAAGTACTCCTGCTTTTGGGACATCCAGTACCGGATTGTTCAGTTCTGGATCCTCTCCAGCTTTTGGCCAGTCATCTTCGGCATTTAGTAGCAACCCATTTGGAACTTCTGCATCGCCCCTTGGAGCTCAGAGTTCTTTTGGTAAGCTTCTTGAATGGATATGCTTTGTTTATGTGCTGTTACAGAAATATGCTTTAGATAAGCATTCTGTGTCTTGAATAAAAGGAACCTGGTTAGCTTTATAATCTTTATTAAGTTGCACTGCAGTCATTAATTTCCAAAATTATTAAGAAAAAGAAATAAAAATTCCTGTGCTGTTATGTGCTGTCACACAGGAGGTCAGGGTATAACACCAACATTTGGAAGCACTGGCTTTGGCCAATCAACTTTTGGGGTTCAACGTGGTGGAAGTCGAATAGCTGCTTTTGTTGTTCCTACGACTGAGGCAGAGACTGGCAGTGCTTCACAGCCTGCTGGATACTTGGATTCAATATCTGCCATGCCAGTTTACAAAGATAAAAGTCATGAGGAGCTAAGATGGGAGGATTATCAGTTGGGGGATAAAGGTAATTTGCTGAAATCTGGAAATTTTGGTGGTGCTTGTTCCTTTAAAATGAGACTGACTGATTCAATTGTTCTCTTTATTTCGATGTCAAATTTCAGGTGGTCCATTTCCACCTCCACCATCATTTGGGCAATCATCTGCCAGTCCATTTTCCTCAACATCTAATTTGTTTGCTCCCAAAACTTCAACCTTCACTAGTTCAAGTTTTGGAACTTCCACTTCAACTTCTGCGTTTGGTTCTTCTCCTTTCGGTGTATCATCTTCAGCTAACCCTTTTGGATCAACTTCGTCTGCAACACCTTCAATATTTGCGTCGACATCAACTCCCACATGCGGGCGCCAGCTCATCTCCAGCTTTTGCGTCATCCCCGTCCCTCTTCAACAGTACAACACCTCAGGGAACAGTTTCATCATTTGGTTCTGGCATGAACTTTGGTAGTCCGTCGTCACCTTTGTTCAGATTCTTGAATTTAGTGAGAAGGCCTCCTCCATTCCCCACTGATTAGTTTAAATACATCATCTTGAGTGTATGCTTGTGTGACCAAAGCTCAATATTTTAGCATTTTGTTTATTTTATGACCTAGTTATGCTATAGATTTAAGTGGAAAGTGGCTAATATTATTTTGAACAACTGTCATTATATGACAGCCATTGCACAGAATTTGAATTCTTTTGCAGTTTCAGTGTATTTTAAGCATCATCTTGAAACATACCTGCTCTTCATTTATTTGGCTGATGAAGAAGTAAAGGAACTACAAGTAGTAGTCAAAATTTATCATGGTTTGATTCTTGATAGAAGCTTGTGTATAGGTATTTGTATAATTAACAGTTTTGAGTTATAAATAAATGAATTCTGCAACATTTGAAATTTCATTCTGATTGTGATTGAATGACAAAGTAAATTTACTGACAATTTCTTTATTATTAGTTTCAGAGATGTTATATTGAAAATATTATCTCTCAAAAAAAATATTGAAAATATTATTTTTTTATTGAAATATTGAAAATATTATGAACTCACCATAGAGGGCTCTACATTAATGGGCCTTAGATCGGCCTGGCCCATAACCTCTGGGAATACCCTTTTGACACCTGAACTTCCGAGTGATGTTCCTTGGTTGCCAGCAACCACCTTTTTGAAATCACTAGACGTCGCAAAGGAAACAATTGTCCCTGCATGCAAAGCATTTAACAAAAAGCTAATGGATTACACACGTAAAGTGATAAATAATAAGTAATACGTTATAAGTTTGATCATGTGATTATGAAGATGTGCTTCACGGTAGAGTAACTATAACATAACAGGACCCCAAAATAAAGGGTAAAAGCTTGTTTAGTTCCTATATTATGAGCTTAGTGCCCATTTAATCCCTATATTTTTAAAAATATCTCAAAACGTTCTTACTATTAAATATTGTCACTTATGCCATTATTTTTTATTTTTTTAGCATCCTTTTATAATTTTACACTCTTACAGTAATGTTTATTTTTTAGATATTAATAAAAAATTTAGATTATCGAATTAAACCCAAAAATAAAATAAAAAAACAAAAAAGATATATATTAATTTTTGTGGAACCTCATGTGTGTCCAAAAAAATTAATTTTGTAAAAAATTAAGTTATCAATTTTTTTAAAAAAATAATATTTTAACTTCTCAACAGAGTGTTCTACAAAAATTAATATATATATTATTTTTATTTTATTTTTTGGTGTTAAACTGGTAATTTAATTTTTTTTAATAATGTTTTAAAAAAGGAATATTATTGTAATAGGGTAATATTGTAAAAATAAGTCAAAATTAACAAAAGGTAATGGCAATAATGTCAATAATTTAATGATAGGGATGATTTGAGGTATTTTTAAAAATATATGGACTAAACGGACACTAACCTCAAAATATAAGGACTAAACGAGCTTTTACCCCAAAATAAATTGTATATTACCTAAATCCAAACACTTAAATATCATTGTCCACATAAATTCCAAGCAAATATACAAAATGGAGAGTGTTAAAATAAATGTGGGTCAAGTACTATTGAAATCATTATAAAAGACAGCAGAAAAAAAGAGACAATGTCACATGAGATTGATACATAATAATATATATGATGTGAAGTTGTCAACAAAGACCTATAAACTATTTAAGACTTATATTAATGTTAAACTTCAAAATAATATATTCCTAGAAGAGAAATGTTCTAATATGGGATTTTAAAATGCGGGAAAATTTGAGAAAACGCATAAACCGTGCGGTTTAAAAATTTTAAGTCTTTAAAAAATTTTCTGAACTTTCTCGCAATTTAAAATCCCAGATTGCAACATTTTTGTTTCTACAAACTTCAAAATAATATATTTCTAGCCTATCAACGAAATAGTAGATTTAAAAGTATTATTTTTGAAGTTTAATATTGGATGTTTGGCATGAATTGACTATACATATCAATTTTTGTACGGTAGTTAAAAACTATATATTATTACATATGTATTGATACTAGACCTTTTAATTTCTTAAACTTTCACCACAAACACTTGAAACCTCTTACTCCATTTCATATCATATACTCAAACCCACACTGATGGAAACGATAGGACTATCCCTAACACCTGAGTTGAGAGATACAATGTGGCATATTTATGAATATCGAAGCCCTAAAGCGTCTCACCTCTTTTGTGAAAAAGCAAATTGGATACAATACTACAAGTTCTAATTGTATGAATATTAATTGTATGATCTATATGCACAAGAGGTAGGAAAAATTGCTCTCTTATTGTTCCTAAAACTATGAAACCTTGGGAGTAAGTTACTTATTTTGTGCATTAAGAAGGAGGGACCAGGATTCGGTGCTCAATTGAGCTTGTGCTGAGCACCGAATCAATGGTCAGCAATTGCTTAGGGCCCACATAAGACAATTGCTGACCATTGATCCGGTGCTCAGCACAAGCTCAGCTGAGCACCTGATCCGTTTCCTAAGAAAAAGAGTCATACAAAACTAATATATTTGGTAGGTAGGTAAGCGAAAAACTTTTCATCCAAATAGCATTAGTGCTGCCGCAAGTCAATAAATACTGTTGTCCTGAGGATATTGTAACCATAAGGAAGATTCATTATGCCCATAAATGCTTCTATAAAGACTATAAATAAGCTCAAGTTTAAGATACTTTAAATGAAATCTATTGCTTGGTCAAAAGCAACAGATTGAGCTTGCATGTCAACACTGCTTAAAGCAAATGCATGGTTATTAGAAGATTATGCTACTGTGATAGGGAAGATGATATAATAGGGTTGGGCGACTGGGGCTAACTAGTACCTACCAATACTAAAAATGTCATTAACATGATCACATACAATGCTTTAATTGTATTTATGGCAGAAGATTACAATGTTTTTAACTATTTGACTTAACATAAACTTTTTGTTAGAATTCCTTGTATTTTAACTACTAGAATAGGGTTTTTAGATGTTATACTTGCATATTTAACCAACATCCTTATGTCTTTAAAATAAGACATATAATTTTTTGTCAACTTAGCTTCGTCTGTGAAACTAAACTCCTCTTGAAGGTTATGAATAAACCTCTAAATTGTTTGTGATCATTTATGATACATATAAGAGAAGTGATATGCTGACGAAAAGTCCAAAATGATGTGGAGCATTTTCTAATTCCTCCCCTCATGAAGGGTTATAAAGATAATGCTAAGTTTATACTTGTGATAGAAGATTAACTATTTAATGGAACATAGGTTTTCCTACTAGAATTCCTTGTATTATTATTACTTGAATATGGTTTCTAAATGCTATAACTCAGTAATTTCTATATAATATTTGTGCACTTTTGCAAGTTGTTGCCATGATTGTCGAAAAATTAAAATGGGATAAGGGGTTATATTGTGATTGTTAAAGAAGTGTAGTTGTAAGCTTACCAACTGTAGATATCATTGTCAAATGACCAAAAATTGGTATTTAAGTAACATCCTTATGTCTTTAAAGAATAAGTTTCATCAATATCATACTCCTTTTAAAAAGTCATGAGTAAATGTTAGAGTGGGCAAAAAAGCCTAGGTTGGCCTAAGCCCGCGGGTTTCGACCCAGCCCTCACACATGAGGGTCTAGACAAGAGCCCAAGAAAAAAAAACTTACGCCCACTATTTAAAAAAATAAATTTATAAATTAGAATAATATAATTAAAATTAAAAAGTAATTTAAAAAAAAGAAAACTTAAATTATTAACTTATAAATCAATGATGATTAAAAAAAACTAAATTACGATACTAAACTATCTCTTTTGTGTTAATTAATTAAGAGAGCGTTTGAATTAGGGAATCTAGTATTAAAAAAATTAAAGTTATGAGCTTTTATTTACTTTATTTATTATTTTACTTTAAAATATTTATTTTCTTTTATTTATCTATAATTATAATAACTTGTTGATCATTAATTTATTTCAAATTTACAATAATTTAAAATTTTTTAAAAAAATTAAATAAAGCCCAAGCAGCCCTAACCCGACCTACGCCCTCTCGCTAAACTTAAAATGAGCTTGGGTCTAGGGACAATTGAAAAAGCCCGACCCAAGTCCACTGTTTGCGTAAATCTCTAAATTCTTTGTAATCATCTGTGACACACACAAAAGAAGTGATATACAGACAAAATGTCCAAAATGGTGTCGAGCATCTCCTCCCATTCCTTCTCTCGTGAAAAGTCAAATAAAGATAATGCTTTATTTATGCTTGCGGTGAAACTCAAAATCTTATGAGTGTTAGCTTGCTATGGATCTACATCCATCCATTATGGTAAATGTCAAAGGGAAGCCTATGCGAGGGCTTAATGGGATGGAAAATTCTAGAACTTTAGATCCAGTAGACCGAACTCCTATGCAAGGCAATGGAAATGGCAAATACATTGCTACTACTGAACCTACTTTGTCCAGTGCTAATCGAGGGGCTAATCCTCTTATTGAAGCTTATGATATAGAAGACCAACTTCATGTTCCAAACATTGGAAATCTTGGACAATTTTTGTTTTTGTACCCCTAGTGTTTGGGAAGAGAATGAAAGGTTTAGGCCCTACTAAGAAATGAATAATATGACAAGTAAAATGGAGTGTTAGAGGTGTGGACGAAATTTTACAAAAAAATGTAAATGTTCGTCAAGCATTGGAGGAATTACAAGAACTTATAATCTTGTGGAAGCCTACTTGACAAAACTGTGCTCTTAGCTTATGGTTGCGACCTTCTGATGATAAATGTTGTGGTTATGGTCAATACTTGGCTTACCCACTCGTTCACCAAGATGTAGAGCATATTAATTGGTTGTTTCCCCTTCCAAAAAAACAGCTAGGAAGATGTGTTCGTAAGGCCTTGAAGTATTATTGCAAGAAAACTAAATTTCATTCCCATAACAAATGCAAGCAGAGCTTATCTTCCGAATGAATATATAGATGTGTGTGCAATTGGATAGAAAGGGGGCAATTGCTTGCAATGAGTTTTTAGAAATGATGCAAGGATAGTAATGGGTTGCAGCTTCTTACTTAAGACCACAGAGCTAGGAAAGAGATAATTGTTGTCTCAGCAATTTTTTGCCTACTAAAAAGATTTTTGTAGCATTGATCAATTGAAAATTCTCATTTGATCAACCAAAAAAATATAGACAAATTATTCATGTGATGCTTGAATGACTTGATATGTTGAACTTTGTTTTTAATAAATTTACTGCTTAATAATAAATGCTAGATTTATTAAAAAAACTATTTGACTGAATGGTTTTTTACTAGAATTTCTTGTATTTTTATTATTAGAAGATGATTTCCAAGTGCTGTCACTCATTTATTTCTATACAAAATTAGTGCAATCTTACAAATATCATTTTTTATTCTTTTTAACCACAATCTCTACAATTTCGGTCTATTGACCAATTACATGTGCACTTCGTACAGTTCGTGCACTTTTTTAACCATCACGATAATGCCCTCCTATCCGTAGGGTTGTGCATTTTAAACCAAACCTAATTAATCTTATCCGATCCTACCAATTTTGACTAGTTTGATATCTATTTAATTCAAATTAAACCACAATTCATAAAAATTAAGTTCAAGCGTTTTTAATTGGCTATCGGTTTAAAATATTACAAAATTGGTATTTAATCAACATCCTCATGTCTTTAAAAATTAGACATTTAAATTTTTGTCAACTTAGCTTCATTAATAAAACCAAATCCTTCTCTTAAAACACCGAGCATCTCTTCCCCTACCTGCTCCCATGAAATGTCCCATAAAGATAATTCAATTTTTTTATACTTGTGGCAAAATATTACATTATTTTTAACTATTTGATTGGTTTAGTTTGATCAAGAGGTAAAAAAAAATTGCTAAAATCCTTATCTAAAGGAAACTATTGCAGGTCCCCTCACCGTCAAGCGCATGCTAGCACCACCACCATTCGCCGCACTAGCACCAAGCAGAGCAACTCCTCGCCAAGACAATACCAACAAAAAGCAACATGACACCCCGCCATCATCTTCGCTTGCCCAGCCCGCCATCTTCAAAATGATCAACGAAGTAGATTCGCTTGAAACTTTGTGCAGGTCACCATATAGCAAATTTTGATTCTCATAAGAATTTATGAGGATTGGAAATTTTTCTATATTTGAATTCACTGTTTAAAGTTGAAACTATATGGTTGATAGAGCTCTTTTAAGAAACTACTTGCTTGAGTGATTGGATAAACATAGCCTTTTATGTGCATTGACCAAGAAATCTTTGGAAAGTCTTGTGGTCATTGTATTTGACTAGAGAAAGCTATGTATGATTGAAGAATATTCATTTTCATTTGCTTATCACAGAAGAAATAATCATAATGCCCTAACCGATGCTCCAAATAAGTATGTGTTGTGGTTTAGACCCAAACTACCGAGACCAAACTCACCCCAAGAACACTTAACTCACTGATATTAACTCAAGAACCTTCCAAGAATCACTCAACACACTAAGAATCAAGAATAAGAAACAAATCAAGACAAAACGCACACAAATTTAAGTGGTTCAGCACTAAACTAATGATGCCTACATCCACTGGAAACAAGCACTGTGATTTCACTTTTTATTGCTTTCAAGAGTTATAGAGAACATTAACACAAATGGAGAATACAAGCTTTTCACAACTCTCTCTCACATTCCTTTATCATTGTTCTCTCTCTGATTAGTCTGTTACAAACCCAGAACTCCAGCCCTTTTATTAACTGATTCTGGGTCTCTTTATCAGCGGTTTTTCCTACTAATTCAAGAGAATTATTAACCTCAATCATGTGCTTGCAGTATGTCTCTGAAACCAAGTTTGAAACGGCAACTTACTTAGTCATTTCAAGTGACTAAGTATTTCCTTCAGCTCACGCGCCAGACATGTGAGCTACTTATAACATTAGACGACATTTTGGATCATGTCGGTGTCATTCCAAGCACTAGTCAAACAACATTTCATGCTAACAAGAAATCAACATATGACATGTCGAGACTAAGTATTTAGTTCACATTTCAGCAATCTCCACCTTGAACTCAATACTTCAAGTTACTCCACAATGTTTTCTTCCTTATTATTTACAGTGTCAGTTCCTGCAAATCCCTGCTAAGTTCATGCAAAGATTGAATTTAGTAGAAGGTACTGCCTTGGTTAGTATGTCGGCTGGATTCTCCTCTGTATTTATCTTTAGAAGCTTTACAGCACCTCTGGATACTTCAAGCCTTACAAAATAGAGCTTCACATCAATATGTTTGGTCTTCTCATGATGTGTCTGATTTTGCTGAGGTGAATTGCACTCTAATTATCACAATAAACCTCAATTGAGTCTTGTTCAGCTCCAAGTTCAGTAACCATTCCCTTCAACCAAATGACTTTCTTAAGAGCTTCTGCAGCTCTGTGTACTCAGCTTATGTAATTGACAGAGTTACTACATTCTGTAATGTAGCTTTTCAGTGGACTGTACATCCCCCCAAGGTAAACAAATATCATGTCAGTGACCTTCTCTTGTCTAGATCCCCAGCAAAGTCTGAGTCTACATAACCTACTAGGATATTTCCTTCATTTTCAGATCCATCATATAGCAGACCATACTCTGTAGTGCCCCTAAGGTACCTTATTATCAATTTTACTGTCCTCCAATGGTCAATCCCTGGATTTGACATACACCTACTCACCACACTTAGGGCATGTGAAATGTCTAATCTAGTTAGCACCATTGCATACATAAGGCTCCCTATAGTATTTGAGTAAGGGACTTTTAACATTTCTTGCTTTTCTGCAGTTGTTTTGGGACAATGTTGCTGATAGCTTGAAATGACCTGCTAATGGTGTTTGAACAAGTTTGGATTCATTCATACCAAACTTAATCAACACTTTCTCAATGTAATCCTTTTGAGTCGGAAACATTGTTCCAGCTTTCCTGTTTCTGATGATTTCCACCCCAAAAATCTTCTTTGCAGGCCCAATATCCTTTATTTTAAATTCACTGCTCAATAATCCCTTCAATTGATCAATCTCTGCTTTGTAATGACATGCAATCAACATACAGCAGTAGATAGATCCTCATTCTATCACTTATCTCCCTGTAATACACACAACAATCACAGTTGCATCTGTTGTAGGCATGTTTCACCATGAATTTATCAAACCTTAGGTACCATTGCCTGGGTGACTGCTTCAAGCCATAGAGAGACTTCTCAAGCAAACAGACATAATCCCTTTTGCCAAGTACTTCATACCCTTCAGGTTGATCCATTACAATCTCCTCTTGTAATTCACTATGTAAAAATGTTGTTTTAACATCCATCTGTTCAAGATGCATGTCTTGCACAACCACAAGTGTAAGGATGACTCTTATGGATGCATGCCTCACTATTGGAGAAAACACTTTAGTGAAGTCAACACCCTATCTTTGTGTAAAGTCTCTTGCTACTAACCTCGCTTTAAACCTTTTAGGTTATGCTCCAGGTATCCCTTCTTTGATTTTATATATCCGTTTGCAGCTTACAATCTTCTTCTTTTTTGGCTTTTTGATCAGTTTCCATGTTTCATTTTGCATGAGAGATTTAACTTCCTCATCCATTGCCCTTTTCTATTCCAGGATATTCTTTCTTGTGATTGCTTTTTGATAAGTCTTTGGTTCATTATCATTGATCTCATGAGCAGCTGATAAAGCATAAGCAATTAAATCTACAACTGCATACCTCTTTGGTGGATTGATTGTTCTCATTTTTTTGTCCATTGCTAGTTGGTAAGTGCTACTTCCACTCTCAGTTGATTCTGACTCTTCTTCAATATTAGATCCATCATCAACCTCTCATGATTCTTCTGTTGTGAATGTTTTAGTCTCCTTACCTTCAACATGCTCCACCTCAAATTGAATTTTCTCATCTTCAGCTTCTGGCTTCTTCTTTTTAATCTCATAACCCTTTCTTTTGTTCAATATTTTTTCTTTTTTTTAATCTCATAACCCCTTCTTTTGTTCAATATTTTTGCTTCATTGAAGGTTACATCCTTGCTTATTATGCACTTCGGTTGTTTGAAATCAGTACACCATAACCTGTAGCCTTTGACCCCCTCAGGATAGCCTAGAAATCTGCACTTCAAGGCTCTTGCTTTTAACTTCCCCTGCTTCACATGAGCATATGCTTCACAGCCAAAAATCCTGAGCTTAGAGTAATCAGCTACCCTTCCTAACCACAGTTCCATTGGTGTCTTACAGCCTATAGCTGTTGATGGACTTTTATTCACCAAATAACAGGCTGTGTTTAAGGCTTCTGCCCAAAAAACCTTTGGTAATTTTGAGTGAATTAGCAGACATCTCACTTTCTCTATTAATGTTTTGTTCATTCTTTTAGCAAGACCATTTTACTGAGGAGTGTATGTTACGGTTTTATGCCTCAAAATACCATTCTTCTCACAGTATTCCTCAAATAACTTGTTACAGTATTCCAATCCATTATTTGTTCTTAATACTTTCACCTTCAAATTTGTTTGGTTTTCAACCAAAACTTTCCACCTTTTGAACCTTTTAAGGACTTCATCTTTAGATTTTAGAGCATAAACCCACACCATTCTAGAAAAATCATTTATATATGTCAGAAAAAATTTATAACCACCTAGAGAGGTTACCTGTGCAGGTCCCTACAGATCAGAGTGTATGTAGCCAAGCTTTTCTTTGGTAGTGTGAACTGCAAATTTAAACTTTATCCTATAAGCCTTCCCTAATATACAGTCTTCACATAATCCCAAAGAGTTCAGCTGATCTTTCCCAAACACCCATTTCTTTTCCAGTTTCTTCAACCCCTTCTCACTCAAATGTCCTAACCTTAAGTGCCAGAGCTTAGTTTTATCCTCACCACTCTCAGTTATACTTGCCTCCCCAATGACTCTTTGTCCATTCATAACATACAGACCATTGTTTTTGTTGCCCTTCATTATGACCATTGAGCCCTTTATCACTCTCAACACATCTTTCTCAGCCTTCACAGTACATCCCATTTGATCTAACATCCCTATAAAAATTAAATTTCTTTTAAGATCAAGAATATGTCTAACTTGTGTTATTTCTTTTACCACACCATCAAACATTTTCAGGCTAACAGTCCCTATACCATCTACTTTACATATGGAATTATTCCCTATTAATATCATACCACCATCACATGACTGATATGATGTAAAATAGTTTCTATTTGGACACATATGAAAGGTACATCTTGAGTCAAGAACCCACTCACCTTAAATCTTTTCTTTGGAAGCTACAAGTACTTCAGTTGTTTCATAACTAGATTAATCTGTGGCAATTATTGCATTCCCTACTTTATCCTTTGAATCTTTGATCCTGGACTTCCTCTAAGGGCAATCCCTCTTGAAATGCCCTTCCTTATGACAATGGAAGCATTTAAGCTGCTTCTGTTTTGCTTAGATGTTCCTTGTTTCTTTCATTTGCCTTCCCTCTTCTCAGGTCTGCCTCTGGCTATTAAACCCTCACCAGACTCACTATCAGTCTTCTCTTGCTTGTCTTTCAACTTCTTTATTCCAAGAGCTGATTTAACCTCTTCCAAAGAAAGTGTATGTCTCCAATATAATAGAGCGTCAACAAAAAGCTCATATGATTTAGGCAATGAGCTAATTAACAGAAGTGCTTTACTCTCATCACTTAAACCTTCATCAATATGCTCATCAAGTGATGATTCTTCAACCATCCTTAATGAGAACATTTTCTTTTTTATGTACAGCCTATTTGCAAGAGATTTTGCCATATATAGATTCTCTAATTTTGTCCACAGCCCTGTAACAATTCTTTCTTTCGCAACCTCCCTTATCACATAATCCCCTAAGCTGAGAATGATAGTACTCCTTGCCTTCTTATCGATCTCAGCATCTTGTTCAAGAGTTGTAGAAGAAGAGCCCTCTATTCCCTCTTTCTTGGAGGCTGGTTCAATGGCATCTCCCAAACCTTGAGTGATCAGCAGAGCCTCCATCTTGATCTTCCACATATTGAAATCATTCTGGCCTGTGAACTTTTTCAGATCGATATTGGTACCCATTTTTAAAATCTAGAGCCAGAGAGCAGTAGCTCTGATACCAATTTGTTGTGGTTTAGACCCAAACTACCGAGACCAAACTCACCCCAAGAACACTTAACTCACTGATAGATGTGTATAAGAGACAGGTTCTTGAGTCAAGATCAGTGAGTTAAGTGTTCTTGGGGTGAGTTTGGTCTCGGTAGTTTGGTTCTAAACCACAACATATTGGTATCAGAGCTACTAGATGTGTATAAGAGACAGGTTCTTGAGTCAAGATCAGTGAGTTAAGTGTTCTTGGGGTGAGTTTGGTCTCGGTAGTTTGGTTCTAAACCACAACATATTGGTATCAGAGCTACTAGATGTGTATAAGAGACAGGTTCTTGAGTCAAGATCAGTGAGTTAAGTGTTCTTGGGGTGAGTTTGGTCTCGGTAGTTTGGTTCTAAACCACAACATATTGGTATCAGAGCTACTAGATGTGTATAAGAGACAGGTTCTTGAGTCAAGATCAGTGAGTTAAGTGTTCTTGGGGTGAGTTTGGTCTCGGTAGTTTGGTTCTAAACCACAACATATTGGTATCAGAGCTACTAGATGTGTATAAGAGACAGGTTCTTGAGTCAAGATCAGTGAGTTAAGTGTTCTTGGGGTGAGTTTGGTCTCGGTAGTTTGGTTCTAAACCACAACATATTGGTATCAGAGCTACTAGATGTGTATAAGAGACAGGTTCTTGAGTCAAGATCAGTGAGTTAAGTGTTCTTGGGGTGAGTTTGGTCTCGGTAGTTTGGTTCTAAACCACAACATATTGGTATCAGAGCTACTAGATGTGTATAAGAGACAGGTTCTTGAGTCAAGATCAGTGAGTTAAGTGTTCTTGGGGTGAGTTTGGTCTCGGTAGTTTGGTTCTAAACCACAACATATTGGTATCAGAGCTACTAGATGTGTATAAGAGACAGGTTTAGACCCAAACTACCGAGACCAAACTCACCCCAAGAACACTTAACTCACTGATCTTGACTCAAGAACCTTCCAAGAATCACTCAACACTCTAAGAATCAAGAATAAGAAACAAATCAAAGACAAAACGCACATGAATTTAAGTGGTTAGCACCAAACTAATGATGCCTACATCCACTGGAAACAAGCACTGTGATTTCACTTTTTATTGCTTTCAAGAGTTACAAAGAACATTAACACAAATGGAGAAAAGAAGCTTTTCACAATTCTCTCTCACAGTATGCACTATTCCAAATATAATGAGGAGTTTTGCTTGTGTGCAGATCAACATGTTTAAATTTTTTTAGAAAAAATATTGGCCCAATGCTGCAGTGCATTCTATATTAATGAAGATCTTTTACAACAAAGATGAGATGCCAGCGGATTATGTGCCTCCAACCTTTAATGCCACCACATGGCAAGCATTTGATTATTAATGGCCGAGAGTCACTAATGAATTGAAGTTCGGGAAAGTCAACTTCCATTATTTTAAAATAGCTATTAAAATAAAATATATGCATGATATTTGATAGGACAATGCATGTAAATTGTTGGAACTAAAGGGTAGGGATGCTTAAAAATCCGAAGAATAAACCATAGGTTGAAATTATTAGTTATTTCTTGTAAGTTGTAATCAGTTGCATGATTTGGTAAAAATAGGTAAAGTTAAGGGTGTGTTCAGGAAATAAGGAGGAGAATTGAGTTTTGACTATATTAATCCCAAAAATGGTTTGTAAATCAAGTATATTTATTTGGCATGCTGGCACTTTTAATGTAGAAGTCATATATATATATATTTGACTGAACATTGATTTTTTACTAGAATTTTCTTTTAAATGCCAATTTTTGGTCTTTTTAACTTTGATGTACATAACTTTGGTATATTAAGTACTTTTTTTATTTTTTTAAAAAAATGGTTTATTAAAACTACAAGAGTAAAGTACATAATTGTCATACCAAATAAGATATCAAAATAACACCAATGAATGCACCAGCAGCAAAACTTACTAAACCAGTAATACCAAAAACAAAAAAGGAAGGCAACCACTCCCAGTCCCCGCTCTCTTAAGTATCTTTAGTGCCCGCAAAACCATATTGTCCACATTGGCAACATTTAAATATAAGATTTTTTTTTCTTTCGAGATAGTCTCTTAATGCATAAGGAACTATATCGTCATTATGATGACCGTTGTATTGATAATTGGCGTAATGGAACTCGACAATTCATCCGGGAAACCTTCTATTTGGGGTGGTTGGTGTTGCTGGTTTGATACTTGTTGTTTAATTTGTCATTACTTGTTTGGCCCTTGCTGGTTTGATGGCTATTCCATGATCTTGAGAATGTTCAATTAAGGAAGCGAGGGAACTGTAAAGTAGAAATACTATAAGTATATTGAGCACTTACAAGTACACTTCTTCAGCCATCACAATAATAGGTTGCTATCCTAGTTTAACTGTTTGACAACCGTGGCACTAGCTTCCAAAATGATCTTTAATAGTCTTTTAGCAAAAAGACATAAACTTTTGTTAACTTAGCTTCATCCACAGAAACAAACTCCTCTTGGAAAGCCAAGAGTGAATCTCTGTTCTTTGGGATCATCCGTAACATTTTTTTTCTTTTTTGGGGTAAGAACAAAAGATTATGTAAAGAACTATATGAGATATGTACAAGAATTAGTGGGACTACAATATACTTAAATAAGGACGAGAAGTCGCATTTTAAACAAAACACTTAAAAAACTATACAGACCAAAAAGTGTTCAAAACCCAAAACAATATAGTTCATTGAGAATGCATCCCTTCTTAGGACATAGAAGATTCACAATCAAGCAAAATAAAAAGAAAGAAATATATTTGAATTCAGTATTAATATATGCTCATAGGGAAGCCCAGAACTTTACACTGTCATACAGGTGTGAAGGATCTTCCCCAATTTTGTTATCAAATATTATCTAGTTTCTTTCGTTCCATAAGACCCAAAAAATAGTTAAGACTACACAGTCTCAGAGAACCCCTACTTTTCCTCTCCCTTTTAAGCAAGAAAATTTTTCCAATAGAAGGGACTAACATGAGGCAGGAGCTGACCAACTTCTCTCTCATATCATTAAGATAAACGTCATGTAGGATCTCAAGCATCTAAGATCATCCATGACTTATGTAAAACAAGTTATATGCTGACAAAATTGTATAAGGTGATGTCAAGTATCTCTTCCGCTTCTTCTCCTCGAGAAGGGTCAAATAAACATAAATCAATTCTCCATATAGCAATATACACCATCTTATAAGCTGGCAACTTTTTTTTTTCTTTTTGAGTTGATAGTGTAGAATTAAAATTTCAACTTATATATTGAAATGAAATTATAGTAATAAATTAATAGTATAGAATTTATACGTTTATCTTTTAGTTTTTCTTTCATCAATCTTGACTTTTTTACCATCATATTTCAGTCAGAATAAAGGTTTTTTGCCTTCTTTTAAAGACATTGGAATCATCTACACAATGATGGGCCAACACAAACCCTTGTCTCAGTAATCAATCTTGACATTGGAATCATCTATGCCAAGCATGATATTAGATACGACAGTCTTGATGCTATTTAACATTGAAGGAGAAATTTTCTCTTCAAGGTTGCGGTTCATTGTTTTGATCAAGCAATTCATAGTTAGCATGAAGTCATTTGCCTCTTTTTTTTTTCTCCCTCTCTCTCTTCATAATTAATCAGGGTTTTGGGAGAGTATTGATGCTATATAAGAATAAGAAATCAAGAATATACCACATAGTAATTAGATAATAACATTACTTAGAGAAATATGCACACATGAATAGACAGTAGTTAAAGCTTAATATTAAAAGAATATAAAATCGCACTATAAAAAGGGTGCAAGACCAAGAAATTAAGCAAGACGAGTGTAGAAAAGAAAAGAAGTAGTGCAAATGAAGTTACAAGAGGAATCCATAAAAGAATTAAGCAAGCAAAAGAGGCAGCCAAGAGCCAAAAAAAAGGATGGGATCTTTATGAAGCCAAGACAAACTGAAGTTAAAATAAGCAAGAATGAAGCCAATAATTAAACTAGAATGAAGCCAATTGTCAAGTCCAAAGAAGCCAAGTAAGACTAAAGAGGAGAAGAAGAAGGGCAGCAAGAGACAATTCAACAGGTGAATAATTGGTCATTATCGAAGCATAAACAAAATGAAGCATAAGCAGAGATTCCACATCACAAGCTTCAACAATAACATACTTGTAGACAAGCTTGAGCAAGATGTACAAATAAATATAAGAACATGTATACTTTTGTCAACTTAGCTTCATCAGAAGCACAAACTTTCTCGAAACGCCAAGAGTAATCCTTTCAATCCTTTACGATCATTCATGCACATAGAAGGGGGAATGATATGCTGACAAAAAGGTAGGTCTATATTAGTATATCATATGTTACCCCTACGCGATGTTTTTCTACGATCTCGATAAGAATGGCAAATGATGACATACAAATATTTATAAGACTATAGCAATGATGTTAATGGGCTGATCTGCAAAAGTTCTCGGACTTATTTGAAAATTGGTGAAAGTTCTGGATCATTGTGAAAATATTTACAATAAGTGTGCTGACGTGTATAACAGACAAAATACGACTCTGTTAGATTTAGTCATGAAAACACCCCGTAAGCTGCAGCTATACAAAGCTCACTCGTGGCTCTATTTTGCTGTCAGTGACCTTCGTTTCTTAGCCTACTTTTCTTTGGATTTGTTTCCTTGCATAGAAATCACATTTTCTATGCAATGCATGATCTTGGAGCATTGTGATTTGATCAACAAAAGCGTACGTTTCTTCCCTTCAAATATTGTGCACTGCGCTTTCATTCATTCAAAATGCAAATTTAAAATGCAAAACAAAATATCCGGCCTTATTGATAAAAAAACAAATCAGATGATGAACATTATTGTAATCCTAGGACTAATTGGCAAACAACAAAATCAGACTTTTCCAAAACAGCAGCAAAACCCCTTGAACAATTTGAAAGTCCAGCAATGGTCATCCGTTGACGCACTCATGGCAATGCGTGTGGCTTCGGCAAGAGAACTATCAAGGAAAAGTTGCAAGAAAAATCATGGAAATTGCCTCGACATATCTCAAAGAAGTAGTTCTAGCAAAGATATGCAAGAGTGGTGATCATCGTTCAACTCACACCTCATATGAAGAAATACTGTTAGCACAGTTGTTCTTATAAGTTTGATAACAAAAATCGTTACTACTACTTTAGGGTTCTTACAAGGCAAGGTCATGGTAAAACTCTACAGTTGCTGAGATTTTTTATCTTTGCCGAATGTTGTATATCGCTTGAGACGAATGCAGTGTCAAAATGTCGATTTCTGTCCTGCCAGTTAAAGGGTAATTTTCCACCAAAATGGAGATTGCCTCTCCTATATCCGATCTTCCACACTACTTCCAGTCATTATACAATAGTGGCATCATACACCGTACAAAATTTACAGATCATTTGAACTATATTATGTAGTACCAGTCTATGATATGCTATCGCCTAAATAAGCAAAAACCCTTTTTTTGAATTTCCGACCTAAGTCCAAAATTTCAGATTCCCTCATCTGCCTACTTATGCTATCAGATTGCCCCCGTCTTTCTTCTTTCCTTGACAACCTAGTCGCAACATCAACAGTCAAACTGGCCATATCTCTGCTGCTTGTTAATACTTGCAAGACAATAGAAGAGTATGAAGGATTTGACACAAGCCGATTGAGTAATATAAGAGTTTCCCGTATCAGTAATGTCCTACATACAAAAGTGCTCGTGGTATAAGCAGCTATGAACACAGAAAGATTATGGGGAAGCTAGGCACCCCTTTGCTATCAATTTACCTTGCTCTAAACAAGTCTGCAGGCACGGTATAAGCTGATGATTCTGTGTCTATCTCCGCTACTAATACTTGCAAAATCAGCATCAGGAAGTTTGCCTCTCTAGGTAGCTTCTGACTCACCAGAATTTCAACACCAGGTCTCCCATATGATACTATCAAAGCTAACAGAATAATAGCATTTCTCCGAAGTTCCAAGTCCTGAAAGTCCATTTATTTTAGATAGTATAACAGACATAATTTTATGGCAGGTATTACTGAGAAAAATAGGATTTAAGACAGAATCAGTTAACTCAGAAAAGACAAAAGGCAACAACTTTTTGATCCACTTCCAGGTTGAAGAGTATTCAACTGAGAGTTTGATGGACCAACAATTGACAGTGGCCACAGATAAAACCCTTAAGTGGAGACAACTGTACAGACAAGTTACGCGCTCACAATTGTTTAGATCCAGGAAATGAGTTAAACATCTAGTAAAGGTAATATTTATACAATAACATACACTAGGTCCTAAACTTTTCAGTGACATCTTTATCTGCTCTAGGTTTCAGGTGCAAAATGAAACTTTCATACAGAAGAAGAAGAAGATTTCAAGAGGGAAAGAAAGAACATAGAGTGCATAGAGAACAGAAAAAAGGTTGAAATGCTAAAAATGAAAAACATAAATAAGGGCATATACGTATCAAACAAGAAAAGAGAATTTAAAAAACAGGAGTAATGCCTTTAGATCATATTTAACCTGCAATGATGCGCACATTACTGATATTTCACAAAACTTTCATCATCTTAGCATATCAAAACTGCTGATAGACAACTTGAAACAAGAGGTTGAGTTGAAAGAGAGGAGGCTCTGAACTTACAATGCCTAATGAGAGTGATAGCTTGTTGACAAGCACCAAGTAATGCCATGGGATAAATACTAAGAGCTCCACTACTTTTGTTAGGCCCACACTACTAGCCTAAAATTTTTTAGGTTTAATGGTGCCTCCACATGTATCTAAGTCTATCTTACCAAAGTGGTGTTGTGTTTGAATCTGCTATTATATTAGTTAAATGATAGCACAGAGAAACTTGACCCTCCATTAAAATCCTTGCAATGTCAATTAATTAAATTTTCATCAACATCTGTGGATTGTTTTAAAATATTATAGTGCATCCCTACAAATTTAAAGTTTTGGGATGAATAGTTATGCAACTAACACAAACAAAGGTTTACATCTAATAATAGTTTGTTATTATAAAGTAAACTCATAAGCAGGGGCATAAAATCAAGCAGCTAGAGACACAATAACTCAATGCAATGATGATAATAGTGATACTATATCAAATAAATGAAAATTTGAAATTCATCTAATAGAGTGCTACCTGTACACTGGTTCCACAACAACCTATACAGTCTGCCAAGCCCTCCAAGATTGAAGGCGAAAGATTTACATGACTGTCATCTGCAACACCAGCATTCTCCTCTTTATAACCAGAGCAGAATCTACGAAATATTTTCGGACCTTTTATCCAATCAAGAAATAAAAAATTGTTAGGAAAGTGTTGCAACTATGAGCAAATCTATAAATGCCAACTTTAAATCTCAAACATACGAATGAATGGGGTTATCAGAGAGGAGATGAGAGTAGCAGTAAGTTTTAAGATCACTCAAAGTGCTCTGCTAGTCAGCTTGAAATTAAAAAGTAAAAAAAAAAAAAAACAATAGCTCAAAGTATTAGAGAGCACTAATTAGAGTTCTTGTCTGAAAACTACCACTTAAAAGGGTTGGAACTGGTTCTATATTGCATCATGTATGGACAGAAACTTAGAGTGGTTAATCTGATACGACGTTTGAACATCTAGTTCTTCTTCTCGCCCTTACTTTGATTTGGCCGCTTAGATTGACAAAACTTTCTGATAATGTTATGAAAAACATGTTTGAACTATGTACAAGATAATCTAACAAAATATTGAAGCTAACTAGACTAAAACAAAAGAAGAGCAAACCTGTAGTCAATACAAAAACAGATAAGTGGCTAAAACGGTAACTGCGTGTGATTCAATTTACTAACACCCATAATAATGATAATAATGGGAGAACAAAATGATGCGGGCTTACAGTTCAGCAGCAGATACAGAAGGCGCACAGCTTCCTTTTGCACTTGTACACCAGCTTCCTTATTTAGCAGCTGTGAAATATTTTCAAATACCAGCTTCTGGCCAAATCTGGTTTAAGCAGGATTTCAATGATGAAATTCTTTTAGAAAAGGGCACCATGTCATGTTAAAACATTTAACAAGAAGAATACTGTTAACTTACTTTTCTCTCTCCATGTAAGAATAACTGCTCATCAAAATCATATTCATGATAGAAATTGCCTCTGATCTTACATGTTCATCAGTAACCCTCATAGTTGTTTGATGTATCAGTTCAAAGAGAGAAACCCAATTTACACGAGAAAGAGAAGTTGCCGTGACAGGACTCCAGATTCCCTTTTTGTGTAGAGTTTCTGCATCAGAAAATCTTGTTCCAAAAGGATTACAGCCTGAAGAAGCCTCATCCCGTCTTAAATAAAACAGTCTATTTTCTGCAGTGTAGGATCCATGAAGATCTCGGACGTTGTCCCTAGAAAGAACTCCCTCGACCATGACATTTTCCCTGAGTAGAGTGCACTGGAAAGATCAAATCAAAGTTCATAAGCACGCAAATATAAAAGATAGAAGCATAACATTACTGAGCACGAGCTATCAGGCAACTGGTGAATGAAAAGGATATTAACTAGTCTACTCCCAAAATGAAGCTAATAAAGGGAAAGAGTAATATTACAGCTACAAACTCTTGTACAAACTGACATGGCATTAGATGATTGGTTGAATGAAAATATAAAATTAAAAAAAAAAAAAAGTGGGCCAAGTGATGTTTTCATTCAACCACTCATGTTATACCACATCAGTTTGTATATATTATTTTGTACGAAGGAGTTTGTAGGTGTATCATCATTGCTCTAAAGGGAATAATAACTAAATTCTGTATCCATGATATCCTAGGTAAGATCCTCCTTGGGACCTTAGAATGAGGAATTCAATTGAGGACAACTGAGTTGGCAAGCAGGTGGGACTGCCCAAAAGGTTGCAGGTCATGCTAGCTTGTGCTCCAGGCCAATTCTAGGCCCACCAAAGCCCGCTTAAATCTATATTTTTTTTTAATATAAAAAATTAAAGTTCTTCAAGTTTCTTTGCATTTATAATTAGATCATTGGAACGAATATAGCTACACCATAAATTTAAAATAAAGTGCTTTATTTCTATTAATTAAAAAATAATAATAAAATTAAGATACAAACACACATTAATTACAAACCTATAAGGAGTAAAAACTGCATCACTATAGTTTTAGCAAACCAAATTACGTTGGCACCCACTTCAATGTCAATCACATGCAATGCTCCACTCTAAATACAAAAATAAAACAAATGAAGTACATTGGTAAAAACCATTTATCTTTGGATTTTCTCAATCACGTCATCACCATCATCTTGTGTTTCATCAGCTATAAAATCACATTTATTATTACATGAGGCATTCGAGTATTCAATCAACCAATATCTAGGCACCAAAATTACCAGCTAACCACAAGCCATTGTACATGAGAAGTTATATTGTCACAAGCCATTGTACAAAAAATAGTGAAGGTCTTCAAAGGTTGTTTCCACTAATTCAATAAGTCTAATGGTTCTGATTGTTGTCTAGTTAAAATATTTGCTAAATCAATTCTAAATCTAAACAATTTATCAGGTATGGAACTTCTACCATCAACATTTTCTTGCAATTATCGACCAACACAAGTCATTATCACTAGGAGTAAACTTGAAGTGGACCCATTATTGTTGTAATACTTTGTTCATTATCTCAGTTGATAATGACAGAAAACATAAGGAAAGGAATCATAGTTGTATTTCCATGCCTCATTTATTACTCAGTTTATTTGAAGAATTTTAACTTGTTTCATATCAGAAAATGGTAAATCTGAATTTAGCCGATTTGATAAGCCCCAGCAAGCGGGTAATGCCTAGCCTTACATTAGTGGGCCCAAGCTAGGCCTAGCCCAGAACCTCAAATGGGCTTCAACATTTGGACATTGCCCACCCTTTTGACACCTTTAATTAAAAGTAGTTCCCCGGTTGCTAACAACCACCTTTTTAAATCACTAGATATTGTCAAATGTAACAATTGTAGCCACATGCAAAGCACGTCCATCAAGCACGAACACATCTATAGGATACCAATAAATGCAAACATGACATAACAATAGTACAACTAAAATAAAATTAGAGGATTTGACACATGACCACATGGTCATCTCAACTCTAATAACCTACCAAGGTTACCATTAACCTAGAAGCTTAAACAACAGCTCAGTAGGAGTACTTCAGCTGTAATAAACCATTACCAAGGAGCAAAAAAGAATACATATGATCATGGCACAATTAAAGGTAACGAATAAATGAAACCCTGAACTCAATAACCAAAAATCCCATAGCTTCAAAGTATGTGATCAACCTAAAACAATGAAAATAAGAGCACAAGTCTACAAGTGTGTATGTCATGCCAATGAAGCAATACCTTTCTCCAGCTTTATTTTTCAAAGTCAAAAGATGCTTCAAGAACACTTTTAGTACACGCAAAGAGTTGCTAACAACCACCACCTACAAAAGGAACAAATTCCTCAGCATGGACAACACAGATTTTCTGAAAAAAAATGGAAATCACCAAAACTCTGAAAAAATTAAAACAAACAAATAATGGAAACTGGAAAGAGAGAGAGAGATTTAAGAACATTCAAAAGTTCAAGATAAACATACTTGCGGCAAAACATTTATGGATAGGTTTACATAACTGAATATCACAGAGTAAAATATTGATCCAATAGTGAATTTCCATAGTGCACGTGCAGATTCTCTAGCCAAGAGTTTAGGGCTTGGCAGATAAGTAATCCTTGGTACCATTTATAGAAGAGATTCTCGTGGACATCAATACATTCCAAGTGATTTTACTCTAGCAAATTTAGGATCAAAGACAGAAATTACTTTTTTATTTAACCATATTGTGTTATTTCATATGTTCAAAGAAAAAAGAAAAAAGAAATTTTCAGCGAGTGCCAAATGCCGAGCTAGAGCTTCTTACATTGTAGTTGTTGATTCATTCTTCTTCTTCAAAAGCACAATTAACATCATAAAACAAAAATAGATATGTCCCTTTCCTCATCTATTATCAGCAAAATAGAGAATACATATTTGAGATCTAATCATACAAATAGTAATGTTGGAGATAGACATTACTTTTTAATTTAATCACATTGTGTTGCTCATATGTTATAAATAAATAAATAATTCAGTGAGCACCCAATCCATAGAAACATCATAAAACAAAAATAGATATTTCCCCTTCCTATCTACATTATCCAAATAAAAAGTAATAACGCATTTATGGGAAGTAAGCATACTAATAGCAAACCAAAAAAAAAAAAAACACTACTCACATTATTAACATTGCAAAGACCAAGTAAGGGTTCAAGCAAAGTCTCCAACTGCATCACTCCATTACCAATCTGAATTTAGGAATGAATCAAACTAAAAAAAATCAATATTACTAGTATTAATCAGTTTAGGATTGCAGGTAAAAAAATCAGGGTACCAATCAGATTAGGCTGAAGATGATAGGTAACAGTGATTGATGCTACTTGAGTTACTATATATAAAAAACTTGGCCACTCTTTAGAGAGTTACTAAATCGGTGGCACCAAGTACTAAAGTGCAAGAAATACAAATAATGCATAAATAGTAATATTGTATCACATAGACCCAAACATTTAAATATTATTGTCCATAGCAATCCCAATCGATAATATAGTTTATAGAGAATGGTTAAACAAATGTGGGTCGAATGCTATAGGAATCACCAAAATGCACCGGAAAGTTTGATAGTTGGCATCATTACAGTAGAACTAAAAATAAAAGACCGTAGAGGAAAATTGATATTGTCATATGATGTTAATAAAAACTCTAATCATTTGCTGCTATTGAATTCTGAATGGGCAAAGGTCATCCGGTACTATACTAGAAATGCAATTGAAAGCACTGATATTTCCCTTTTATAACTCAAAGAGAAAACAAGAAACTGTGAAAAGGAAACAGGGCACAGCAATAATCTAATCCATTGTTCTGCTTCCATGTCCTAACCTCCACAGGCATATAGTACAAGGGAAATGCAAGTGGAAACAAAAAAAAAGAAAAAAAAAAATAACCAACCAAGGGTACAGGCATATAGTACAAGGGAAATGCAAGTGGAAACAAAAAAAAAGAAAATTGGTGGAAAATTGTATTCAATGCTGTCAATATTAACCAACCAAGGGTCAATATTCAATATTCAATGCATTTCAAAAGTGTACTAATGGAAAATTGGTGGCGGAAAATAAATATTTATCAACATGGACGAATCCTCCCAAACTTTTCCAAATTGCTGTCACTTGCAACGTAAACTAGCGCTGCAGATGGAAGAACATGGTCTTCAAACATGTTTTGTCTTAACAAGTATATAAAACAGCATCAGTGAGAAGTACCTTTGTCAACACAGAATAGAGATGACTTATATTTACAGCTTCAGAACTAGGATCAGTGTCTGCATGGTGGTGCTTCGAAGCTCCAACTGAACTTTTAACTGGCAGAGAGACTTTCATTATCGATGATGTATTCATGTTCATACAACCAAAAAGGGCATGAAACTCTTGTGAACAATCCACAAACAACTTGGATATCATAGTTTTTCCCAATTCTTGGTCTCCTGGGGAGCCCCATATGGCCCGCAACTTTTGCAGATGATCAGAATGGGAAGCTTGATCCACTTGGATTCCTATAGCCTTACAGCTTGAGCTGGCTAACATACAACAAGGAAAAAGCACTGAAATATCAAAAAAAACTAGCTAAAAAGAAAAAAATCAACACATTCTTGCCTCCAACTCATTTCTTACCTGAATTAATTTGATTGCCAACCTGATCTGAATCTTTTGCCTTTTGAAATTGTTGGAAAACCTCATGATGATCCAGTGAAGGAACTCCATTTTTCCTGTTACGACAGCCAATATCATTCACAAATTTTTTTTTTTTACACTACAACCAAAGGCAATATATACATATGGAAATGCCAATTACCTAAATTTATCTTAAATTTACAATTACATATTCCATTGAAACAATAGATTCTATGTGCTAAAACATGAACATAAGAAGTTATAGCTGCTCAGAGGCACTTCGAATTTTATCTTAAATTTACAATTACATATTCCAATGAAAAAATAGATTATATGTGCTAAAACATGAACATAAGGAGTTATAACTGCTTGGAGGCACTTCAGTTTCAGATATCCTTCGGTACAAGTTCTCATTATAAAATGTGGTATATGCCACATGTCCATTAACCAATTGCAATACAAATCCTCTAGTGTATGAGACGGTACACACCAGGTACACACCAATATTAAACTTCAAAACAGTACTCCTAGCCTAGTGTACAACAAAACACTAAATTTAGAAAATCTTCAGAATTAGCTAAACTTCAACCAATCCAAAGCCAAATTACCCTGGAAAAGAACATATACAAAGCTTAATATCTTAAGTGGTATTGTCTAGAGTTAGTAAGTCAGAAATATTAAGGTGCCATCATCTTAGCGCTGAAAGTTTTACCATGATAATTCTTTGGTTTCAAAATAAGGCTAATTAGGGTGATTAATTTAGGCAATATTAAGGGTGACTTAGTCTTAAAAAATGTTCTCACCATAGACAATTTTTAAAGCCATTTTTACCTACGCCAGTGTGCTTTGTATTGCTTTTAATTTCGATTCTGCTGTTTCCCCACATTCTGAAGGAGTTTTTGTCCTTCTCTGTTTCTTGTTACGCAAGGCAAACATTAAAGATTTTATGATAAATTTAACTAATTTAAAAATAGATCACATATACTAGCTCAGGAACTCCCACACTAGCAATGGAGGATCTCTCATATGGACCATCTCAATCATATACGAGCTTATGTGAAAAAGGAAAAAAGAAAAAATCTTGGATAGTTCATTATGAAAAAAGATCAACCATTAGCTTAATTAAAACCTTCAAATAGATAAATTCCACCAGAAATGGAACAATTAAAAAAATTAAAATTAAAAAAGACTGAGAAAATGACATGCAAAAAAGAAAACAATTTTACTAACAGTTTTTGACACTTGGAGTGATGAATATTAGCAATCAGCTTCTCTTTCTCATTTTTGTCCTTCTTAAGTTCCAAGCATTCATGTTCCTGAGAAATCGCATTTTAAAAAAAATATCAATGCACGCCCAACTAAAAATAAATAAATAAATTTCAAAAAAAATTCAGAATCCATACCATTTCTGAGAGCTGCTTGGATACAAGTCCGAGCTCCCTCTGTAAATCACAATTAAGGGAAAAAAAAAAGACATTTCATAAAAGAGTATTACGATTAAGGAATCGCATTATTGATTTAGAAAAGGAGATGAAAGTAAAAACCTAACCTTGAGATGCTGAATTTCAAGATCCTTGGCGTCAACGGCGGAGGCGGGGGCGGCGGCGGTGGTTCTCTGAGAGAGGTTTCTTGGAGGCGAGTAACTGATTATTGGATTACTATTGTTATTGTTATTATTATTATTCATGGCACTGGAAATGAGAGGAGGAGGTTGCGAGAAGAAAGCAGTTGAAGAAGAAGAGAGAGCCAACTGTTCTACTTGATTCAGTTCCTCTAAGAAATCATCGTCCCATACTTCCATATTTTCTCCGCTCATTTTAATTTTATTTTTTTATTTTCCTTTTCTTTTTCTTTCTTTTCTTCTTCTTCTTCTTCTTCTCCCCCTCAGGTGAAATTGCAGTGCTTTTCGAATTTCGAGTGCGCCTTCTTCGCGGTTAACGTAGGGTTGCGGCCAGACAAATTTTCTTTTTTTTTTAATTTTTTTATTCTATTTGAATTTTGAAATACCTTTTCTATTTTTATAATGGGAAAAATAAAATAAGTGCCCGCAATGTTTTTAATAAAGTGACTTTGTACTAACGGGTCTCCTTCATAAGTTCTCTCTCTCTTACTCTCTTAGAGAGAACTATGAATAGAAGAGTAAAGGGGTCTTCATGACTTTTTAAGTTAACTCACCGGTCGGGTGGTGAAGAGAGGAAGAGAACTTATATTTTATCAATCTTCATAAGTTCTCCTTCAATCTTTTATCAATCTTTTTTAGGCATAACTCTTAAAGTGAAGAGAGGAAAAGAAGTGAGGGGTTGGTGAGCTCTTTGTTACAGCTTTCAAGGTAAGCAGTATTCTTTTAGCTATGGAAACAGAGGAACTAATAAGAAAATGTAGTGCTATAACGCTGGAAGAGGAAGAAGAGGAAGAAGAGGACAAAGTCATGTACGGGGGAAACAGGATGGCAAAAATAGTAGTTAGTTTAGTCTTACAACTTGGGGAGACTGAGTTGGTGAAGGGTTTGAACACTGGGAGTAAATTGTTAGGTGAGTATAATGACTTTTTCAGCCCTTAAAAAGTCCTTATAACTATGGACACAAAAGAACTAATCTGCAAGTTAGGGGAAGACAAAGAAAAGGTAGTAAATTTTGAAGGAAGCGTGAAAAATAAAGAGAGAGAAGTGGCGGTCGATTGTTTGGTGAGCAAAATACTTCACACAAGAAGTGTAAATGATTAAAGAGCAGCTACAACTAG
Organism: Citrus medica; assembly: GCA_002013955.2. Classification (NCBI taxonomy): domain Eukaryota; kingdom Viridiplantae; phylum Streptophyta; class Magnoliopsida; order Sapindales; family Rutaceae; genus Citrus; species Citrus medica. Next base: position 556,785 of record MKYO02018898.1, on the reverse strand, counting down.
TGTGGAGAACAGTTAAAGAAGTAAGGATTGGTGGCCTGGGGAACAATATTTTTATGTTCAAGTTCACTCTGGAACCAAATAAAAGAAGAATAATGTCAGGAGGTCCATGGCATTTTAAGTTTTAACAGAGCATCGATTTTTCTCACAGAGCCAAAAGGTATCGGCGAGATTACAAGACAAGCTTGCACACATACATCATTTTGGGTGCGGCTCAGGATTACATCCATTATATGTATGGAAAGAAATACACTCAAGATCTAGGAGAGCAGATTGAGACGATGGAGGAAGTAGAGACAGATGAGAATGGAGAATGCATTGGGGAAATCACGAGAATACAGATATCTATTGATATAACACAGCCGCTTACTAAAATGATTTTTCTCAAACAAGAACATGGTGAAAAAAACTCAATACCGGATTTTTGCTTTTGCTGTGGACACATTGGGCATAACTTTTAGGAATGTGGTGAGTATAAGGGACAACCAAAAGAAGAGCTGCCATATGGTATTTGGATGAAGACAGTCAAAGTAGGTGAGAAAGCCAAACATAATCGAAAAAAAGGAGTGGTAGAGCAGAAATTTTGGAAGAGTGGAAAATAAACTAACAAGCTTAGTGCAGCGGGACGATCACGAAGCTTCTCAGCAAGGGCATGTTGAAATGAACTCGAGTATTGTAACAAGGTCAAAACTCGTTAATGAGATGGTGGGTCAAGTAGCAAAACAAGTAGGCGATGCTGAAGTGGAGCGGTTATGTGAGGATCATTTAATGCAAACAGTGGGAGAACCAAAAAAGAAGCAAGGCAAGGCCAAAGCAAGCAACAAGCGACAATAGATGGCAATGGAAAGTTTCTGGATATCCAAGCAATCAAGCAGAAAAAGAAAATATAGAGAAAAGAGAAAATAAGGAGGCTGCAATAATTGAAGTTTATAAAGGGGAAGTCGACCTTGACTATCAAACCCAAGAGGGAATCAAACCAAAGTCGAAGGTCTAAACAAAGAAGTAGACAAAGGCTTGTGCACAAACCACTCACGGCCCAATAAAAGAAAGTAGAAGCTACAAACCCGTGTTATTAATACTAAATGAATCTATAAATTTGCCCAATTGCTTCCAAATGAACTAGAAATGATCCAATTGAACCAAGCCCAAGGCATAAGAGAGCAAAGCTATCTAACCCTTTAAAACCAGCAATAGAGCATAAGCAACAACATTTTCCATCAGTAAACTCAAGTTAAACTAGGAATCATTGGCAATGGAGGAAGTGGAGCTAACAGCTTTAACTGCAACAGAGATATCGACGAAGGCTGGTAACTAGCCCGCCGAAAGCTATAAAAATCATTAGCTAGAATGTTCAGGATTTAAGGAATACCCGAACGTTTCTAGCACTACAAAAAAAATTTCAATTGCACAAACCTCAACTCTTATTTTTACGTGAGACAAAACTTGTGCATGTGCAAATGAACCAAATAAGTAGGAAGTTAAAGTTTAAGAATTGCTTTAGGGTGGATAGAAGTCGTAAAGGAGGCGACGTAGCGATGTAATGGACCTCAAAGATTGAAGTGCAAATCAAATCTTTCAGTAAACATCATATTAATGCTTAGGTGCAAAATGAAAATAGGAAGCACCTAAGATGCATAGGTGTTTATGGTCACTCCAAATGGAGCAATGAAAGCATACATAGATGCTTTTGAGGCATTTAGCAGATTTATCCTCTTCATTTGGCGATTTTAATGAGGCATTACACCCTTATGAAAAAATAAAAAGTAATATGAGTTAAGCATGATTGGTGAATTTAGAAAAGCTCTACAAGATTACAATCTAGTAGATATAGGGTATAGAGGATATCCGTTTACTTGGGCTAATAAAAGGTATAGGTCACAATTTATTGAGGAACGATTGGACAGGTTTTGTGCAATGAGAAGTTGAGTGATACATTTCATGATTGTAGAGCCATTCACATTCCAATGTGGACCTCAGATCATTGTCTGGTACCGATGGAGGTTCACAAAAGAGGCAATGGATTATAATGGAGAAAAAAAAATCCATGAGAATTCATTACGAGAATATGAGAAGTTCATATGAAGCTTATAAAAAAATAATTGCAAGAGAGTGGAGTTTCAGTGGAAGCTGGAACGAAGGCAAACTCATAGATTTATTTTAGAAAGTCACTAAAGCATCGATGGCTAGGCTAAACTGGTAGAGTAAGGAAGAATTTGAAAGAAGAGAAAAAAGTTTGAGGAATTAACGAAACATCTATAGAGGTTGAGACAGAGTTGTGTGCAATATGAAAATATGGATGAAATAAAGCGAGTGGAAAGACAAATTCATAATATACTTGCTGATAAAAAAATCTCTTAGAAGCAATGATCACGGGTGGATTGGCTAAAAGAATGGGACAAATACACAAATTTTTTCCATTATAAAGCCTCAATCAGGAAAAAGAAAAATTTAATTTGAGGAATTGAAGATGGAACGAGTAGTTAGACAGAAAAGGCTGAGGAGGTGGAGCATGAGTTTTGTGATTATTTTACAAAGCTTTTCACCACATTTAAACCAAGTCAGGCACAAATAACAACAACCTTAGAAAGGATAACTCCAAGAGTTATGGAAACCATAAATGAGCAGTCTTTTACTATGCAGAAAGTATTTGAAGCTTTGTTTCAAATGTGCCCAACAAAAGCACCAGGACCTGATGGGCTGCCAATAATTTTTTACCAAAAGCACTGGAGAATGGTGAAAATAGGGGTCGTCACAACTTACATGCATATCCTCAACAAGTAAGGTACTATAGCTTCTCTAAACCATACTTACATTGCATTGATCCTTACGATTGAAAATCCTAGAAAAATTACATATTATAGACTAAGAAGTTGGTGTAATATGATTTATAAAATTGGCCAAAACCATAGCAAATAGGCTTAAACAATTCCTCCACTAAGTAATCTTTCCAACACAAAGTGCATTCACTCCTACTAGAATTATAATAAATAATATCATTATAGGTTATGAAGGCTTACGCAAAATTAGATATAACAAGGTGAAAATAAATGGTTTGGTAGCTTTAAAAACTTGACATTAGTAAAGCTTATGATAGAGTAGAGTGGAGGTTTTTAGAACAAGCAATGATCAGTCTAGGCTTTTTTTCCAAAAGTGGGTGAATCTAATTATGATATGCATTACTACAATCTCTTTTGCCGTGATCATTACTGAAGTACCAATAGATTCAATCCAACCTTAGAGAAGGCTTAAACAGGGATGCCCACTATCCCCATATTTATTTATTATGTGTGCATAAGCTTTTTCTTCTTTACTAGTGTAGGCAAAACAGAAAAAACTCATTCATGGCCTATCTTGTGACAAAGATGTGAAGATTTCCCATCTATTTTTTCCGGATGACAACCTTATCTTCACCAGAGCTTCTCTTTTAAATTGTCAGAATTTGAAGAGAATCGTTTATTATTATGTTGATGCATTAGTTCAGCTATTTTGTTTTGAGAAATCATCAATGTTCTTCAACAAAAACATTCAAGAAGGATATGCTTAAGCCATCAAGAATATATTCTAGCTCAAAGTAGTCTCAAGGCATGAAAAGTACTTCGGATTGCCGTCAATGATTAGGAGGAAAATGAGTAGCTTCTTCAATTATGTAAAACTTAAAGTGATGAGTAAGATCTCAAATTGGCAACATAAGTTCTTCTCTTGTGGGGATAAGGAGGCATTGATTAAAATAATGGTTCAAGTTGTTCCAGCCTATGCTATGAGCGTATTAAAAATTCCATTGAGAATTTGTGATGATATTTAGAAAGCAATTGCCAATTTTTGGTGGGGATTAATAAAAGAAAAGAAGGGCATACACTGGGCAAGGTGGGAAAGGTTAAGTCAGGCAAAGAGTTGAGAAGGGCTGGATAATTTGTGATGATATTTAGAAAGCAATTGCCAATTTTTGGTGGGGATTAAAAAAAGAAAAGAAGGGCATACACTGGGCAAGGTGGGAAAGGTTAAGTCAGGCAAAGAGTTGAGAAGGGCTGGGATTTAGAGGCTTTTCCAGTTTCAACCAAGCTTTGGTGGCTAAATAAGGATGGAGAGTGCTACAATTCCCAAACTCTTTAGTAGCTAAAGTATTAAAGGCCAAGTATTTCAAGCAAAATGATTTTCTAAAAGTAAAATTGGGGTCCATTCCTAGCTTTATATAGAGAGGCATTCTTTAGGGAAGACAAGTTATTTCTACTGGCTCAAGATGGAGGATTGGGCAAGGTGATGAGATACAAATATATAAGGCAAAACGGATCCCCAGGCCTTTGACTTTCATACCTATCTCGCAATCAACTTTACCAATAGACTCTTGTGTTTCAAGTTTGATTAATGAAGAGAATTAGTGGGATGTAAATAAAATTTATATCCATTTTGATAAGAGGATGTAGATAAAATTATTAGCATTCCACTACCTCGGTAACCAAGAAAGGACCAACTCTGTTGGCATTGTGAGAAAACAGGAAACTACAGTGTTAAATGTGGATCCCAAGTTACTTTAAGGTTGAAATGTCGTACACTCCCAACAAGCTCTGAAAATTCTAGTAGTCAATGGAAAATTATTTGGACTATTGTGGTACCTAAAAAGCTAAGTATCTTTATATGGAGAGCGGCCAAAAACCTTCTCCCCTCTGCTGAAAATCTTTGGAAAAGGAAGGTAGCTCAAGAACCCATTTGTCAAATTTGTAGAAATGAGAAGGAGAATATTTTTCATACACTGGTAACACATAAGAGAGCTATGAAAATATAGAAGCTAACTAAATTTGTAGAGGAGCTAAATGGAACAAATGGCCAAGATATAATAAGCCTGCTGCAGGGGAGGATGAGTGCGAGAAGTAAAGTTGATGATGAAATGTTAGTGGCTATTTGTTCGGGGATTTAAAACGCAAGAAATCAGTTGTTGTTTAAAAATAAGAAGGAAGATCCACATATAGTGCTGGCCAAGGTTGAAGCTATTATCCATGCTTACAAAAGAACTCAATTATCAGCATACAAACATATGGATAATTAAGGAAAGGTCACGCAACAGAGTTGGAAGCCCCAACCATATGGATGTTTCAAGTTGAATGTGGATGCAGCCACCAACTTGGATAAACAAATTTCAAGTTTTGGGGTTGTTATTAGAGATGCTATAGGAAATGTTATAGTAACTGCAATTAAAGTTGCAACTTTTTTTTTTTGGGAGATGTGGCCCATGTGGAGGCAAAAGCTATGGAATGCAGTCTACAAGTTGCTGGAGATGCAGGGCTATCATGTTTGATTGTTGAGACAGATTCCAGCGAGGTGGCAAATTTTGTTAATAACAAGTAGAGCAACATGAGAGAAATCGTTTGGGTTGTGTAAGAAATTCATAACCTAATGAAGGGTTTCAATTAAATTAAAATCCAGTATATACCTAGATCCTATTATGCAATTGTTCACTTTCAAACTAAGCTAGCTTTGGAGAGAAGCAAGAATGTTGTATCGATGGGTAACGGATGGGTTTATACCCGTCTGAACTGATGTACTTATTTGCTTTGTTGAGTTAGTAGAATGTTTAACTTTCCTTTTCAAAAAAAAAAAAAATATATATATATAAAGTGATTTTGTTGATGAGTTGAAAATGGAAGAAAAATAAGGATTGTTGAACACATTTTACCATTTTCTTTTCAAAATCAACTATAGAGGTGATTTTTTTGACATCAACAATTATTACCACTAAAGAAAAAAAGAGATAAGCATTCAAATACATGTTGATGCACGATAATTACATCCAATATTTTCATCTTGCAAAAATATTAAATTCATATAAATTTATTCCAATCCTAAGCAAGTTTGACTGTCATATTAGTTAATTAGTCCAAAAAAAATTAATCCAACAGAAATGGGACCATTAATTCTTATTTCAACTTGGGTTTAAGTAGGGTAAAATCTCTTTTATCACTCTTTTCATTTTTATTTAAACTAATATTCATATAAATAAAAAATTAATTTCGTAATATATTTAAACTAAGATTTTATATTATATTAAATATCAAAATTTTAATTTAATGATATATTTACACTAGTATTTAATACAAGATTAAAATAAAAAAATTTATTCAATAATTTATTTACAAAATGCTAAATATTAAATTCGACAATTAATAATATAAATTTAAATTAATGAACAAGCGAAAAATGCACAGAAGTAGTTGTTTTTGTTAATGAAGTTCATCAAACAGTTACCTAACAAAACGGCTGGTTGAGGTGGGCCCCACCCATCCCCATTGACGGAAAACATGACACGTGCGTCCAACCTCTCAAACCAACACATGTCATCGATCAACGGAAGCCACCAGCATTGAAGCCGACTTTTGGCCTTTTATCTTAAGCAACCAATTAATTGGCTTCACTTTGTTTATTAGTTTTCATCTTGCAACTTGCTCACTCTTAGATTTGTTTCTATAATTAAACTAATTCATCTCTTCGTTAGTGGATTTTTGTCAACACTCAACCCGTCCTTTTCTTCTCGTTAAAGTCATTTCACTGTTCACTTCAAAAGTCTAATTATAATTCAATTATAAGTAACTACAACATGTAATTAATTTTTTTATTAATAATTGGATATGATCATCTACATCTACTAACTTTTTTATATGTTATTAAATAATCGAATACAGGGCTTAAGTGATCAACCCATTTCAAAAAATATTTTTGGATAATAACTTTCCAATCCCTAAAATTTTACAAAAGCACAATTAAGTACACAATGTTAGTTTATACGTAGCTATCTACGGTTAGATTCCACTAAAAATATGTTAAAATAGAGGTGATAATTTGAGTTAAAATGTCATGTCTTATTTGTGTTTTATTACATTTAAATTGACATAAAGATTCGATCTATTTATTGATTACAATAGGAACTTTAAATACTAATTTATCTATTTATTAATTGTGTCATATTTATTTTACTTATTTAACATAAATCTTATAATTTTCTAAAATTTATCCTGTTTAGCACGTTTTTAATATATTTTCTAAAATATTTATAGTACTCTACACCAATAAATTTCAAATATATAACAAACATAAGAATGAATCAACACAATATAAAAATAAAAAATTAATTGTATAATATACTAGTTTGCATGTCGAGAACTCTAAATTTAAAAATAAATAAGTGAAAAAAGTTTGATATGATTAATCGTATCATTTTAGTTCAATTTAAACTTGCTAAATAGTGTCTTATTCGTCTCAAACATTGACACTTCCAAGAAAATCAATTATTTAAATATTATCCTTAAAATTTTTGGAAAAAAAAATCTCAAATGAACTGAATTTGAATAGAATATGACGGCAGAAATCCTCATGAAAAATATTACAACATATATCTTTACATGTAATGCTACGAAACCACGGGGACCAGATGATAACACCATGAAAGATCTATTAAAAAATTGACAGAGAATCTGTATGCAGGCAAAACCCAATACGCCAAGCAAGAGAAGCCACCGCTTTAGATTACAGCTTCCCCTGTCTCTGCCCTTATCATCTTGGATGTGACAGACGTTTATTGGACGATCAAAATAATATGAAGAAGACTTTTTCGATATAGATACAAATACAGTAGTGAGAGAGTCAAAGGGTTTTTTAAAGTTATTAAGGATCAGTGACAGGGGAGAAAACATGGTGGGTATTTTCTCAAGATTCTCTGTGGGGAGAGCTGGCCATCGACGAACTCAAAGTGCCCTTGTAAAAGCACACAGACTCTGTCTCCCTCTGTCTTTTTATTGTTCTTTTTTTTTTCAATAAGATTGAGAATTAAGTCTATTTTTGATTTGTGCAATATGTAGGATGAAAGAGAAGTGTTGCCACCAAATCCTGCGGTTACAGGTGCAGTTCCTGGGACTGCAACAACAGCTGCAGCTGCAGGTGCTCATGGGATTCAAGCAGCAGTGGAGTTTAAGCCAGTTGAACACCCTATTGAACCTCTTGATAATGATCTCCCAATTCAATGCCCTCTTCCAGAACCCTCTATTCTCAATGTAAGTTTGAAGAATCTTGTTTGTTCTTTCGAGATTCTATAACCGTGTGTTCATATGTGATTTATTTTCTCAATGGATCTGCAAATGTCTTGTGTGTATTTAAATGTCAAACATTGTGTGGTCAATTGTGATAATAACCATTGAAACACAATGTAAACCAATCTTTCTTTATTCTTTTCTTGGTCTGTCTACGACTGAAGCTAACTTGTACGGCGTACCTGGACCCATGATGTTTCATCTCTATGCCGTGTTTTATGCGTTCAGCTATCATCATTGGATTATTTATGCTCAAACCTGATTTTCCTGTTTATCCTTTCCACTATTCTTTAGCATGATAGAATTTCAATGTTACTTGAATTGAATCGGTTCTGATTTGAGAGTAAAGCATAATAGATAGAGCTTTTGCCTGTTGGGTTTACAGAATAGTAATCATTTTGTAATTTCCAAAGCTGTTTTTGAGAAGAAATTTGATCTTTCAAAATGGATGTAATTTGATCTTTCAAAATGGCCATTGCATCGTTTACTCAGATAGGTGCCAGATTATAGAGGTTTCAGACTCGTGTAGATTCGTTTCTAATAGTTGATATCATTAGCATGAATTCAGCAAAGTACTCTGGATTGTTCACAGTATTTTGTGGCATATTCTATCCTTTAACATGAACCGGGATTGGGCCAGTTGGGTTCAGATTAGTTTTACTGACTTTTTATATAATACAAATTTTAGAGGATAAAGAAAAATGAAAAATTTTGAATAGTGATGATTGCTCTAAACTGAAAAGAAAGGAAAGGACACAGATTGGAATGTTGTCAGCATATAGGGATATAACTTGTACAGCCATCAGGTTTTCACATGTCACTATGGCTTATATCTTGTGCTGTTTAATCTGAAATAACTCTCTCTCATGAGCTTGTTGGATTTAGTTCCAACTTCTTAGGGTAGGGTCTGTGATTCATGATGTTAATCACTGCAGATCCCTGGTTGTCTGTGTGGAACTTAAGCACACCAGACAAGGTATTGCCAATATGAGAGAACAGATTAATTTCGACATGGAGCAGTCAGAGATATTATTGTGGTTAACTATGACAATCTAAGATCGTCATTTCCATTATACATAGTTTGCTTCTTAAAAGGATAGGCTCATGAAGCCAAAGATGCTTATTGACTTCCATTCCTATGTCTATCTATTAAGAAGCTGAATTGCAAGAATGTCTCTTCAGCTTTATAACCTAAATGGGTAAGAATCATATGATTCTATTATCCTTCTCTCCAAGTATGTGATACAAAATTTGTTGATAAGTGATTTTATCTGGTTACCATGGCATAATAGGGATTTTCTACATATTAACTTTCTTGTAGGAAGAGAGTCTGAATTATTCAGATCATCAGATATCAAATTGCATTTTCACTGCTGCTTATGGTTCAATGATGATGTGAAGTGATTTTAGTTGATGACAAATCCCAAATGGCTGATTGTGTATTTGTCTACTTAAGTTTCTTCGCCATACCTCTGTCCCTCCCTTAGCAGTCTATGAGATGTAAATAACTGGGTCAGAGTATGTATGATTGATGATGCTGTATTTGATGAAGCTTTGTCATGTTGGAGGTCACCCCTTTTTTGTTGGCAATGAAATCACTACATGATGAGTGTGTGTGTGTGTGTATTTGGATTGATTACAAGTTGAAATAGACCACACTGGTATTACTGTTTGATAAGTTCTCTTTTTGGCTGCAAAAGCGGAATGCAAGTTGGAAATATGGTATGAACAAAATTATCAATGTTACAATAGTGGAAAGGGGTATGTAAATCATACTGTTTGAATACTAAATTACTTTAGATGGACCAGAGAATATGGCTTTTGTTGAAACTCAACAGTCGGATGAGATACGTTTGGTAACCAGTCGTACATGATGCTTGCTTACAAGTGGAGTGGGTTTGCTACGCATTTTGTTGTGGATGGGTCTGTGTTCATAGAGGGCTTACTTCTTTCTGTTCTCACATCTATTCTCACATCTATTGTTCTTTTGGGTGATAACCGTTAAATTTATGATTCTGATAATGAGATTTTATTTTAATAGGATGGAAGAATATGGAAGGAGCGAGTATCAGCAGGCATGAGAAGGAGAGCCGACTTACCAGTTATGAAAGAAGGAGGAGCCCTTGAATCTGAAGCTGTGGGTACAAAACCACCCCCAAATAGACCTAATCGCTTGATTCTACCATCTCTTAGCGCTCCTGAACACAATTTACTAAAGCTACTCGAAGAATGTAATGCTTCTGGGATCTGAAACTTGTTACTGATTCAGCATGGAATTCATCATTACATACTCTTCGTGTTCTTTTTCTCTTATTTTCCCGTTGTGTATACTCACTCATTTGGATTTATAAAGTTTTTGATCAATCATAGTAAAAGCGTATATATATGTAATATGTAATAAATCAAATCACAGCTTCCTTCAAATTTGATCAGTGTGGTTGGGCCGGCAATTGCTGTTATTATTTCTAAGCACTTTCTTGTCAAGATCATTGTGGTAACTGATTGTGTGAGTTAAGAATTTACATGACTGGACATTCTTATCATATTTTCTAATGAAACTGGATAGGATTAAGCGATGCGATAGCAGATGCTGTGTAACCTAACAAATTTGAATGTGAAAGTTCAGAACCTGAAAATTTTGTTGATGAAAATGAGCTGGATGGTGGAGTATAAGATCAAGTTTGTTGTTGTTTAAACAAATAGTATGAGAGACACACAGATATAATCAAAATTCCAAGAGACTAAAGAAAGTTGTAGTTATTTCAATGAATATAATGAGAGGCACACAGAAACATCACAATTACTTATTAACATATGAAAATGAAAGGGCTATTTATCTATCTACACTGGCAACTTGGGAACTTCAAATGGGTGCTCTTCTGCTGCTGTGGGATCAACAAGGTGTTTCCGAGGCCCCCGAAAGCTGCCGTGATTCATCTGTGGTTTGTGCTGCCAGACATGGTTTGCACCAGGGACTGCACGAACTCCAACCACTGCAGCAGCTGCTTCAGAATGATGAACTGTTATGGAGGAGATGAGAATGAGGGAGATAAGAGCAAGAAATGTATAAAACAAGGCCTTCATTATGAGAAGCTTTGGAATTGTGCTATTCCCTGTAGTGTGGACAACAATGAGTTGATATATAAACTAAAAAAGTCATGTAGAGTGAACTTTTAACTTTGCTTTGCTTGGAAGTCACAAGGGAATGATTTTTCCACCACCCACTCCAATTCCATGTGGAGTAGTGATACTGCAATGTTTTGGTGGCTTTGGTTTTGTTGGTGGGGTTAGCATATGAAAGATTCAAATACATGACCATACGGGAAAAATATATTATAAGGTATAAAATCAACATGCTTTTTAAGTAATGATTGCTTAGGCCTACTACTTAAATGGGATATGTGATTAATAATGTAAGAGCTGTACACTCACATACAAAAGTCATGGCAAAATAGATTAAGGGATTGATAATTGATATGGTTGTCCATTAATTATCACAAGGGTCTTATAATAATTATTATCATTATTGTAATTATGTTATAATTTACTGAGTTTACAATCATTAGTCTACTGGAACCTTTTAAATCATATTTGTGATGGCGCATTCTGGATTTTTATGCCCAAAAAATTAGCTAAATCTATGTCTAAATACTCCGAAGAAAATCAACTTTCAAAACACTTAGGTGACGTTTGTTTTTTTGTCTGAAATCTGAATAGACCTGAATTAGTTTGAATTCTGAATAGGTCTGAATGTCTGAATCTGAATAATATGTTTGTTTTTTCGTCTGAATCTCAGAAAATAAGTATTAAGTTATTTTTTTTAACTTAAAAAGCTGAAAATATGTACTTTTACATTTGTATCCTTATTAAATTTGAATGTCAAATAAATAATATATTAAATACCACAATATTTTAACATTTACAAGTAAAATTATATTCAAGTGAATACATAATTATTTTGGAATTTAATATATAAAATACCATAAATTTTAAATTTTATCGTATATAATATAAGAAAGAAAAAACATGTATATTTTTATGTGGGGTAAATATCTATGGGTGAGTTTTGGGATAGACATGAAAAATAAATTATAAAATTGAATTAGTCTGAATTCTGAATAGGTCTGAATATCTGAATCTGAATAATATGTTTGTTTTTTCGTCTGAATCTCGAAAAATAAGTATTAAGTTGTTTGTTTTTTTCAACTTAAAAAGCTGAAAATATGTACTTTTACATTTGTATCCTTATTAAATTTGAATGTCAAATAAATAATATATTAAATACCACAATATTTTAACATTTACAAGTAAAATTATATTCAAGTGAATACATAATTATTTTGGAATTTAATATATAAAATACCATAAATTTTAAATTTTATCGTATATAATATAAGAAAGAAAAAACATGTATATTTTTATGTGGGGTAAATATCTATGGGTGAGTTTTGGGATAGACATAAAAAATAAATTATAAAATACGGATATTTTTTACATTAGCAAGTAATTGACTTAATTCAGATTTCTCCATTAAGTAAAAAACCAAAAAAATTAGCTTATTTTATTAAGTTAAAATTATCTAAAAAGTCTAATTAAGTTATAAAAACAAACACCTCTAATTAACTTAATTAATTAAGTTAAGTTACTTTAAGTTATTAAGTTAAAAAACAAACATCACCTTACTTGAGCACTCAACTCCTCAACTTTAAAAATAAGGGAAGGAGGTGACCACCACTCAAATAAGAGGTGATTTACATTTTGAGTAAAACTATTGACACCCCTTTATAATCCTTATGAAATCTCACTTAAGATAAAATTACATTTAAAAATAAATATTAATCTAATTAAACATTCTTAGTTTTTTTCCTTGCAAATTATTTGCATCAATAATCAATCCATTTTTTTCTTTACCTGTCTCTTCCTATCTAATCAAAATTAAATTGCACCTATTTATAATAATCTATTATTCTTTTCCTATTCTTATTGATTAAACATTTTTTTACTTAAAATTACTTTTAAATTATTATTTAAAGTACGTTTAATTTAACTCAATGATTGATATTAAAAAATTAATTAACCAATTTTTTTTTGGGTAGGGTAACAATAAGATTGTAAAAGAAAAGAGAGAGAAAAAATAGAGTACTACTTTGAATTTTAACGATACAAAAATTAAGTTAAAAATAGAAGAGTGATTTATTTTTTAAAGGACATTTTTTAAAATTATGGTATATTTAATTCTTGTTTCAGGAAATGAGAATGAATTTCATTCCTCATTGTTAGTGTTTACTTACCAAAAGCATAATGGAATGAGAAAGAATTTTAGGTGGGATCTACAAATTTGAGAATGAAAAATGAGAATCACATTCCAATAAGGAAGGTGAGCATGAAAATAAAAAATAAATTGACATTTTTATCTTTAAACAAAATCAAAAATTCCTTTTTTGTCTCATTAAAATATTAAAACATAATCGCTATAGTTATGACTAAAATAATCATAATAGTAATAGCAATATTATAATTAGTTTATTCATATTAATAATGATAATAATGGTAATCATATTTATAATAAGAATATTTACTTTTTTATTTTGTTAGTGTACAAATAACCAAGGACATTTTAGTAACTTGTAACAATACATTGTAATTATAAAAGAAAGTAAATACATTAATTATAATACATTTCATATCAATTTTGAATCCTTCAGTTTAAGTTAACAACTTATTTTATATCTTATTCCTCATTCTAATTTCGGTTCATTTTGATTTCAATTTATTCCGATAAGTAAGAATAATCGAAATAGGAGTTTTATGAGAAGATCTAAAGAGTGCCAATTAGAGTTGGTAATTTGTGATATTGTGTTGTGTATGTGTCGTGTCAAATTTAAGCTAATATGAATACGAACTCATTAATTAATGTCTTGAGATATCAAAGCAGAGGTTAATCTATTTATTAATCATGTCAAATTGTATTTACTCATTTAACACATTCAATGCAATTAAAAAATAAAAATATAATTTAAAATATGGCAAATATGTCAATATTATTATTAAATAAGTTAAATTTTGGTTTTCTAACATAAATAACTTTATGGTGCTACGAATATGACACAAATATTTAATTAGTATTAAGTTTATAGATTAGTTTTAATAATATTACCACATATTAAATGATAATAGTATCAAAAATAGATAAATGTATTGAAGTGGTTCAGCATGGATACGACATATGTCTGTTTATTACTGGTGTTTGTTTATGTCAATACGAATTCAAAAAGTCATGTGTATCCGTATCATGTAATCTTTGATTCATTTCAGACCCACGTTACCGCCTCTAGAGCCAGCAGTTTGACTCTTGCATTTTTATGTGTATGAGGCCACGGGGAACTGGAAAAGCCCAAGAAATGAACAGAATCGGGTTTGAGCCTAAGCCCATGACCAACTTTTAAACCGGGGCTGGACATAACGGCGGAAGCATACCCATTTAGGATGGGTTCGGGTTCTGAATTTTAATTTTATTCAAAATTACATAAAATTCTTTTCTTTTGGTTCAAGAAAAGCGACATAAAAAAGGCACAACGAGAAAGTGAGGGAGAAGGGTTTTTGAGATTGCTCTGATATTATAATAAATAAAGAGAGAAAAAAAATCATATTTTTCTCTAAATCTTGCACTGTCGCTTCGCCATGGCAGCTCTTCAGTACTTGGAATCTTTGCGAAACGACCATCCGGAGCTGGGCGAGTGGTACAATGCTTTGGCAGATCTGTACCAGAAGAAGCTGTGGCACCAGCTCACCCTCAAGCTCGAACAGTTCGTCGCTCACGCCGTCTTTCAGGTCACAACTTCTATTTTCTTCAATTTTAGTTTCCTAGATCTTGAGGCGGTTGTTGAGTTTTTTGTCCAATTTTCGGTTAGGGTTTTTAATTGGGCATTTGGGTTTTTTAAATTCTTAAATTATAACTACAATTTATGTGAGTTCTAGGGCTTTCTCAAGTTGAATTTAGGGGAAATATAATATGGTTTGATATTCTAAGGAACCTATTAGATTGTATGTCTTATAAGGATCCGCTTGGTGGTTTTGAACTTTAGTATTTGAGAGCATACGGAACAAATTCAAATTGCTTAAGTGTTTGTGGCCACTGAATTTTGGGTCTACAGATGATAAATAAAGGTTGACTGATTGTTACATGTGTATTCAAGTTTTAAGGCTATTAGGTTCTTCAGAAAATGAAGATTTAATTCAACTTTATGCCGTTGAAGGATACCTGGCTTGAGTGTGAAATTGTCTTGGGTCAGGTTTTGGTCCAATGGATGTTTTGTTTGTATAAATGCGACAATAAGTTTTGAAAATTTTTCTTGATGTTGAGTTTTGTATAGAGTAAGATATTAAATGAGTGAGGTTGTTCTCCTTGGATTAAGCTACTTATAGTCCTAGTGCAATTCGTAAAGGAGGAGTTATTTCGTTTGAATAACTAAATTTAATAATTCAGCTTTTTCCAGTTTCATTAAGGAAGTTATAACTTTTTGTACAGAATTTTATTTTATTTTTTTGGTTGATTATAATAGCAATGATATTTAGTGCAAGATATATGGAAACTAATCTATGCAAACATGACAATGACATAATTGGAGCCCTTTTATCTGAATGACGCCGGTGTCAAAATTCAAATCAAATGAGGCTAATTTCCTTTTTTCTAGCTCAGGAAATATACTACAGGTGACATAACCATTTATTCTTTTGGTTCTGATAATGGGACCATGTGCTGGAGATCATATGATTGGCTTATTTGGACTCTAGTAGCCAATGCAGGGAAACTACCATAGGTGGTGCTTTTTGGAGCATCTGATCTATTACAGATCTCCAAGTTTTCATATGCATTTTAGTATTCTTGGACTGCACTTTATGATTTATATACCCTGGTCACTTCATCCAAAAATGTAGGACTGCTATATCTCTCAGATCTTTTGTTAAAATCAATTTATACATGGACCACTTATTAATTTTCTGTTTCATGTCTATCAAGTGTCATGATCTGATGCTGAACATTTGTGTGTTTATTTGTGTGATTCGTCTTTTACTTGGATTGTGATGTGATCTATTGGTTTGCTTTACTCTGTTCCCTTCATTTTACTTCATTTTAATTTCATTTGGCAAATTTTGATAGGCAATTAGCCTTTTTGGTGATATGTTTTCGTTTTAAGTTTCAGGCTGGTGATGCTCTGATTCAGTTGTACCACAACTTCATAACTGATTTTGAGACAAAGATCAATCTTCTCAAGCTTGCACATTTTGCTGTTATAGTTTCTCGGCAGTATCCTGAGAAGCAAGCTGCAATAAGTTATCTTGAGGGTGTGATTGAAAAACTCCGAGCAACTAATGAGCAGCGTAAAGAGGAGCCAATCCTTTACATTAAGATGCAAATAGCCATGTTCAAACTCGAGCAAGGAGATAGAAAGGAGTGCAAAAAACTTCTCGAAGATGGAAAGAGTACACTTGACAGCATGACTGACATTGATCCATCTGTATATGCCAACTATTATTGGGTGTCATCTCAGTACCATAAATTTCACCAGGAATTTGCAGAGTTCTACAAATGTGCTCTTCTTTATCTGGCATACACATCTGTGGAGTCTCTCTCAGATTCATTCAAGCTGGTATGTGCTTTTATTTCTGTTGAGTGTTGCTAGAGAAGAGCGATGCCTTCTTTAATACTTTTATTTCTGTTGAGCGTTGTTACAATTCACTTTGTCTGGTCATGTTGAATTTGTTGTTGTGATATTGCATGCTGTTATTTCCTGATTTTGAGTGTTATTAGTTTGTTCAGGATTTTGCTTGTTTCTATAATCCTTTCTCTATTTATTCTTTTGATTTCTGAAATGACATTTACTCTTAGCAATAAAATGTTTTCTCCTAGCTCTGCCAAATTACTGATTCAGTATTCTCCATGCTAGCACAAAATGATTATGATTAGGAAGAACTTGGTTCAATTAGTTTGTAACATCAAATGATGATAGCAGCCCTTGCCTTGTTTTAGACTTCTTTAGGAATTCAAACTTTTCACCTTCAATTGTTGAAGTTGGTGAAGTTAGGAGAAGACATATAGGCCTAAGTTTAAAATTGCGAGTTTGAAAATTGTTTTCAGTTTATGCCATTAAGGAGTCATGGTATTAGTTCTTATGTGGTTAAGAGTGTTCATTGTTAACACAATTTACAGTTTCTTACCAAAAAGGAAAAAAGTGTTACTTTTGATGCTGACCAGGAGGAAGATGTTAGAATGACATCACCTAGTTGTCTTAAACCCTAGGATGATAATTGGTGAAACAGGAGATGTGTAAAGTAGGATCTGTAGGTGCTTCAATCCTTCTTCTTTTTCTTTTTTTTAAGTCCTTGAAATCTTCAAACCAAACTGGTAGCAGTTTTATAGGATTTTCTTCTTTAAGGGGCTAGTTTGATGGAAGTGGTGCCCAATTCAGATGGGTGATTTAGCATGCTATACTTCAGGTTCCACATCCCTTTTCAATGATGATACTGGTGAATTTTTATGCTGGAGAATTGAGATTTAGAATGCTAATAAATAGAAAGATTTGATTGGAGCCCATAGTATGGCTAAAGAAAAATAATATAGAGGCTGAGGGAGGAGTACTCTGCAATAACCGGTCTACATGATTGGCACTTCATTAGCTTAGAATTCAAACCCTCGAGACATAACCAGTTGAAAGAGCAGGAATGACTATTTCCTGCTCAGAGTAGTTGTTGTTAGGCAAGCATGGTTCAGCTTATTACACTGGCAAATAACGAGGGTATGTTTAATTTCAAAAGAGGAATTGCTTCAGTTATTAAATTTTCTTGTATTTTGACTATTGTATGGATGGTTATAGACTTATAGCAGAATTTACTTTGAAAAACTGCTAAACATAATGGAGTTATTTTATTTTATTTTTTTTTCAATGTAGTCTTTCAGAGAATACAAAAAGTTTGGACATGCATGAATATTTAGTTGATTATATGGTAGCAATAAATGCAAAATGTAATTGTGTTTCAATTGTATTTTCCGAACAACCTTTTTGGCATTGTTTGTTTTGTAATCACTGATATTAATGGTTACACGGTACTTTGCTTTATTCATCATCATGCAATTTTAACATTTTAATGCTATTATAACTTATTTTAGGATTTGGCATTTGATCTCTCCCTTTCTGCACTGCTGGGAGATAACATCTACAACTTTGGGGAACTGCTCGCACACCCTATTGTAAGAATACCTTCTCTAAAGATGTTGGTTTTTCGTGCAGTTTTCCTTTTCATTTGTTACTGTTTTACTTAGATGAGAATCATATTCGACTGCAATTGTGGTCTCTCAACCAACGTAAGTAGATGGCATTGAATGATCACTTCACGTAATGTTGCTTGTGCATTCTCAAACTTCTCAGCAGTTTATTTTATTTATTTGAAATTTTAAAAAGTTGCTGTAATGCCATTGTTGGTTGTCAACTTGCACACACAGTATGACTGATGTCGATGTGTTTTTTAAGTTTTATACTCATAAATGTGAACCACGATATATATGTACACATTATTATATAGGTACAGATTGGTAAATATAGTTCTTACGATGTCCTGTTTCTGGGCTGATTGGTTGTCCTATTTGTTTCATTGTGGGTGCTTTTTTCTTTTTTTTTTTTTTACTTTGTGCCCGGGGGCGGGGTGGTGGTGTTTGAGGTCTAGTGGCTAGTGCTTTTATGATTGTCTAGAGACAACATTGCCAAAATTTGTTAACGCAGCTGCACAAGAAAAAGAGAATTGTTATCACGGAATTGCTTTACATTTCTGATAATCATTTTGTGGTGCTTTGGGGTGATTTCCATAATCTTTATTGTTGTGCTTGAGATGACGCTTTCAACTGTTTTTACAGATAAATAGTCTTACAGGAACAAAGGTCGAGTGGCTTTACTATATTCTCCAGGCATTCAACTCTGGTGACTTAGTTCGCTATCAAGAATTATGCCGTGTACACAATGCTGCTCTGAGAGCTCAACCAGCACTAGTTGAGAACGAGAAGAAGCTATTGGAAAAGATTAACATTCTCTGCCTGATGGAAATCATCTTTAGGTATTTATCATTTTAGCTTTTTTTGGTATATTTAATAATTTCAGTAGGCTTTGTTACTGACCTGAATTGACATGCCTTTCCTTCTAGCCGGCCTTCTGAGGACCGAACTATTCCATTAAGCATCATTGCAGAGCGCACAAAACTTTCTATTGAGGATGTTGAGCATCTTCTCATGAAGTCTCTCTCTGTAAGTCCCTTTATTTTTTACATGCATACAATTATTCTAGTCTTTGGAGAAGCACCCTCTTTGATTGGCAACTAAAGTACCTTGAACTCCTTGTTCGCCTTGATGTGGCCTATGATTATGATTGCCATTTAATATTATTTATAGGTTAATGAGAAATGATCTGTTGGTGACGAATTCATCTGACATGACACCAGATTTTAAAATGCTCAGTTTAAGCCTGTGTAAAACATATCATATTTTAAGTTGTCTTATAATTCCTCATTAGCAACTTGATTACTGCTATTTTGCACTTGTAAGATCTATCAATATCAAGTTCAGTTACAATTATGGTAATGACTTATCTTGTCTGAAGAATTTGAGCAACACTCGAATTAATGATTGTACTTTTGACTCATTTATGAAGGGATTATAATTTTTCCCAAGTTTGGTATTGGTATGTAGTTATAGAACTTCTTATTTGATGTGCCGCGTGAGAATAAACTTTGGTAATTAATTATATTGCCTATTCTAGACATGTCGTGTATATATCTTAAAAATCTATTCAAAGCTTATATATTAAATGGTTTAAATACTGGGAAAATTTTGCCATTAGTTTTTAAAAAAAATAAATAGAAATTCTTTATGTGCAATCTATTGTCTTTGAAGTTTGTGCTTTCAATGATTTAAAGAATGGGATAATGTTGCCGCAGGTTCACCTCATAGAGGGTATAATTGATCAAGTTGAGGGCACGGTACATGTGTCCTGGGTGCAACCAAGAGTTTTGGGAATCCCCCAGATCAAATCCTTGCGTGATCGGCTGGACAGTTGGTTGGGCAAAGTACATACTGCTTTGTTATCCATCGAAGCTGAAACACCCGATCTTGTTGCGTCATGATTTATTTTTATTTTTTTTCCTTCCGTGTTTTCCTTTCTGCTCCTTGTAACAATGTCTTTTGAGAAAACGAAATGAAATATGACAATGGCGGCAAAGAGGAGGTAGAGACGGTAGTTTGAAATTACTAGGTCACTCAGAGCCAACTTTGTATGCAAATCCTTTAATTGTTGCTTTATCCCTTTTTCCTGAATCATTTTTTTTTTCTGAAAGGAGCAGCTCATGTGCTTTCCTTCAATTTAGTGTCATTGTTATGGTAGTTTCTCTTTGAGACCACTCGAAAATTGATAATGGCTTTTCACTATTTAAAATTGAAGTGGTTATCGAACTATTTATTTGAGAATTTTCGTACGTACAATCAGAATTGACAAATTCAAATCTACATTAATTCCCAGCGAGTGCAGCAATTGTGTGTGATCCAATGGGCTTCTACTATGTGGAATGTCGGCCCAGCTTGGTACTTAACTGTATCTGTCAACCTGCATCTCGTCAAATGGTTGAAAAAAGTTTACTAAATTTGATAAGAGTAATGCTAAAGATGAGAAAGACGAGAGAAAGATACTAAAGAGAGAGAAATGCCAAAGAGAAATTTTCTGTGTTAGAAAAGTTATTAGCCAGTAACATAAAATAAAACAATAAAAGATAAAGAATAAAATGAAAGAGTAATATATTATAAAGTAATTTATTTATTTTAATTGTGTATAAAATAAAGAGATTAGCTCTTTTTTTATACTTACATAATCACTCTATAAAATTAATAGAAATATTATAGATTATAATTTATTGTGAGATAGTGGAAGTTACAAAGAAATTAAAAATTTGATAAACTAAGAGATTGGTCATGCCTGAGGCATGCAAAGCTATTATTGTGGTAAAGACTTTGGGATGTTGTTGAGTTCGGTTTGTTGACTACGTGTCCACTAGCTTGTTAGTTTAAAATTAGGTTGAGTAGTGATTATTTTGTTTTGAATAATTTTTGGCTATTTTGTTGTTTTTTACTAGCAGCTAATGTTCTATTTCTTAGGAATATTATCTAGGAATTAGGAAAAGTTGCTAATTTCTTTTGTATTTAAATTTTTTGATAGTCATTAATTAAGGGAGCGGAATCCAATTAAAATTATTGTGGGCTTTTCTCACCTTAAAAGAATACTATCATTATTATACTATTTACAGCTTTGACAGGGACCTATTAAAATTGTTGGTGAAAAATAATGAAGAGATTAAGATATATATGTTATGAATATTCACGTTTATTTTAATAAATTCATAACACTTTAACATATTTCATTTGATAATCTTTTTCTCGCCGTAGCAGTGGAATGTACAGGTCAAACGTTGCCGATACCCAAACACTTTGCAGTTTCTGGTCTTCTTAATCTACTCATTTATTTTATTTTATTGATTATTGCATTAATTGTTGAATTTAGTAAATTAATTGTATTTGGTGTTAGATTACACATGTCAATTTTTTTTTTCCCCAAAAAAAAAGGTTATCCCCAATCTTATGCTGAAGCCACATATTGCCCCCGGCCCTTGCTCAGTCAATTTATTTTTCTTCGGAATTTCTCAATTTCAGCCAAATTTATTTGCCCTTGGTGGGTTTTTCATCTATTTTCAAGCAAAAATTCTTACATTAAAAGGGTTATCTGTTTTTTTTATTTAATAATTTAATTGATTTAATTTCAATCAGATAAGTTATTAAGTCTCTTTGTTTTTCAAGTTTAATAAAAAATTTCAGTCATTAAGTTATTAAATCATTTTTTTAACTTTTTTGTTTAATCCAAAAAGTTTAAGTTATATCATTAAGAGATATTCTCCAAAATATCCATATCTAATTAATTCATTTTCATTCTTAAATAAAAATTTAATAATTAGTATTATTACTCATCTCTATAACTTGTGATAATATCGTAGAAGATTGTTATTATTTTATCTTTTTATTTTCTTCAAATTAGCATTTTTATTTCATAACTTTTTTATAAAAAATTTCCATATAAAAACATCATGAAGTACAATAAAATTGATTAGCGTATATTAATTTAGAATATAAAAAGTTATATTCAATTCAACACGATTTATATTATGATAATATATTATATTATTTAAGTTCTTTAGGATGTTTATCATTTGTTTAATAATTATAAGTTGTAAAGGCACAAATGTAAAAAAATTTAATTTTTAGATCTTTTAAGGGGTCCAGCTATGGTGCAACTGTGGTATCGTATCACAACTGTACCTTACCATTAGATTTAGGTATGGTGACAACAGTGGGCTAGATCTAATGGCTGGGTGCAGCTGTAGTACGGTACCATAATTGTACCATAATTTTACCCTCTTTTAAGTTACAAAATAAACAACTTAATATTTATTTTTAACAATTCAAAATAATTCAAGTCTAATTAGATTTCAGACCACTAAAAAAAAATCAAAGAAAAAAAACTGCTACCTAAGACTTACCTTATAATATCTATTTAACCTCACTACTAAATTAACCCTTAAAATATAAAGACTATTATTATTATTATTCTGTGGCACTATTGATTTAAGGTGGTAAAATCTTTTCTGATGGTAAAACCTTTTGTATTGAAAACAGAAGATTCAAGGTTCTGTTCAAACGGATGAAGATGAAACTAGACAAAAATACTCATGCACCTATTCCTTGCGTCGGTCCTCATAGAGATAAACTTAGAATTTCCTTCATACATTGCAGCTGCAATGCAATCTTATAGCCAGACAAACTGAGAATTTATTATATTAATAAAAATCACAAATTTCACACACAATACAGAGTGAGGGAAACTTAGGACATACATTAAATTTGGCCAGCTTCAGTATACATGAAATTTCCATCATTGATTCTGGCGTAAAAAATACAAAGAAGGCTCAAAAAGCACATCATTCTTGCCTAACAAAGGGCGATGAGCTCATGTCTGTGCTGTAAAATGAATCCTCCGCTCCACCGTAGTAGTTGTCTTCTTTCTCATCATCCCACTTAAGGACCTCTCTTATGTACTTGAATGCCTCATCAACTGTCACTCGATCCCTTGCCCTGGCTTGCCACACGAAAAGCTTTCGTCCAGTAAGGGAAGCATATAGGTCTTTGAACTTCATGGCGACATAGTAGTAGGCTTGGTGGGCCAGCGACTGGTTGTTATGGTGCGTCCGGACTGGACTGAAATCATTGAACCATTCGCAAGTACTTAAATGCACTCGATTGACCTTCTCCTCGAAGAGATCATACTTGTTGAGTATCAGCACAAAAGGAGTGTCCTTGAAGCAAGGATGCCTGATCATCATCTCAAAGAGCTCCTTGCTTTGTATCATCTTGTTTTGAAGTAGGGTTCCGCTGCCACTACTCTCTGGACAAATCCACATTTGATCATAATCACTAAGGGCAACACAGAAGACTACCACCCGAACATCTTCGAACATTTCCACCCACTTGCAACCCTCATTCATCCCCTTAGCATTGACCCTTATAAGTTGGTATCTATAAAAAAATACCATACAGGAATTGTTTAGAATCCTAAAATCAAATATCAAATATTTTGAAACCAAAGCAATGCCAAAATGGTTATGCTAAAATGTAAAGAACAGGTGGGGCATGTTTTTCTGCAATTAATATAGGCATGATTCATAATTGTAATAAGATTCATATCTAATAAGACTCTTTTTACCAGGCCACAGGGGCCAGAAGCCATAAGCATTAGTTCAATACAGAAGCTACACCAATCAAAGGACTGGTTTTAACTGATTCCCAACTCAAATGAAATGTCAGCTTGGGCCCTCCTTTTATTAGCAGAAGTTTTGCACATCTATAATCAAATGATACAAAAACTCACTTTGTCAGAGGCTGAGGTTGAACTTCCAGATTGTCTGTGTAGGTTTCAGACATTGGGCTACGATCATCAAGGGAAAATTCTATGAAGGCCAAGCCATTTCCTTGAGTAACCCCTTCTGCATAAAGAATGTCTCTATCGGAAGGTTCATATTCATTGCTCGACACTTCAACAGCCTGGAACAAGCAAGATCACAAGATATACCATTCAAGATTAATGAACAATTCAAGTTTTATCAAGGCTAACACCTTGTTCAAAAGGCTGTTGAAAGATGCCATATATTAGATTCAAATATAGACAATGGGGATATCATTTGTGCCAAAAATGGGACATCTTGTGTACTCAATGAATGCAATTTTACAAATATCAACCTTAAACATCATGATTTTGGGCAACAACATCCAACATGGAAGCACAATGTTAATAATTTAAAGAGCACCACAAAGTAAATAAAGCACAAAATTCAGAAGAAGCTTCCTAGGGAAGCATTGAAAGCAGCTAAACATCTTGTATTTAAATGACTCTAATGCCCCCACTTGCTTTTAGAAGATAATAACTTGGTGAACATCAACTTAATTGGACATGAATAACCATTCAGTGACCGAAATGCTTTACAAGACAAGTATGTTGATAATAGAATTGTAGGAAAGAATGATAACAGGCAATATCTAGCTTACTACAATTCAAACCAAAACCTTAAGCTTAACTTAATGAAACCCTGGCAAAAACCCAAAATAAACTTAATGAATCCCCAAGAAACATACAACTTAATGAAACCCCAAGGGACATAAAACTAATAATATCCCCACTAGGAACAGCAACAGATGAGCAAATTGATTTCCATGAAGGCTGATGTGCTATTGGTCCAGTGGCATATGATCTAATCACAAGCTAGAGCTAGGGGAAGAGCCTCCATGTTCTAGCATTCTTGGATGCCTGGGAATTATTAGCCAAGGAGAAAGAAGGGAGGTCGGGAGTATAGGAAGAGCACAACTTGTCCCATCAAAGGTAAGTAATATTAAGTTGAACATCAGATCTAGGAAACTCTGCAATAGTAAGCTTATATGAGTAAAATAAGCAGATATGTTACAAGGATCTAGAAAAATACCCGGCTTAAGAAGTACTCTGCAACATCAGGGAGGAAGTGGAGCTCATCTTTTCGCTTATAAGTTTCCTGTATAGCAGGATCCTTCCACACCTCATCAACTAAAGGAGCATACTCACGTGTTGCTGCAGGAAAAAATGCATCCAGATCTCCTGTGGCTATAATGTCCAGCAGCCAGTCAGAGAAATGCTTCAACCTTGGGTTAATGGAATAGATACACTGAGTAGTTTCGCTGGGATCAGCCTCTCCACCTGAAAAAGCATTTCCAGATACACATTACATATAGAATCCACTTTTCTGTGTCAAGCAGCAGAGATGTATATGGTATTTTGATAATGTCACACGACCTAGTTTGGTTCATTGTGGTTCCCTATATTTTCCAATCTGCAAAGCGAACAACTCTGATTTGTTTCTAGTCCATAATTATAGTTAGGAGATTGAGCCACAAGGTACCTGCAACTTAGACTCACAATGGGCTCCTAATTTGTGATGTAATAATGCCACTGTTAAATACTGATAGTGGACCGAGACCACAAAGTTTAAGCTTTTGATCAAGTGGCTTCGCAAACATGACATAAAAGCTGAGGTGTTATACTTGAACCCCCACATTCGCACTCAATCTCAGTCAATTTTAAAACTTGTCTCAATCAAATCAAATCCTGGTCTTGGTCTTATGCAATGCACATTTATTTCACTAACTGTAAGCAAGCTTAATATGTATCCAAATAGCTGAATACAAAAAGATCATGCATTGAGCTATTTGATGACAATCATGATAGGTTACTTAAGTGACTTATTAGCCAAGAAAACCAAACATCTTCGCCTCCAACACCATCAAGATTCTGATGGCCACAGAGCCTAAAACCTATTGTATTAAGGTTAGATATACAGAAAGTAATGGCTTAGTTCAGTTGTCATGTTTAGCCTATTAAGTTCTTTTAGAAGTATTGGTTAGTAACTCTGGTACTCTTATGTACATATAAATTGCAGATCACTATGTTGTTTATGGAGTGCCCAATCATTATACATCAACTAAGATGCAAGATCTAACAGTATCAGCAATATATATCATTTGGAAGAGAAAACTTATTTTTCTATCTGTTGCCAACAAACTTCCTATTATAAGAAATACATTTCTAAAATACAACATTTGAACCCAATAATTTGATCACTTAAAAGACAGTCATGTCATGTATCCAAAAACAGATATTGAGCAGGTTTGCTAGATAGTAACAAGTTTTATTCATAAACGCAGACAACTATTTTTACTGAAAACATAATTATTTTAACATTCAAATATAAAACATATAATATCTGCAAATGTTACCTGCTTCAGAGTTTTGATCGTGGGAGCCCTGGGTGTTCATCCTAGCAGTGGCCTCCTCCTCAAAGCGCTCCCGTCCATCAAGCAAAATGCTCAGATATCTGTACATATTGCTCTGTATCATCAACTTAATATCCTGTAGTTCTTCTGCAGTGAACTTGTTCCCATACAAAAATTTGGCCTGTCAAATAGTGCACAACATCATTTCGGAAAAAGTTCTAATAGTGGGGCAATGTTGAGTAAATGCTCATTCAGAAGTCTAACAATTTCAGGATGGTGCATCATCAATGAAGGATACAGTAGATGAATATGAATATACTAAAAGTGAATAGATATATTTTGGCACCCACAAGAGCAAACAAAAATTCAGTCAATGTATCGCAGGGAAGTAAATGTAGCATATGTTAAAATGATTTCAACCTGCACTCAATTTATACACTAGACAACTGGGATTTGGGCTACTTTTTATTGCACACAACAGTTTCAGCCAGTAAAACCCTCCATTAGACATTCTGATTCAGGGTGCTTACAAGTAAGCTTCGATTGCAAGAATTATACAATGATCTGATAATTCTCAAAGTTGATACATCCACCATCTGTTTTTCTTGCTTTTATTCACCTAGTATTTAAAGTAGAAACTGAAGAGTTTTGTTGGTGACCCTAGTCTGTCATAGCCCAATCGAAATATGTGACACTAGCTATCAACCTTTGTGGCCCTAGCAGCATTGTGTCAAGCCCATTACTGGCTGAGTAGCATGAAGACGTACAATATCATTCATAATAGAAGGGCATGATGCCACCCACTGTTTTTAAGGTTGTATTGCCGGTTAAATCCTGTTTCAATTGAAAGGAGGTTCCAATGCTTTCAGTATAGTGGGATATTCTGTATTACTTTCTGGAGATATTTTATTTAGTGTAAAAGTACTATAACATAAATTCTCTCAAATGAATCAGGTTTATGCAACAAATGTTATCAATTAAAGGTAAGTTCTGAAGCAAGTGGTGCACCATAATCTGGTTCATGAAGATACTGGATACTAATTGTAACTAGCAAGAATCAGATTTGATTTTATTCAGCAAATAGAAAATGTCTGTGGTACACAATTTAGTTTCCCAATTGTCTAGGATTGGATTTCATTCTACCTTAACCCAATTACAATAAAAGTTGAATACTAAAGTCTAGCATTGTTTCTCTTCATTAGGATTGTTCCAGTATCCACAATGGTTTCTATTTTAGATAAAGCCTACAAGATACTGGATGGTAAATCTAGAATTAAAAAAAAAAATGCATTTTACATGCTTTCAGATGAAGAAAATAGCATTAGCCCAATTGTTTGGGGTCCAATCAAAAACCCTGTTTCCCTGTTTGGCCATGCCATAGCATCATCACAAACAGATAAAATTAGATGAATTAATTAACGATATCTAATTGCTAAATATACTGAAGTAATAATAAATAACTCGCCATGCATATGCTACACCTATTTAACATTACAAATTAACAACAGCAGAAGAACATAATTTTGATAAACACTGTGAAGAAAAACCATGGAGGATTCCACAGACCAGACAGAGAAATTGTCGGAAATGTTTGTCGCTACAACTACAAAGTTTGTAGAGGAGTTTTAAATCAAGAAAAAATCTGCATGGTGCAGCTTTTCTTCTCATACTGTTAGTTAATTAATGCACGTCATAAAAGTTCCATTTAGATTGTTGCAATACTACTAAACTGTCAAAACCACAAGCCATCAAAAGCATCATTTTAAAAATACCAACCTGCTTGAAGATAGTACTGGTTCCAGCGCCTTGAAGACCAAGTAGAAGAAGCTTCTGAACTTTCTTCTGCTCTAGATAATTTGGTACGGTTGTATAATTGCTAGCCTCATCTCTATGCCCCTGCGGTTGACCATGAAGTACAGGCAAAGAGAGCAAGCTACAGACAAACCGTGTTGTTGCCTGTCTAGCAGATAGCAAATCCAAAATGCATCACATAGGATAGCCATGATCCAATATAAATTTTGTGATAACAAAGAGTTTGACAGTACATACCTTCTCCCAGATGTTTCCCCTGATGTTATTCTGACCTTCTTCCTCATAACGACCATCATCGTAAACCCAAAAGTGAGTGTCACGTGGGCATTGTACATTTGCCAGCTGAAATTGTAAATGAAATAGGTAATAAATCCATTGGCATAATTAGACAAGTTAAGAGCAAAATTTGTAGCATTAACAGGGCTAAACACTTATCAAGACAAATATTCCAACTCCAAGTTAAGGGATTATTTTATGTGCAAGCACATTGGAAATAGTTTGAACGCAATGCCCTACTAATTGAAAATAAGTGACTGTCATACAACCATGGGAAACCAATTTTATTTTATCTACATGATCTTAGATGTTTGTCCAATACTATGGAAATAGTATCACTGGAATATGCTTTGCGTATGACTGTGCATCAGGAAAGTGAATATGTGGGTCAGGAGCTGATTTGGTGTGAGCAAGTCTCCTGCAAAGGTTTTCAAACATTCAGGGTGCATTGAAAATGCCCAATGAGCAAAGATATAGAACTTTACTCGTGTCATACTGTATGGATACATTATTTTAGAAGGAAAACAAATAGTTAGCACATTACAATAAATTCATGTCACCAAACTTTCTGCTGGGTTGCTAAAACTTAGACCACTTTGATTGAGTCAAAAAGATGCATCCCTATATGTTAACAAATCCAAGAATATGTACAAAGAAAATAACCAGAAAAACCTATGACAAATTTATTAAAGGCTCAAACATCAGGTACAGCGTAAAACAACATACGGACGCAAGGAATGAAGAACAATCTTGGATAAAGTGGATGTTATTCATACGTACGCTCACAAGAATCAATGATATTGCATATTAGTTTACACGATGAAAGGCCTCACCTTTAGCACCCTCCTTTCTAGTTTTGTAATTTCTCGGCCATTGATGAAAACTTGTGTGTTCCCATTGCTTGCATCAGGGCTTAATTTTCCTGAGAAATTTAAGTTCGAACTAATAATTCTGTCTGGTTTTTCACCCTCCTGTCAAATCAAGAAGCACAGATAATCAAATGATTTCCTGCTTCTCGCATGTGCAGCTACAGAATGCCAAGTTGAAAAGATCTCAGTTGAAGCATCAAAATATACATGAACCCACCTTTCCCCATAGACCAGATTCCTTGTCATACCAATATTTACCAGGCTTCAACTTTCGTGGAGGTAAAGGACATCCAAGTAACTCTGCCATCTCTTCAGGCTTCAGAGGGAAACCATTAACAATGAGCTGCTCTGGCCGGAGCTGATTAGCAGCACATTCTTTCTCTGCTTTCATTATCTGCTTTACTTCCAATGGGCTCAGTAATCTGGATAAAACCCTAGAATGTTTACCCAATTTTAAGCGTTTTGATTCATCAATTGGCTCACTGATGCACGTCACACACTTACGCCCTTCAGGCATGGATCCCATTGCCCTAAGCACACAATTGCTGCAATACTTGGCATCACAAACCAGGCATGACTCCCTCGTTTCCCACTTCCCTTTACCACACCTATAACAAACTCTACTTTTCCTCCTCTTCTTTTCTTTTGAGACCCCTACATACTTGGGATAAGTTGGTGTCTCCACATCCACCTCTTTCCTCTCCGATCTGTCAACAGTACTGTCAACAGTATTAAATGTGACAACAGGCACTCTCCTTCCTTCATTCACTGGTTTAGGAGGATTACTTGGACGATTCTGGATGGAACCTGGAGATGCTGAAGGTGATGCTGAAGAAAAATCAGGGTTCTGCAAGACCGACACTACAGACTCAGAGCTTGCTGATAACCTTGGACTCTGAGTAGGGGAATCAGTGACACCATCAGCAATACGCGACACTGGCAAAGGAATCGGTTCGATCACCGGGGCACCTACATTAGCAACTGATCTTTGCGATTCTGAAAGGGGCTCTGCAGTTGGAATGGCACGAGAATTTACGTCAAGGGGTTCTACTCTAGGGACATCATGAGAAACTGGGGGACCTTTGTACTCCATGGCTATCGAGTAATCAAGCTCAGATGTGTCTTCCGGGAGAGGAGCTCCCGGTGGAAGCATCTTTCTCACCAACTCCTTCCAGCTCTCTCCCCCCTTTTGCTCCATCATCCACAATAACAACCACTATGTCTTCAAATATAGAATCAAACTCTGAACTAGTTAAATTCCACCCATATTGATCAAGATAGGATCATCCCAATGAAAGTTCAACTATGTGCTCTAAGAACTTCCCACGATGTAGACTTAGCAATCAAAAGCAGAAGTGGTCATCAAGCTGCTGCCGCATCCTTTGAATGCCTTCAAAATTAAAAGAATTAATCTAGAAACTCATCAAATTCAATCATTCAACGTAAAAGATGACATCATATTTATATTAGCAAAATTACACAAATCCCATTACCAAATCTGATGAAATCAGAGTCAAATAGAGGAAAAATCAATCCAAACACAAATTGCACAACCTCCATGTAAGAAAATTCAAACCTATCTGCTTTTCAGCTAATCCACCGTCAAAAATCATGCAACCCAACTTGTAAATTACATTAGTTTCAATCTTTGAACCACTTGACAACCCTCAGCATAACACCAAAACTGCCACTTATGACAGTCCAAACCAACATTGAATAAATCAGAGTCAAACAAATGGTTAAGAAAAAAAAAATCAAAATAGTAATAATAATAATAAATCCAAGACTAATTCAAACAAAGAAACATACTCAAAACCCCACCCACTTTACCGCTTACATTAGTAAAAGGGCATCAAAAGAAAATGTCTTTTTTGAAAACCCCTTTTTTGAATAAAGCTTTGGACTTTCTAGAGAGATTAAAGCTAAAAGAGAGTGAGTGAGAGAAAGAATTTACCCGAGTAAGGGACAAAATTAAACTGAATCCGATGACAAATCAATCAGCTTCAAATATCTATAATCTATTAATAATAGAAACTAAAAATAAAAATTTCGCTGCAAAATAAATAAAATCTGGCGAGCCAAAAAGTTTGACGATATGGTGAAAACTACAGCTAGAAGTGCCCCGAAACGAAAGAAGTTATGTGGGGCCCGCGCCTCTTTTCACTTTACAAATTGCTCTGTGTTTCGTGATGACTGATGATAAATCAAATAATGATGCCCCTTACACTATAGACGCATGTGAGCTCGTGCGGCCGTGTGTTACACGCGCTATCTCTGGGGCGTACCGGATATGTTAAGTGTGTTTTAAAAAGTTTGTACGTTCAGGATATTTTGAATACGAAACTGTTGTTGTCACGCGCGTGGTAGTCTCGTGTGACTACTCTTTTGTGGACGCATAGAACTACGACCAGCTCCTCATGAATTTAATGCTCTGTCTTAGTGGCCTGAAAATGGACGGGCTGTAATAAATGTAATGGAACTGAATCAATCCTTTTACACCTTTGGGTGCATAAAGAAATTATATTTTTAAAACTTTTGTCGGGTTTCTGGGCCCAGCCTGGGCTTTTGATGGAAGCTCAGGTGCGTGCGCAGCCTCATAGGGGCCTGCACACTCGAAGCCCTTGCCTGAAGCCCTTGCACGTGGAGTCGGACCAGACCCAAGCTTTTTTGCCATTTTTCATCCATTTCTATCCCCTAGGCCCTAGGGGCGGACAGCGGCTCGGTTCAATTCGATTTCAAATTAATGTAAAATTTGAACTAATGATTTTTTTACAAATAATAATTCGAATCGAGCTGAACGGAATTGATTCGGTTTGTTTTTTTTTTAAACTGTAATTTCTTTTCTATTTTTTAATTTTCTTTTGGCTTTTTTTTTAATCATATAAGTCGATTGATATTGATTGATATTTTTACAATTTTAAAGTCGATTGGTATTTTTTCAATTTTAAAAGCCAAATAGAACCTATTTTCTAGGGATAATAGTTTTTTGGCTCACCCCTATTGTCCTCCTTATAGTTAAAAGCTCCATATGTTTTATCTATAAAACTAATTATTTTTAAAATAATTAGTTTTATCTGCTATGTAGAAATTAATTCAATACGATGTCTTGCGGTTCAGTTTAATATTATCTAATGTAACCTGCGCATATCAAACGTACATACAAAATAGCATTATTTAGGATAGTCTGTTGCAATTTGCAAACTTATTTAGAAATTTTTTGAAGAAGGATAACATGCATAGTATAACGCACAAAATTTGTATTAACTAATATTATTTAAATTTACGAAGTTGTAAATTACCGAAAGTAAAGTAGACAAAATATTTTTACATGTTTCAGAAATTTTTTTCTACATTTATGACGCCACACCTTCTGAAATTAAACAATTTACTAAGTATAGCATAGAGAAATATATATTACAACTTATTAGATTTGAAAAAATTAAGACTATCTTACAGATTGT
This sequence comes from Citrus medica, assembly GCA_002013955.2. Classification (NCBI taxonomy): domain Eukaryota; kingdom Viridiplantae; phylum Streptophyta; class Magnoliopsida; order Sapindales; family Rutaceae; genus Citrus; species Citrus medica. The sequence goes on along the minus strand of MKYO02018898.1, from coordinate 523,865 downwards.
TGCCACCATGCGTGTTGAATCAACGTAGTCGAATTTATATGGCAAGTACTACTCGTAATTCTTTGTAGTAGATAATGTTCAGGTGAAATCCCTTCACTATTGCAAACAATTCCTTGTCCTAAAGAGATTAATCAGCAAAGAAAGTCTATGAATATTATAAGATGAAGAAGACAGAGGATTAAAACTCCATGGCAATTGGCGCAGCACTTTTTATGACGTTATTCACAGCACTCTATTTTCTACTCCATACGTATATATGGTCTATTTATGTACCCTACTTCTATAACAGTCACCCAATCTTTTTGTGCCTCTTAAACTTAAATCCCTTTTACGTATTAGCTCCCTTGCTACTTAAGCATCTTGTGTTTATGAAATCTCAGTTGGGATTATGTGTTCTTTAAAGCATATTGATTTATTTATTTATTTATAATAAATAAATTTTTTAATTAATAAAATATTTGAGATATTTTTCAGACATCTTAATTGCATAAATATTTTGTACAAGGTCTAATATTTTTATATGTATTTATGTGATCACCATATGAATTTACAGAAGATATAAATATAAGTTATCTTATGATTAAATAAATTGAGTTTGTTGTTGATAAATAAAGTTAGACGCTCTATTTATGTTTAAATTGTAGCAAATTCATTGAATGATTTGTCATAGTTATGTATGAATTTACTAATAGAATTTGACTACATTGAACTATATAGATTTAATTAACCTTGAAATGAATGTCAGATTTATTAAATATCATAGGCATTGATTTTGTTACAATCTTAATTTTGAGTTAATTATAATTTCATGGTTATTATTGTTATTCTATTTGAGTTACAAATGGATGCGACGTACATTTATAGTTAGGATTACCCGCTATCTTAGCTAATGAGAGCAATTATGATCAATGAGATTATATATTAACAATATAATAGAATTTCGCAACTCTGGACAGATTTTTGGTATTTTAATCACAAAATTCTCTAGTTAGAGTGAGTCAACATAATTAATATGTTGAAAATTATTGTTAGAGAAAACTCGTAAGTGTTAAGGAATAAGATGTAGTTAAATTGATTAGACAGTTGAAACATCAATTTAATTAACGATGTGGTACAAAGGATTATTCAATGAAGAAATTATTGTGGCATGAGTCAAATTGTTATTTGAGAATACTATCATAAATAGCATACAATTATAGATGTTAGTTTCAATTTTTTAGTGGAGTAGGTTTGAACTTAAATAATCAGACTAGTTTAATTATACGCCTAATTATTGTAGCAACAGTTATATGTACCCAATTTGAATTAATTTACATAATTGACTGCACTACTATTGGACTAATAAGTAAGCTAACTAGATATTTTGATCAAAAGTTTAAATATATTTTTAGTGGGAGACTCCACTTAATATGCTTATGTGTAAGGGGCATTGTGTTATTTACAAGGTTGGCCCCTATAACAAGTACAAGTGATATGCCACTTTTTGGCTTTATCTTATATTTTAATTTAAATCAAATAATTTTGATTTAATGGAATTAAAAAAAAGTTAAAATAGAGGAGCTTAAGGTTTCAACGACAACATATAAAAAAGGCTTATACTTTCACAGAAGAACACTTGTCAAGTGCAAATTAAATTTAAATAATAATCTAAAAGATTGTTGGAGATGAATTATGATCTAACAAATTAAATTCGTGGTGATTGATTGAGAGTTTAAATTATTTCGACGAAAAAACAAAGGTAAAATTTTTAAATTATGGTAATTCTATATGTTGTATGAGAATTGCAATCCAATATTTTCACTCCAAATGACTTTTTACCAATAATCTTATCCACCCCTTCATAATCATGACAGTTTTTTCTAGTCAACTTTTATTATAATGCCGTAAGGGCTAAATTTCTCACCAAAACTTGCATTAAATTATAGAATATGTATTTGAGGATATCAACATATTAACTGAACAACTAGCCTAACATAAAAAATGAAAATGATTCAAGTAGTACACAATAAACCTTTTGGGCACTTAACCATTAAACCAAAAGACATTAAACGCCCTTTAGAATTGCTTTTTAGAGTTTTAAAAGTAATTTTGAAAAGATAAAAGTTAATTTTAGTGTTTGGTAAATTTTTTAAAAAACATTTTTGAGAAATTCATCTCATTCTACAGCAGATTTTGAAAAAGTATGAGAGGAGTAACTTTTCAAAATTAAATAAGATTTTGAGAACTAGTTTTATATTTAATACAATTCCATATTTATCCTCACATATATTATTAAAATCCAAAATTATCCTTATTTAATTAAGAAATAAAATTCTTGACTTCAAGAGATGATGATGATGATGATTATTATTATTATTATTATGATTATGATTATTATTATTATTATATTGAGATAAAAATAATAATAATAAAATTAATAAAATTATTTTAGTTATCAATTATTATATATACATAGTAAAAAGATATTATATATACATGTTGATAAATGTATAAATAAATTTTATTCAACATTATATCCATTTTAATCAATTATATTTTTACAACAATTTAACAGTAAGATTTACTGAAAACATATTAATGTTTTTAATGTTGAATAAAATGGATATAATGTTGAATAAAATTTATTTATACATTTATTGAAAACATATTAATGTTTTTAAAACTGATAGTGCTTTATAAATTTTATCAAATCTTTAGTTGATTCTTTTTACTATTGATTATTTTTATATCACAACTAACAATAATTATTTTAAAAATTACAACATTACTAAATTGATTGTAAGTCAATTTTTATATAAATTTTTTTTGTGTGCTCAACAACTAAACCAAAGTAGATTACGTGAGCTCCTCGCATAAAAAGTAAATTCACTTTTTTTGATTTATTACCAATTGCAGTTTATTATTTACATTTTACACGCGCCTAGCTTTTGCGAAATTAGCTCCGAGTGGACCACATATTGTCATATTAAATCGTAATAATGATCCTTTAAAAAAAATATTCTGTAATAATTAACAATTTGTTCTAAAGATTGGACCACCTACTATTTTTTTAACTCTTTGTTTGAATGAGCATATCAAGATTAAAATCCTTATATATTCGTAATTTGTCTTGACGGGATTTTTTTTTTATCAAATAGAAATGGAATATCGTGCAGGGCTTTCATATTGTTTTTTAATTGGTGCTTTCATTTTCATAAAATAAAAATGAAAATAAAAACAGTACTTTTAAATTTATTTTTAAAAATCGAGAATGCATCCGGTATCATTTTTAAGTTAATAATCTTGAAAATGGAAAACGTGAGACTCGTCCTTCATAGATTGCGTTGACAAAATATTTCAGATATATATAGCTGATAATTTTCGGTATTTAAAAACTTTGATGATTTTTATTTTTAAAAGAATTTATTATCTTGTTAATTTCTTTATTTTATACAAGTTTGAATGATTGAATTTGATAGTTATATCAACTTTGATTAAATATTTAATCAAGGTCCTCGGTTCGAGACATTAAAAATACAGTTACGTTAAATAATTATTGGGAGAGTTTTGCCGCATCAGTGGTCCTACCAAACTCGAATCTAGATTAGTTGGGGCCTAATGTGATTTTCGGATACCAGATGGTTTAATAGACCGAAAAAAACTTTGATTAAATATTTAGGTTGATTGTTAATTTTCTCCTACCGAAATTAATGTATACCACTTATTTATTGTTTTGATATATCCAAAACATCTTCTGAAACAAAAAATTTAAAAGAAAGAGGGGTAAATGAATAATTTCCTTGATAATTTTTCTTGAGAATATGAAATATGTATTTATTATAAAAATATTTAAAAATAATAAAAAGTATAAGAAAAATATGTTATTATTAATAATAATTCACATTAATATATATTTCTTATTTTTAATACTTAAATTTTTGTTTAATTTTCATTTATATGATTTATTTAATTAATAATAAATATTAATAAAAGTATATTTGAAAATAAGTGTAATAATGTAAAATTGTACTGCCAGAAGGTTATTAAGTATTATAAAAATAGTAAGAGAGTAAATAGTATTTATTGGCTTAAGTGAGTGGAAACTGAAAATCTCCCTATATATTAATTAAATAGCTGTAACAAGGATATTAAAAGTGCAGAAAAAATAAAGAACAGAGGAGGATTTTTATGTAGTATAGAGTTTAAATTCCTACATCCATGGGGTCACACCCTAGGGATGACAATTAAATCTGGATCTGGGTTCAAAAAAATTTGGATTCCTATATTAAAAAATGCGGATCTGGATATGGAAATTTGGGATCCGCACGGATTCGGGCGGATCCGAATCTGGATGCAAGTGCATCCAAAAAATCAGATCTAGATAAATTTTATTTTAAATTAAAAATATATATTAAAAATTAAAAATATTTTTTTGTGGATTTAAGATGTTGTATATTATTCATGTTGAATTATTAATTGTTGTACTTTTAAATTTATTTTTAAAAATCGAGAATGCATCCGGTATCATTTTTAAGTTAATAATCTTGAAAATGGAAAACGTGAGACTCGTCCTTCATAGATTGCGTTGACAAAATATTTCAGATATATATAGCTGATAATTTTCGGTATTTAAAAACTTTGATGATTTTTATTTTTAAAAGAATTTATTATCTTGTTAATTTCTTTATTTTATACAAGTTTGAATGATTGAATTTGATAGTTATATCAACTTTGATTAAATATTTAATCAAGGTCCTCGGTTCGAGACATTAAAAATACAGTTACGTTAAATAATTATTGGGAGAGTTTTGCCGCATCAGTGGTCCTACCAAACTCGAATCTAGATTAGTTGGGGCCTAATGTGATTTTCGGATACCAGATGGTTTAATAGACCGAAAAAAACTTTGATTAAATATTTAGGTTGATTGTTAATTTTCTCCTACCGAAATTAATGTATACCACTTATTTATTGTTTTGATATATCCAAAACATCTTCTGAAACAAAAAATTTAAAAGAAAGAGGGGTAAATGAATAATTTCCTTGATAATTTTTCTTGAGAATATGAAATATGTATTTATTATAAAAATATTTAAAAATAATAAAAAGTATAAGAAAAATATGTTATTATTAATAATAATTCACATTAATATATATTTCTTATTTTTAATACTTAAATTTTTGTTTAATTTTCATTTATATGATTTATTTAATTAATAATAAATATTAATAAAAGTATATTTGAAAATAAGTGTAATAATGTAAAATTGTACTGCCAGAAGGTTATTAAGTATTATAAAAATAGTAAGAGAGTAAATAGTATTTATTGGCTTAAGTGAGTGGAAACTGAAAATCTCCCTATATATTAATTAAATAGCTGTAACAAGGATATTAAAAGTGCAGAAAAAATAAAGAACAGAGGAGGATTTTTATGTAGTATAGAGTTTAAATTCCTACATCCATGGGGTCACACCCTAGGGATGACAATTAAATCTGGATCTGGGTTCAAAAAAATTTGGATTCCTATATTAAAAAATGCGGATCTGGATATGGAAATTTGGGATCCGCACGGATTCGGGCGGATCCGAATCTGGATGCAAGTGCATCCAAAAAATCAGATCTAGATAAATTTTATTTTAAATTAAAAATATATATTAAAAATTAAAAATATTTTTTTGTGGATTTAAGATGTTGTATATTATTCATGTTGAATTATTAATTGTTGGATTATAATTGAATTTTATTTGATATTATTAGGTAAATTATTGAATTTTTTTAAAATTAAAAATTAAATTGAAAATATATTAAAAATTAAATGAAAATTAAAAAATAAATTTGATTTGTGGATTTATGATGTATATTATTCATGTTGAATTGTTAATTGTTGGATTATGATTGAATCGTATTTGATATTATTAAGTAAATTATTGAATTTTATTTTAAATTAAAATTAAATTAAAAATGAAATAAAAATTAAAAAATTAAAATTTATTTGTAGATTTATGAGATTATTGTATGTTATTCATGTTGAATTATTAATTGTTGAATTATGATTGTATTTTATTTCATATTATTAGGTAAATTATTAAATTTTAAAAATATATATTAAATTATTGAATTTTAATTTTTGCGGATCCAGATATTCAGAATATCTGCCCGTATCCATTGTAGATATTACCAACATTCGGATACACATCTTTTTTTTTTTTGTGGATACTGTTCATGTACTGTTCACAGGTACTCTGATATTGTTAACGCAGCACTATTTATGGCACTACTGTTCATTTGATAGCAGCCATAAGTTCATCAAGGCGTGCGCAATGCACTGTCCTTGAGACTAATTTCTGGTCATCTAGAAAGATTTCCTAATGTAATAAGGACACAAATAATGCAGATTGATCTCTAGGATTCAATGATACTATTGTTGTGAGGTTGCACTCCAAACAACAGTGTAGAACACCAAAAGAAAAAAATTATGAAGGCAACATAAGATAGATGGAGAGGTCATAGAAGTTGTTCTTTAAAGCCTTTTATGTCTTCTTTATATAGAAAAACTCCCTATAATCCTTTTCCTAATTCAATTTGAATTAGTCATTCATGTGTCTCATAATTTAATTCAATTTGAATAATCCAAATCTCGTTTAAATTTGACTTATTCAATTCTAATTTATAATTAAATTAAACACATGACTAATTTCAAATCAAACATAAAATTGATTGCTCTCACTTCTCTCCAATATGGGAAATTAGTATTTTGAAATATCAATAAAATTTTGACAATCCTCCACATATTTTGAAATACTTCAATTTTATTAATTATAAAGTCTTAATGCATGTGAACTAATGCCTTTTGGGCTATGAACTAGCCATTGAACAACTAATCGTGTCTCACAAGAACTTGGTGAAACTTATAGTTTCTATGAATTAATGTCTTTTATGTAAAGTAGAGGACTAGAAGCTCACATTAAACTCTTTTAGTCTTTTATTGTTTTGTGGTCTGGCACTTTAATGGCCCTATGCCCCTACATTCGAGTGCTCTAGAGAAGCCTGTATAACTCTTATAGGAATCGACCCAATTCCGCACTCATATAGGTGAATTTCCATCAAGTGTGTCATACAATTTTGACACACCACCATACACAAAATGTGGGCTATGGAGTTCGTTAAGAGCTCAATTGCTCAACCTAAATCACTGCCTATAGGCAACTATCTCACAATAGGGAGGACTCAAATAAATAGATTGATAGGTGTTGTGCAAATTTTATTGAACTTGCAAGTACACAAATCTATTGTAGAATAGAGCAATAGTGACGAGTGTAGAATCAATTTTCTATTGTAGAATAGCCCCTTTTTTTATAGATACACTGAATAAATCATGGTCATCGGATTAAAAATAATTTGGATGCTCAGGATTGCGCCACGTGTCAACAGTACGCGGTTTGCATAGTGATGCAGTATGAACAGTGAGGCGGCTTGAATAGTGACGTCGTTTGGTTATAAATAATTCCGTGTATATGCATGTACATTACACATGATTTTTAGTCTACTCACATGTTGCTACATCACCGATCAACAATACATAAGAATTTTAGTCCAATAGGATTGTGACACCTCATTAGTCAATGTCACGTCATTGGTAATGCCACGTCATCGTTCCGTATATATGAACAGTGTCGTGAATAGTTACATGGACAGTACCGTACATGTGAATAGTGCCATTTTTCCTTTTATGCTTCTCCTAAGGTTTTCGACTGTCCTGAGTTCAAAAGTGATGTCCGTTTTGCTGTCTGGTCTCTCGTTAATTGTGAAATGACCATGATACCCCTAAAATACATAAAATACTTAATTATAATACAACAAACATAATTAAATCACAGGAGACTTAAATACATAAAAGTAGGGATGTTAGTGAAACTTCGAGTGTAAAATGATGATTTTCTCCATTATAAATATATACTTTCTAACACTCAACAATAAGGCCACAAAACAACAAGTGACTTTTTATTACTCTTATGAAATTACTTCATGGGATCTTTAATTCCATAGATAGGGTTACCATTATTTTGTCTTTGGTTATAAACAGAAGTCTCATCCCCTTAACATAATTACCACTAACCTTAGGTAGTAGTTTATTAGAGAATTGGCCAAATGTGACTTTGACATCACAATAGGGTAATGTTCGGCCAGAGTTCTACCACTCAACTTCCTCTTTTTCTCTGGTCGTGCTATTTCTGGTGAGGATGCTTCACCAGATTCTTCACTTGGGTGCCCACTTATGGTTTCCTCTTAGCCAAAAGATCCCTCGTCATCACTGTTGCTAGGCGAGGTGGTTACTTCAGGAGACATCCTCCTAGCACTACTCATAACACTAGAAGGTCCTACCGGCTCTAAGGGGATCCTGGGGTCAAAAGCGGGCTCGGCGAGTAGACCAGGCAGGAAATCTAGTTATCATCAATCTCAATTGCCTTTTCCTTGCCTTTTGACATTTCCTAAACTATATCCAGAACAATGCAACCAAACACCACTCAACCCAAGAAAAAAACGACAATTATCCAAGACTGGAGAAGAGAAAATAATGCCTGGAACAGTGGCATGCTGGAATAGAGGTAAGAAAAGTGACTTCAACTTCGGTGGGAAAAGATCGCTTGGTCATCGGAGGGTGAAAAGAAGACTAAAAGAGGAAATTTTATTTTGAGAGTTAGGGTTCCCAAGTGACGCGAAAACCTTTGGTTTATTGGCATTTAACGGCATGCACTCGGAGGGTTTCATAACAGTCGGTTTGAAATTTGAACGAATGGATAGATTCCTGCCACCTCACCTGCATTCAATTATGACGCGACTCTTTAGGAAAACGACTGTTAGGAGCTAAAAAGGGGAGTGAATGTAGAAAGTAAGCAGATCCTCCTCCCAACATCAAGAGGTCGAAATATACCACGAGCAAGCCAGGACTATTAAGTTCTAGTATTGATTCATTGCATTACCAATACGAAAAACTAGGGGACCGATGTTTGGGGGTACATTATGGCGTGACCTGCCATACCCAAACGAGGAGTCGTCCCTCTCGTAAGCGAGGAGCGATGTGACGTCTGAGCGCATGAGTCTTCTCTGCGTCTATGAGGAGACCCTCTGTTGGGACCATAATAGGAGCAGGTTCCTTGCTAGGCGTCAAGAACACTTCTTGCTGGGGGCTAAATCAGCAGACCCAGTCCACGACAGTTAAACAAGACATGCGCTATTATCCGAGAATCCAGACACGAAGCCCACTCAGCTGCAACCACCACATTCACACAGCCATTTCCAAGGGTTGTGGCAAAGTGGCGAACGTGAGTCAAGGAGGGCTGAATTCTCAAGGAGGCTATAAAAGAGGCTATCAAAGAAGGTAAAGGGGTTGGACAAAAACACTAAAAAATTAGACTAAAAGAAATTCCAGAGGGCATTATAATGGGAACCTCAGGAAAATTCATAGAGATTTTCAGTGCCTTAGAAACCATTATAGAGCCACAAAATTAGTGGCAGAGTTTTTCCAAAAGTAAGCCCAGATTTCTGACTTGAGCGTCGGAGGGTTTACGCTGGAAAAATTCCCAGCGTGCTCTAACCAGTTTTTGTGTGCGCAGGAGTCTGCCGAAGAAAAATAGCAAGCGTCATAGCTTTGTTCGTCTAGAAGGGGCAAAGTGAAGTTTCTCCAGTTAACTGCGAACTCGAGCGTTGAGGAGAGATTCTCGTCGCGAACGAGCAGACACCGAATTCGCATCAACAACAAATATAATATAAATAATTCATTTTGTTTAGACTAATAACAATAAAATATTTTTTAAACGTTACAATAGTTTTAAAATTGTAAATTATTATATTTATTGATTTAGAAAAAGTAAATAATATATTTGTATCTAATATAAAGATTTTAAGTAAATCTTTGGGATAAATAAATTTTACAATTATTAAAATATGTCTCTATTTATTATAAATTTTACTTTAAATATAATAAAATATGTTTAATAAATTGTAAAATATTAAAATATTTTTTAAATATTGAATTGTTTTTGAATTTTTACATTATTTTGTTTATTTTAATCTTTTTTAATATTTAGTGAAGATTATACAAAAGATAACCAAGATATTTCTCTTTTCCAATCTTAGTTGGAAGCCACGGCGCGCTGCTATTATCATCTCAACAAAATCCAATTGTTGCAGAGCCAATTGGTTCTGGCACAGTACCCACCTCTATTATTATCAACTCAAAAAAATGCAAGATATTAGCAATTTAATTAATGAAAGTAGCCACCCCACCATTAAAGTTTTCTTAAATAGTTACATAAATTCTCTTAAAATTTGTTTTCTTGTCTAAAATCTAAACAGATCTCAATTAGTCTGAATTTAAAATAAAACTAAATGTTTGAATTTGAATAATATTCTTTTGTCCGAATCGCTAAAAATAAATATTAAGTTATTTACATTTTAACTTAAAAATCTGAAACTAATATTTTTATGCTTGCGTCCGTCCAAATTATAAATGTGAAACAAATAATAAATATCTCAAAGAACATAAATAAGATCATATTTATAATAACATAAATTATGTTCAATTGAGTACAATCCTTTAATATTCTAAATAGTGTACGTTAATCAAGATAAATAATGCTAATTTGATTAAAATAAAAAGATAAAAAAATAATAGTCTATCAATGCACTATATTTTCACGAGTTATAGGGATGGGTAATGATGCTAATTATCAAATTTTATTTAGGTAAGAATGAAAATTAATTAATTAAATAGAGATACTTTGGAGAATATACTTTAATGATATCATTCAGACTTTTAAATTAAGCAAAAAGCTAAAAACAAAAATTGGTTTAATAACTTAATGACTTAGCGACTAAAAATTTAACTAAATGAAAAAAAATAAACAGATTTAATGACTTAATAAATGAAAATTAAGTCAATTAAGTTATAAAGTAAAAAAAAAATAATAGCCCTTCGTTTCATAAATGATCATGTAAATCTCTTTTTTATAAATATACTCTTCAATTATGATAATCCAAAATTTGACTTTAAATAAAATTCTATAATAAATATAATAACATAAAAACATATTATTAAAAACAATTTTAATATTAATCTATTGTTTAATATTATAAATAAAATATATAAAGTATATAAGTAAATTTTATTACTTATTTTCAATTTTAAATGCATTTATTTTAATACTAATAAAATTCATGAGTATTTGCGTTTGTTTCATAGATTAATATATATGTTATTTCATTATTATGTTTATTTTTGTAATTATTTATATTTATTCTTCAATTATGATAATCCAAAATTTGACTTTAAATAAAATTCTATAATAAATATAATAACATTAAAACATATTATTAAAAACAATTTTAATATTAATCTATTGTTTAATTTTATAAATAAAATATATAAGTAAATTTTATTTATAATTAAATTTTATTTATAATTTTCTATTTTAAATGCATTTATTTTAATACTAATAAAATTCATGAGTATTTGCGTTTGTTTCATAGATTAATATATATGTTATTTCATTATTATGTTTATTTTTGTAATTATTTATATTTATTTTCTATTTTTTTATATTAGTATTGTAATTGTATTCATTTTAAAATTTTGGCTACTATTAAAGGATATAATAGGAAAAAAAATCTATACGATCATTTTGAAATCAAAAGGACTATGTAATCATTTAACAAAATTTTGACGGTGTAGGGGATTTTTCCTTCAACTAAATAAAATTTTTTAATCCAAAAAAATAGTAAAATCGTTTAGTGATACCGATAGATCAAGACTCAAGAGATCCTGATTGAGCCTGTCACGTGAGTGGGAAAGGTTTGAATCTCATTAGGCAAAGCTTAGGAAAAATAAATAAATGAATACAATAATGTGTCTCAAAACCAATCGAATTATATCTACATTCCCCTTAAAATCTGATCATCTAGAGCTACCAATAGAAGTTGCAAGGGGGATGAGTGAGAATAATTAGTGTGCCCCTTTATGTCCTTGCAAAACGGTATTGTATTCCCAGCATCCTTTTTTTATTTTTTAAAATCAAATATTACCATATATTTCTTTTAAGGGCATGGTTTAGGGATGGCAATGGATTGGATCTAACCCAAGATTCACGTGATCCAAATCCAATCGGATTGGATTTGGGTCTGTTTAAAATGAAATTGGATCGAATTTGGATATCAATATGCGGATCTAAGACGAATCTGGAGCAGGTTTGGATATATCTTAATATCTAAATCTATATCCATATCCACCCCATCTTTTAATTTTATTTTATTTTAAAAGTTTCTTAACAATTGTAGAATTATAATGATAATAAATTTTATTAATAGCATATTAGTGGTATTTACCATGCATTTAAACTCTTAAAACTTAAAGGTTAGTTTTATAAATTTAAAGGTCAGTCAGCTCCAAAGCATGTACATGCAATACTCAAATTGCAAGCCAAGTAATACAACCTGAAAATTTATTTTATTATATTGACCAAGTAATTTTTAAGGAATATAATTATTCATATATTTAGTCAAATATGGTCATAATAAAAATAATAAAGGACTGAATATAAATTATATTTAATTTATATGTCATTATCTAATGTTGTAGGAATGATGGTGGTTGTGTCGTGGATATTAGAATGATGAAGGAGACAATAGAATATTAGATTGATCTTACTCCTGCAATTACTTTTGAATAATAGTTTATTATCTTTCTTATTTGTTGTTTTGGTGCAAAAGTATAAGATACAATATTTATTATATTTTTTAGAAAATTATATAATTTATTTGTTATCAATACATTTTAGCCTTCAATTTTCATTCTAAAAAAATATTATTTTTTTATTACTGAGTTTTAGAATTCATGACGGATCTAGAGCAGATTTGGATTTTTATTTTTTTTCGGATTTAAAGCAGATATAGATATTTATTTCTTTTTTGGATCTGGATATGGAGTAAGAATTATGAATTCATGACGGATCTGGAGCAGATACGGATCTTGATTTTCATTATAGATCTGAATCTGGAATAGAGTATATCCAATCTATATCTGCCCCCATTGCCATCCCTAGCAGGGCTATATGTACTCTAAAAATTACTCTTAATACTTATATTTCTATAAAAAAATTTACTGCAAAAATATCTATGACATAAATTATTTTTAAGGACACTTTATTATGCACATATATAATATTATTACTCTGAGCACTCATTTAGGGCATTGAAATCAATGTTTAATTTTCTCCTTTTGAGTACCTTAAACAAATATTTACAGAGGGAACTTAATATATCAAGATTTTAACTTTAATGAGGTATATGCAATCCTTTTGATTTTCTAATTTACATCATATAGAATCTAATAATCAACCATCTTCCTTCCCTATTCCACCCCCCAATCTTCTCTATTTTTAAACAAATGAAATTCAATTTTGAAGTATAAAGTCATGGCTAGCATGTGTCTTATTTGTAGGGTCCTGAAACTACAGAAAATAATTTCTTACGTTTTTAGCTAAGGATTGTGTTCTTTTATGGCATCTATATTTTTACTTCTTGTTCTTTTTCTTTTAACATCTACTCTGTTTGTTGACGATGATGCTACTGGCCTAATAACAATAGTTGACGATGATGCTACTCTGTTAGTTCACCATCCTTTTTTGACAAACCTTGAATCATTCTTCTGTTGCTTTTGGATTTTCTAGCATTCAATTAGAGATGGAAGTGGCATCATAGCTGTGTTAAAGAAGATCGTTATAAGGGTCCCTTCTGCCAGGCATCTGCTCTGAATCGTTCTTTCTGTCTCTCTTTTTGGGGTCCTCCATCAACCTCAGAATCACATTCTCTACAAACTCCGTTGAAAATTTCATCTTCACTCCTCTTCCTGATTCTAAGCTTAAAACTAGAGAAGCAGAGCAAGCAGCGTCTTTGATTTGATCAACGGATATATTTGCTAATTGATTTATTTATTTGGTTTATAATGTATATTTCTCATGTTCTTTACATTGGTGAAATACTTTGATGGGTTTTGTTAGCTACTCCTTGTTAGAATATATAGTGATGATGATTTAGAGCGTGATAAATGCAGAGCATAACAAGCTTGGTAGTTTAATCAGTAGCCTAGTAATTCCGTTATGCTGACATGTCAAGTTAGTTACAATAAGATTCAATTGCGCCTAGCTGGTGTGATCGTATGAGTATTTTTAGATGGATCCAATAACTGATTCATATATGTAATTGTATGTATAAATACCATATGTGAGAATTATTTTGTAAGCTCATGTAAATGAATAAACTCTGAATTTATTTTTTTCACTTTCTGGCTTATTCTCTCAGTACCCAAACATAATTTTACTTTATTTCAAACATGATATCACAGCTAGCTAATGCTTCTAATCAAAATAACACCTTTTATAACTTTGTAAAACCAATAAAACTCAATCAAAACAACTTCATTTTTTGAAGAACTCAAGTTCCTGCTTCAATCAAAACTCAAAAGTAATGTCTTGGAAAGATTCATTATTAGTGCAATTAAGTGTCTGTATTAGTATCTTATTCAAAATATATGACGTTGGCTCTTTAAACAATGGATCTGGATCAAGATAATAATCATACTTTCTTTGCTTGGATCAGAACAGATCAGCTTTTCAGTTAGATGATGTCTTCAATTCAAGAGAACTTGCTTTCCTTTATGATTCATTTTGTTTCATCACAAAAGCTGTGGAATTCTTTGACACGTATGTTTCTTTCTCAAAATCAAGCTTATATAATGCCTATTAGATGCAATTAGAACCACTAAAAAAGGATCAATGACTATGAGTGCCTATTTTACTAAGATGAAGACATTGGCAGATGCACTTACTATTACTGGTAAACTAGTTTAACATGCTAATCTTTTTACTTATATTTTGTCTAGATTAGAATCTCAAGAGCATGAATCACTTATTACAAATTTATTGGCTAGAGGAAAAAGGTATGAATCTGGATAACTTGTGTGCTTTATTCTTAAGTCATAAAATGAGGTTTGAACAGAAGAGAGGAAAACTCGGTTCAGATGTTATGCCAATTTAGCTACTAATTTTGCCCAAAAAGATTAAGGTTTCTCTAAGCTTGGTTTTGGAAATTAGAAAAACAATAGAAACCTGGATTTATTTAATGGAGACATGTCTAATAAAAATGACAGCAACTTTGACTCCATCATCTGCCAAGTTTGGTTTATCCCTGGATGTGGGATAAATAAGTACAATAATAGGTTTAATCCTACATTTGTACTTCAAAGACAATATAGTAGAGGAGGTAGAGGAGGTTTTAGGCCTACTTATGGTCATGGCAGGGGATGTGTTCCTAGTCCTTTCACTGATCTCATCGGAGGCTTTAATAAATAGTATAATCACAGAGGTATTGCTATCAAAGCAACACGGTTTATCCAAATTCAAATCATGTCTTAACTCGTGGTCTTTATAATCCTGGAGCTACTTCTTTAACTATCAATCTAGCTGCTTTCAATTACTACAATAGTGCATTCGATAGTGCAGCCAAGCAGGCCATACCTTCTCCTCTTACACTTTCCCCACCTTAGACTATAGAAGATCTTTCTTAGTATATTAACAGTGGAGCTTCTACATATGTTACTAATAAGACAAGTATTTTACTTCATTTATAACCTTACATATATTGGTGCTGATCAATTGCTTGTTGCTAATGATAGTGGATTACAAATTACATATACTAAATATATTATGCTTACTACTTACTCATGATCCAATTATGCTGCCAAATATTCTTTTTGTTCCTCATATAGCCAAAAACCTATTAAGTGTTTCCAAGTTACGCACTGATAATAATGTGTTTGTTGAAACATTTGTCTCAACTTAACATTCATCCACAACTATTATGTTTTACTCAAATTTTTATAATCTAATGCATTTTCTTACTTATTTGTCTGGTTTATGGGTCAACTTATTCTAATTTTGGACATTTCAGTTCTTTAAATAAAATGAGTTTTATACTTCAAGTACTATGATAGTGTCTTCTCATTCAGTCAATGTGGATTTGCTTCATAAAAGGCTTGGTCATTGATAACTCTATGAAATGAGAGTTATCATGACATTTTTAGACTTAAACTAATATTACTTAGAGAGTAAATGATACGTTTTTATTACATTTTTAATTACATTTTGCATGAGCATCTATTTAAATTTAATTTTGATAAATTAATTTTGTTTTAGATCACTTTGTGCTCAAATTATGTTCATGATTGCAGGGGATCAAAAAAGCTAAATTTTTATGGATGGAATGTTGCTACAACAAACTTGCAGAGATGACAAAAAAACTTGGCTAACAAGTCTAGAACAAAGAAGATATTGTTGTCGTTATTACAGCAATCATGTAGTAATTGTAGATGAGATTTTGCGCGTGTTAATTGAAAAATTGCGATCCAAGATTTCCAAAATTGGAAGACAAGCAACCACATGCTTTTGGTTGCCCTAATTCCAAGATATAAAAATATCACAAATGGGAAAAAAAAAGAGGTGGTCGTCATTAAAAAAAAATATCAGAGAAAAACAAAAAGGAAAACAGAGAGAATAAGAGAGATTTGAAGGTTGCAACAGAGGATGCAAGGAGAAAAAAGAGAGATTACAAAAACTAAGTAGAACTCAATTTCTCATCTTATTTTCTTGTTTTTATTTATTTATGGGAATATATTTAATGATTATATCGATTTTTGTTACTGTTTTATCACAAATCATGAACTAAACTTTGCTAAAGCTCCTTGTACTAATAGAGGTGAGGATCAATGTGACTAGGCTTACTCCAATACAGAGCAATTCACGAGTATATGGCCAACAACTCTTTATAGAATTTGGTTAGAAATGCAATGGACCTCAAAGTATCAAAACCTTTGATGTGGCTTGTTATAAGTAATAGGCTAAAAACTAAGTCTGAGCTCTATTGAAGATACATTACCTCAAATGCTATTTTCTACCAACGTGGCCACCACCTTGAACGTACCATTCATGTGTTGAGGGATTGTGATGTCGCTTGATAGGTGTCGCTTAAATTGGTCCCTAACAATTTATGGAATAATTTTTTTGAATTTGAGTTAAAGAACTGGATCTAATACGATCTTAAGAACATGGGGATGATTGAGAGAGATGAAAAATGACCCTGTATCTTTGGGTGTTGCTCTGTGGAAGATTTGGTATTGGAGAAACAAGTCCTTCACAATTCTGCTAACATTAGTGTTGCAAATATTATGCTTGACATCACGCATCGTGCGGCTAAAATTTAATCTTCCATGGAGAATCTCGTTAGACCAGGCCACAAAAGGATCAGCAAATGGTTCAAATGGATGCCCCAACGTTGGCCTTTCTATAAATTACATACATATGGTGCTGAAAGATTTCAGGCCATGCAAGTGCAGGTGGCCTCACACTACAAGAAAAAGGGTTATTTTCGAGGGCAAATACCCTTGGAAATACACAAGTGTCCTCGGATAACGTTGGCCTTTCTATAAATTACATACATATGGTGCTGAAAGATTTCAGACCATGCAAGTGCAGGTGGCCTCACACTACAAGAAAAAGAGTTATTTTCGAGGGCAAATACCCTTGGAAATACACAAGTGTCCTCGGAAAAAATTATTTTGGAGAAAGTTTCGCCGTCGATCATCGTTGTATTAAGTTGCATCGGAAAAACACAATTTCTGATGAGCTGTCGGAGAAAAAATTATATTTTCAATGGCAACACCATTGGAAATGGCATCAGTTGCCCTAAAAAATAACTTCCATGAAACTGAAAAATTAAATATTTTCCATTACATCTTGCCCTTGGAAATACCAAAAAAGCTGTCGAAAATGTTCATTGTTTTTTTTCAAATATTTCCTTTATTTATTCTTATTTAATCTTTCATTTGCAGTAATTGTTTTATTTTATTTACTTGGTTTCTTTTAAATTAATATAACTTGAATCGGATTTATTGAGAATATATAACATAAAATAGTAAAATAAAAGCTCAACATAACCAACAATATACTATACTACAAAATACAATTTCTGCAGTTTCATTGAATATTTTAAAGAAATCATATCCTTGGAATCATTGGAAATACAACCAAATCTCTTCTGATAATATTCTTTTGCACAAAAGCATCCTAGATGTTAGTACACTTGCAATCAAATGTCAATCATCCTCTGAAAAGCCATCTTCATTCTTTGAAGCATTTTCCTCACAGTCAATTTCTCTATCCTCTTCCTCATCTTCATCTAGTAAAACAATATCCTGTACAAAGCAAGAAAAAGTGAGAGAAACTGACTTGAGTTTCTAGCGGTTTAGTTTGCACTAGCCCACAGAATTCACTCCCCTTTGTTAATTAGAAAGCAAAATGAAAACAAAGCAAAACTAGAAACTTGTTTCATATCTTTCCCTTTCTTGGCAACCTTACAGAAAACATGAAGCAACCACACCCATACGATACAAAAGCAGAAACATTTATATCAACAGTACCCAAACCTTTTAATCCAAAATGTTGAAACGCATGAATGATCAACAAACCTTTCATTGTGTTCAATAACTGATGTTGATTGAGAAGTGAAGTGATTACAATGCCTAACCATTTACACAAATAAGCATCTCAATCAAAGGATTTGTAGTGTAACAATAGCCGTAGATATTGGTTGTCATTATTTATAATGAGAAATAGTTCAATAGCAGATCAATCATAATAAATAAACTAAAAAATATTCTTCAAACCATAAAATTAAACTTCACAGGCTACACGATAATAAAATATTTCAGCAAGGATCAGTGAGAGATAGATTATACCACATTCATTGTTCAGACTATTTTTAGAAGGATCCAAAGGAACCACACTATCATAATCATGATCACTGCCATTTAGAACCTCCACACTTTGTCAATTAAACATAAAACTAGTTAGAATATGTCATTTAGCAAAAATAATCCATATATAATTATTAAGACGAGCTAAAATCTTCTACAAAGTACTTACTACTCTGTCTCATGTGCATACCACCAGCCTCAGCCTTGCACAGCAACATAGTGTCTGCAACCTTTGCAGGTAGAAATATTTTAGAAGTATACCTATGCCTGATAGTGAGTACGAGTGAAATGAATCCCAAAAGCATTAAGCATCACACTACAGAGAAAATGCATGATTAATTTCCATTTAATGGTCAAAATAAGAATTGCATGTCAAAAGTCAAAGAAAACAGAAAACTTGAATTAGGCTATACAAAGTAACCTCTGCAAAATTTGTATGCCGCCCCATAAGTTTTTTGGCTGAAAATGTTCTATTAAAATGGTGCCATAAAAGATACAAGAATTGAGGCTTGATCGCATAAAAAATAAATACAATCATCTACGAAGCAATATAAAAACTATAAGGGAAAATGACACCCATCCATCCTTCAATATAAGTTTTTATTTTTCATTTGGATCAAAATATAGCAACTCCAATTTCTGAACAAACTAATGAATGAATCCATTAACTAAATATAATCATTAAACAAGAGCTAATGTACTACAACAAAATGATATTAGATTTAAAAAAAAAAAATCTATGTTACTTCTTATCTTTCAATTATTTTTTTATTTTTTTAAATTTTATTAACTTTGCTATTAATAAATAAATAACAAGTGGCATCACATATGGCTCAAAATAAGATGTGCTCTGCTCTTAGCCATTAACTAAAGAGCTATGAAATTTTATATCTATGGTTCATGAAATTAAAAGAAACAATCAGTTAGCAGATGATGATCCAAAACTCAAACATAGATCATTACTCAGTAATGAACATTAAAATGTAAATGTTAGATAAATAAATATCACAGGATCCTTTTCTGTGATCGTACAAATTGAACACTAAACTCCCCAAATCAGTAATAAAAAGATTAAAAATTTAAAAAATATGCAACAATAAAACCAAAAGAGAAAGAATATAGATTTGAAATTTCACCTGTTCATCTCTACGAGAAAAGATCAGAGACAAATCAGGAAATAGGCCGGCGTCTAGCATGGCTTGGATGGCTTCGAAGCCACAAGTGAACCTGCTAGGCGGTAATATCAGCCGATAAAGCTTCTGCAAACGGCGAGAACGACATCAACCTTGAGGAACGAGAGCTTCTTCGTCTGGCTACCGATGATTTGGTTCTTTAATCGATTGTTGAGCCTTGAGCTCGACGTCTTAGTCGCCGTAGCCCACAGTTGTGGTGTAATCATCATCATCGTGACTGAAATTGCCGGCAAACTGAAAATGACTAGACTAATTTTAAGCCGAAATTGAAAATCAATAAGAAGATTCAGACCGTATCTGCAAATCGAATAAAAGGAATTTTGACAGACTGATATCAGAATGAGAGATCGGTTCCCCCATGAATGAGAGGTTGGTGCCGGTGTGAATGAGAGGTCGTCGTTGACGGCGGGAATTGTGATAGAATTTCTAGGGTTTTTTTTTTACCGGTAAATTTAATAAACTTCATTGATTTGTGATTTTATTTGTAACCCTGAGTTTTTTCTTAATTATTATTATTTGAAATAGGCAATGGTTTCAAATAGTAGTCACTGTCTTTCGTTCGTCTGCTAAAGTAATTTTTTTGGGTTTCATATTGATTATTATTTCAAAACAAAAAACAGTTCATTAAAAAAAATCAGTGTAATTTCGACTTATCTCTACATGCATTTCCGACAAAACATCCATTATCATCGAGGGGTAAATTACCCTTGGAAAAATAGTTACTAGTTTCTATGTTTATCTGACAGTTGTGTAATACCTTTGTAAAAATTACTTATTACCAAGAGTAAATGATACCCTTGAAAATGTATGGTCGGTAATATAGCTATTTGTTGTAGTGTCACTAGAAATTACTGTGGGGAATGGGTTCATGGTTTTGGTATGAATATTGGCCATTGCACTATTACTGGAGCAGAGCCTTGGGGTTTATTTCAAGGTTTGCAACTTGCTTGGAATATTGGGATTTGACAACTATAACTCTATAAGTTGAAGTTAATATTCAGTGCATCACTGAGATCTTGGCCACGAAGAAAAGTCATCCCAATGACGGACTTAACGGACTCCTCAACAGGGATTAGTAGGTATCTCTGTTGCTAGCTATCATGAAATCAATTTTGTAGCTGATTACCTCACCAGCTAAACTCTCTTTTTGCCTCTTGGGATCCATTTTTTTTTTCCAATTCCTCTAACTAGAACTAAAGGGTGGCTATTACCTGATGTCTCCGGGACTGCGTACTCGCGTTCAGTTGTTGCCTAGTTTTACCTAAGTCCTTATGTATCAAAAAGAAAAAAAAGATGATATATTTGATGCACGAAATAATGTTTTTAAGAAAGTTGCAATCTTCTGCCAAGTACAGCAGTGGTGAGGTTAATATGCAATCACATTCAAGACAAATCGAGGATATTGTGCATGTCAATTTTTATTATTATAATAATGGGGCATTTTAAAGAGAAAAAGCTGTCTATACTCTCAAGGTATACTCTCAAGGTTTGTTTAAATAATTTTGTAAACTCCAATAGTTTTATAAATGGCCACATAACCCCTTTTTATTATTATATCCTTTGATTATAATAAAAATAAATACAAATATATATAATAATGAGATAAGAATAATAAATAAAATATCATATAATACAAATAAAATATTATAATAAATATAATTAATAAAACGAAATATATATAATACAAATTATTTTGATATTAAACTACTTTCAGTCTATCCCGATTGATTTTACTAATTCCAAAATCTATTAATTCAAAAATTAACATTAAGATTTATAGTAATATAAAGATAGTTAAAAAATATTGTAAATAACGTAATAAATAATTTCCAATTTTTTGAATGTTAAATATCATTAACTTAAAATTATTAATCTATCAAAGAGATTTTATTATTATTAAAAAAATGATAGAGTAATGATATTAAAATAACTTTTTAATATTCAAAATAATTCATAAATTTTTTAGTTTTTATGTATTACGTTTTTTAATTTCTTATTTTTTTTTATTATAGAAACTTATTTAAAGTTAATTTTTGGTTGCTATAATCAAAATACATAATAGTTCAAAGGGATGTATGACCAATTATAAAACTAAGAAGGTCTATGTAACTATTTAAGCAAATTTTGAGACTACGGGTGGATTTTTCCCTTTTTTTTTGAAATAATAGTATAAAGAATTTTATCTATCACGATCATTAAAGACACCAATTATTGCTGCGTTTACTTTTTGGATTGGAGTGGGAATCCTTGGATTAGGAGTGTGAAGTGGGAGTGGGAGTAGGGTGTTTACTTAGATTAAATGAAAATATGGATTGTCAATCAGAATCCTGATTATTTGTTTACTTTGTCTTGGATTGGGAGTAAATTGTTTTAAATTATAATTTTATCCTTATGTACAGAATTATAATTTGTAATTAAAAAATTAATAAAAAATATATTTAGAAAATAAAATAAATATTTTAATTACTAATATTCTTAATTATGTAAATCATAATTTTTTATTAATTTAAATTTAAATTATGTGAATAAAAATTATTAATAAGAGCAACAAAAATGAAATATTATTATTGATAATATAGTACAAAATTAATATTTTTTAGAATAAAATATTTATTATTATTAAATAAATAATTAACTAATAATTATTAAAATTAATTTTTAATATTATTAATTTAAATATAATATTTATTAATTTTTATTTTATTAAATTTAATAAAATAAATATGATATAATTATTATTTTTAATAAATATGATATTATTTATTTTATTAAATATGATATTATTTATTTATTTATTTTTATAAGGATAAAATGGGAAGAGGGGGAGTGGATTCCCACTCTCACCTCCCCCCATGAGAGTGGGAATCCCACTCCCCACTCTAAAATTGAGTGGGACCCATGGATTCCCACTCCCACTCCCCCATTTTTTAAGGTAAGTAAACACTGGAGTGGGAGGAATCCACACTCCACACTCCCACTCCAGAAAGTAAACACTGCCTATATGTATTCAGCTAGTTTTATGTTTTTAACGTCTATGTCTTTACAATTAGAAGTTTACTTTATACAACATACACACACAATATGATGGAAATATTTTAGTTCAGGATCTTGAATTTGTTAAAGTACGAAGAAGCTATGAAGCTGTGAGGTTTAATAGTATAATGGTATAATTCTATTAAATCACATGGCTTAATAGTTTTCTTGAACTTTAATAAAGTTCAAGATCTTGGATCAAATCGGGACTATGCAATCTGAAATTTAATAGTAACTAACCTAAATCAGTTATATATGACACAATAATCTAGATTTTTTATCTCCACTTCGAGGAAATATATATCTTTTATTGGGACTATACAATCTAAAATCTAATAGCAACTAACCTAAGTCAGTTCTACATAATACAATTCAGTTTTTTATCTCCACTTCAAGGAAATATATACCATCTAGTGGGCTTAATGTACGTCTACTGTATTATAACATAATACAGATGTATACCTCCATTACTACTAGGAGAGAAAATTCACTCCTACCAATTATGGAAAGCGAACTAGCGTCTTGACACACATCCGTTAACTTTTGTTAATAGGAAAGGTACCACTAGGCTATTACATAACACAAGTGGCGGCTAGTCAATTTTATTTAATTGATTTTGATCCAGTGAATGATGTTGCACACTAGATCAGCAGTTTTTAGCACTCTAATTGACATAACTAGTTTTGGGCTCTTTGTTAATTAAAATGAGTCCCGATAAGATTGCTTACCTAATATATTGATTTTAGACAAACACATCAGATTGAACACCATAGGATGCCCCGATAGTCATCACCTGACAATTTAGCCATGATAAAACTTTATTTAACAATAGATATTCATGTCTAATAATGAATACAAAGAAGGCGTAATAAGCAAGAGTATACAAGCAAACAAATACGTGAATACTTTTTATAAAAGTTTATTGGATTGATTGCATTGAGAACCAATTTAGCCGTACAAAGAAGCAGAAAGACGTGGAGCAATGAGTACTTCAAGTGGTCTAGCTTTCTCGATAGTCAACCCTATTCCCTCTCCCATGTCCGGCGGTTCATTTGATGGGGTTGCAAAATCAAAGCCATGAAGTAAAGAAGCAAGTGTAAATTCCATAACTTGGAGGGCAAATGAAACTCCAGGACAAATTCTTCTACCACTACCAAAAGGTAACAATTCAAAATTTTGTCCTCTGACATCAATATCCTTGTGCCTTGTCAAAAATCTTTCTGGCTGAAACTTACAAGGCTCTTCCCAGACATGTGGATCACGTTGAAGCTTCCAAACATTGATAACAAGTTGTGTGCTGGTAGGGACATTATAACCACTAATCGTGCACTCTTCTATAGACTTGTGTGGAATTAAGAGTGGCGAAGCAGGATACAAACGCATTGCTTCTTTGAGAATGGCTTGCAAGTAAACTAAATTCTTTATATCTGAATCATTCACTTGCCTTTTCGCACCCACCAGAATATCTAGTTCGTTTTGAGCTTTATTTAAAATATCACGGTGGTTGAGAAGCAAAGAGATAACCCATGTCAATGTTATCGTTGTGGTGTCTGTTGCTGCTAAGACGAGACCCTGCAAAATTGGTAGGGCTAAAAGTATTATTTTGGTACTTTCATATGTTACACTCATTCACAATCCAACTTAATTAAATTCAACTTAAAGATTTTCATTTTCATCTTTTGACTATTAAGATGAATTTAGATTTAATGCATCTTATCAAATTCACGAGATGGTCTTTAGTGCCCTTGGAGCATTGTTCTTTAGTCATTCATTGCCTTCTATGTGTGTATCAATATTGTCATGATTATTTGAAGCATACACATAGTAAGAAATGAATGAAAATGAGCAATATCCCTAAATCACCCAAGACTTTTCCTAAATCCACAAATATATTATCAAAAACTTGTTTGAAAATTTAGGTCCCAAATAAAAAATGCGATGGTAAGTGGAAGATGATTTCATCGACTTTTTAATTAATCATTTTGCCCTATCAATCGATTAGGAGAAAGTAGAATATAATTAAATGTATACAGCAACCCAAAACAAGTTACCCAACGCAAAAAATTGTAGTATGTGAAATAAGTGAGAGGTCATGGGTGACTACTTTTGCGTTTGCTATGAGTTAAATATGATGTAACTTAGCAAGACCCATAATTAAATACTCTCAATTCACACGCTACAAATTTAATTGCTCTTGTCTGCAAGTCTCATCCTGAAGAGTGATGTAACAACTTTATGAATGATTATATGCGTAATATGTTTTAAAAGCATATAATATTCTTTTAAGACATAAGTGCCAAGTAAAACTTTTTGAGTTAAAAGAAATAGGTCTAGTTTCACTGGTGAGGAGCAACTATCCTAAGACTTAAAGACCTGAATTCGAGCCTCATTAGTGTATGTACGTTGATAAAAATAAAAAACAATTAATAAAACACAAAAAAGGGGTGGGGCGGGATAAGATTTTGAACTCCGCAGAAATGAATTGCGTCGCACTTAGAATGTAACTAAAATGAAAAAAATCGTTTAAGAGAGGCATACCAGGCAAGTAGCTTTATTGATTGTATCAACATCACGACCCGAATATTGCTTTGTATCACCCAGGATCGAGAGCATCACACTCATAAAATCTAATTCTTCTTCTTTAATCTCCTGAGAATCTCTCTTCCTCTTGTGCTCTTCTAACCATCCTTGAACAACAATGTCTAATTCTTTGGCGATCTTCTTCATTGACCTCTCATCACCCCCTATATCCAACCATCTAAGAAACGGCAGAGCATCTGACACCACAAACTTACCACTCATTTCAGAAAATCTCGTCAGTAGTTCTATCCATTCTTCACCATCCACTGAGTCGCATCCCTTTCCGACAATCATTCTTAAAACGACATTACGGATTGTGTCAGTGAACCATCTCTTCATCTCTACCAACAACATCTTATTAGTGCTTTTGTTCTTGTCCCATAACTCGTATAAGTCCTTCAAAGATGTCTTCAGCTCATACTCTCGTACATGCCTGAGCTTCCCAAGACGATGGTTCGAGAGAAGCTCAAGTGTGGCTATCTTGCGTGTCTCACGCCAGTAGGAGCCGTATGGGCTGAAGCCAAACATGGAAAAGTTGTAGCCTAAAATCTCCATGGCTAGAGTTTTTGGACGGCTAGCAAAGACTTTATCGTGTGTAGTAAGACACTCTTTAGCCATCTCCCAATTACTCACAACCAAAGCTCGATTTATGCCCATCTTGATTGTGAAGATTGGTCCATACTCGTCAGCCAATTTGCCTAATACCCAGTGAGGAGGTTCTGGCCCTCCTAAGAGGCGTAGATGGCCAATCACAGGCCATGATCCCCCAGCCTCCGGTGCTTCCCTCTTCTTCTTGCTTGTGTATTTGCTAAGCAAATTTCTTGAAACTAACAACGACGTGTATAGAATGATTAAGAGAGTGATTAAAATTGCAGCTATAGCACTAGTTTGAGGTGAAACAAGAAAGTCCATGGCTGCTACCTGCTAAAATTTCTCGGGTGATTTACAATATCAACTTGTTCATGTCCATACCATATATAAAGAACTAAAATGCTAAAGAAATTGAAGTTACTGAATATGTAATTCTAAACATAAAATATGATATTTGACAAAAATGTAACGGGTGAAAATCGTTTTTCTTAAAGATTTGCTTCACCTAATCACATATTTATCTCCTCATTGGATTTGACCCTCTTCCAATCTAAATTTTCCTAAAGTTTATAAAAGATCTTGACACATGTCATGTAATTAAATGTATGGCCAAGATCAAATTTACTCTTAGCGTTCCTTATTTAAACAGAAGAACACATCGCGTTGGCTCCTAACTAACTAAATTTAACGTAGAACAAATGGAGTTAAATCCCCGTTATATATTTCTTGTATCAACATCACGACCCGAATATTGCTTTGTATCACCCAGGATCGAGAGCATCACACTCATAAAATCTAATTCTTCTTCTTTAATCTCCTGAGAATCTCTCTTCCTCTTGTGCTCTTCTAACCATCCTTGAACAACAATGTCTAATTCTTTGGCGATCTTCTTCATTGACCTCTCATCACCCCCTATATCCAACCATCTAAGAAACGGCAGAGCATCTGACACCACAAACTTACCACTCATTTCAGAAAATCTCGTCAGTAGTTCTATCCATTCTTCACCATCCACTGAGTCGCATCCCTTTCCGACAATCATTCTTAAAACGACATTACGGATTGTGTCAGTGAACCATCTCTTCATCTCTACCAACAACATCTTATTAGTGCTTTTGTTCTTGTCCCATAACTCGTATAAGTCCTTCAAAGATGTCTTCAGCTCATACTCTCGTACATGCCTGAGCTTCCCAAGACGATGGTTCGAGAGAAGCTCAAGTGTGGCTATCTTGCGTGTCTCACGCCAGTAGGAGCCGTATGGGCTGAAGCCAAACATGGAAAAGTTGTAGCCTAAAATCTCCATGGCTAGAGTTTTTGGACGGCTAGCAAAGACTTTATCGTGTGTAGTAAGACACTCTTTAGCCATCTCCCAATTACTCACAACCAAAGCTCGATTTATGCCCATCTTGATTGTGAAGATTGGTCCATACTCGTCAGCCAATTTGCCTAATACCCAGTGAGGAGGTTCTGGCCCTCCTAAGAGGCGTAGATGGCCAATCACAGGCCATGATCCCCCAGCCTCCGGTGCTTCCCTCTTCTTCTTGCTTGTGTATTTGCTAAGCAAATTTCTTGAAACTAACAACGACGTGTATAGAATGATTAAGAGAGTGATTAAAATTGCAGCTATAGCACTAGTTTGAGGTGAAACAAGAAAGTCCATGGCTGCTACCTGCTAAAATTTCTCGGGTGATTTACAATATCAACTTGTTCATGTCCATACCATATATAAAGAACTAAAATGCTAAAGAAATTGAAGTTACTGAATATGTAATTCTAAACATAAAATATGATATTTGACAAAAATGTAACGGGTGAAAATCGTTTTTCTTAAAGATTTGCTTCACCTAATCACATATTTATCTCCTCATTGGATTTGACCCTCTTCCAATCTAAATTTTCCTAAAGTTTATAAAAGATCTTGACACATGTCATGTAATTAAATGTATGGCCAAGATCAAATTTACTCTTAGCGTTCCTTATTTAAACAGAAGAACACATCGCGTTGGCTCCTAACTAACTAAATTTAACGTAGAACAAATGGAGTTAAATCCCCGTTATATATTTCCTTTACACATTCTGATCTTTGATCAATTTTTTATTCTTGAAAAACTATTCAGAAATTCATGATTTAACAATAAAGTTCTCAAATCCTGGAAGAATTTGCGAGTCAATAATTTTCAGTTGACAAATTGAATTAAATCCAAACGATTGATCAGATCTCATGCCTCCTAACAAAGAATAATACTCCACGTGCACCATACAACTAATGTATTTAACTTATGCTGCGTTTACTAAACGGGAATAAGAATGGACTGAAATCAGAATGGATAAGAATGGAAATGGACTGGAATCGGAATGGATAGGAATGGAAATGGACTGGAATCAGAATGAAGAATAGGAATCTGAATAAGTAAATTGAACTGTAGGAATCGGAATCGGAATTAGCTGGATTCCATTAATGCGTTTACTTTGTCTTCGAATAAAAATCAAAATGAATTAGATGGTAACAAATTACTAAAAAAGTCCTTCATATGATGATGCAGTTAATAATTAATAATAATAATAATTATTGTTACTATATTAATTAATCATATTCATATATTGCTACTGTTTAATTAATTATAATTTATCATTAATAATAATCATAATAATAATAATAAAAAATCATCAACAAAATAATAATCCATTTAAAAATAATAATAATAATAATAATTGAATTCATCATCATCAACAAAATAATCCATTAAAAAAAATAACAATAATATTCAAATCAGAATCATCATCGTCACCAACTACAACGACGACAACAAATTATCATCGGACCAGAACCATGGGCATTGAAGATGAAATCAACGGCGAAACAGAGACGAAATGAGATGGGGATGAAACTGAGACGGAGACGAAATCAAGACAGCCTAACAGATATGAAACCGGCAACCAGTTGCGGTCCACAGTCGACAGACCAGCGACGACAAAGATGGTGGATGATTATGGCTGTGATGGTGATAGAAGCACCTGTAATTGCGTTCGACTGGGAGTCGGGTGCAAGAGAGTTTAGGTTTTAGGATTTTTAGTTTTCATCATTTTTTGCTATTTAAGTATTTATATTTTTTATTTGAAGTGAAATTTGGGAATCATATTCCCATTTCTAATTCCCAAACTACTGAAGGGTCCATCAAAATAAATCTCATTACTTCTTTTATTTTGTTAAGTAAACACGGATTTCATTCCGATTCCGGATTCCTATTACTAAATCTAGCTAGTAAATGAAGCCTTAAGGTGGAAGAAAATGGGGCAATAGATAAATTCTAAGCTGACTACATTTACAAGTGATATTATTAGAATGAGTAAATATTCGTTTAATCTCTATATTTTAACTTAAGTATCTATCAGGTCATTGTATTTTAAAAATTTATTTCAAGAATACGTTACACTCTTATCCTTGATATATATATATTGCTTTTACATTATTAGCCCTGCAACAATATTTTTGACATTCATTTTTTAATCTGTAATAAAACCTAATTAGTAAATTAAGAAATAAATATCAGTATAAATCAACTAGTACTTTTATACCTTGCAACAATCTTACTAATTATTACTTATAAATAAACTAAAACAAGCTAATTTAAAACAATGTTTAATATCCTTGCAATAACCTTACTAAAAATTCTTTTGCTAAAAAACTAATTTATCAAATTAATTTAAAAGTAAAATAATAACAACTAATTTATTTTACTTTTAAGGATAATTTGATAAATTTATAGTTTTTTTATTTCCATTTATATCTCTAAGAATATTATTGTAAGGTTATTATTATACAAGAAAATAAAAAGTAAGGATAAGATTATAATATAATTATCAGCATCAAGGGTGTCCGGAGGTATTTTTTAAAATATAGGAACGAAACGGACAGTTGCTAAACAAATTACCTATTACAATTAGAAAGTATACAAGGACAAAATAGAGTTGCAAACTCACATGGGAATGTTTGTTTAATTCATATATTTTGAGTTTAGTTCTCATTTAGTCCTTATATTTATACCCTTATTTTTTCTTTTCTTATGTAATAATATCAATGCGACAATGCTCTTGGAGATATTAATTTTTTTTTATCAAATTAGCCTTAAAAGTAAATTAAAAATTAGTTGTTATTATTATACTTTTAAGATTAATTTAAAATAACTTTTTACAAAAAATTATTAGTAAGATTGTTACAAGAATATTAAATATTACTTTATAATTGATAGTTATTAATTTATTTATAAATAATAATTGCAAGATTGTTGTAAGGGTATGAAAAGTACAGGTTATTTCATATTTATATTTATTTCTTAATTTGCTAGTAAATAATTATTTTTTAATCTGTTAATAAACATTTTTAATAGATTAACAATTAATGTAAAAAATATTATTATAAGAGTATTATTGTAAAAGCAAAGAAAAATAAGGATAAGAGTGTAATTTTTTTCAAAAGTAAAAATACCTTAAGCTATTTTTGAAAATATAAAAACTAAATAAATATTTGAATTAAAATATAGAGACTAAACTAACATTTACTATATAATAATTTTTTCACATTCTAAATTGTCAAACCTAACGGATAAAATGTCATATTTCGACTAATGTACCTAACCTAATGATAATATATGATAATATATCTTGACATGATAACATTAACTACACTGAAATACTGAACAAATCAAATTATATCGATTGTGATGAATCAAAAATAAAACAACAATGCAGACTTTATAATAAAAGTTAATGTTATAATTACATCTTTTATTACAAAATTAAATTAAAATCAACAATGATAGTATTTTTTTTCTTAATGCTACCAATGAAAATTATAAATTGTGAGGAATAAATATATGTATCACATAAAAAGATATTTATGTCAAACTATCAGCTTTTAAATTTTTCTCTTCAGACGTTGAAAAAAAAAAGGAAAAACAAATATATCATTCAAGACTTCAACTAAATTTAAATTTATTTAAATTTTAAATTAAAAAATCAGTAACGTAACATTTACTATTTAATAATTTTTTCACATACTAAATTGTCATTGACGCTAAAACTTCATATTTTGACTTGGAAAATAGGCAGCGCTAATGTACTCAACCTAGTGATAATATAGGATAATATAACTTTGACAGGATCATAATTTTCTCACATACTGGATTGTCAAAACTGACGGTTAAGACGTCTTATTTCAACTTGGAAAATAGGCAGCACTAATTTACCTGATTCGAAGAAAATTATGAACATGTCAGTATCCTTTTGACAGGTTCATACGCACATACTTTGACTAGTAAATCCAAGAAACCCATCACGACAAATGTTACGAAATAATTATTGAGACATTTGGACCGATGCGAAGAAAATTATGAACATGTCAATATCTATCCGAATAGTTGAGAGTAACGTAATTGAGATTGTCAAATTCAAATATTAACTCTTTGTACTCATCTTAGTGTGGATAACAGTTTTATTTTAAGTAATTTATTATGTATGTAAAGATTAAATTTTATTTAAAAAATGTGAGCTACATTTCAAAATTTAGAAAAATAGTTATGCAGATCCTCAAATTTAAGAAAGGAATACTTGATGTCTCTTTTTTTATTATAATACCCTTTAAATATAATAGTTAAAAAAATTGATTTTAAGTTTTTAATAAATACAAATATAATATAAATAATTTAATTTATCTAGTAGACTAATTAAAATTAAAATAATATTTAAAATGAAAATCATTATGTTTATATAGATAAAGTAAATAATATAATTGTATTTATTATAAATATTTTAAATGAATTTTTGGATTAAACAATTTTTATATATAATTAATAAAACATACCTCCCGTATTAATAATATTAAAATTATTTTATATAATATTCAAAATAATATAGATCTTTATATAATATTCAAAATAATATAGATCTTTATATATCTACTATACTATCATGTTTCTATTCATTATAAAATTTACTTTAAAATGTATTAAAATATTTTTTACATATCAAAATTATTTTAAATTTTATATTATCAAATTTATTTTAGTATTTAGTAAAGATTATACAAAAGGTAAACAATATCTCTTTTCATTTTCCAATCTTGGTTGGAAGTCACGAGCGCTGCGATTATCAACGCAACAAAGTCCAAGTGTCCTCTTGGTTGGAAGTCACGAGCGCTGCGATTATCAACTCAACAAAATCCAAGTGTCTCTCTATGATACTATTATTTTTTCTATGAAATCAATAATGTAATAAATGTACACCTTTAAATTTTGAACAATAGTGTAAAATATTTGCATAAGCAAAAAGATATAAATTCCTTAGAGATATTGTACTAGATAACAACCTCTCTCTTTTTGCATCGAATTCGTAACTATTTCTATTTAATTTAAGTTCATCAACTTAATTTTAAAGATTACCTTATGCTTATTAATTAACTAATTATTTATTCATTTCATTAAACTAATGGTAGAAATTAAAATATTTAAATTTAAGGATCTAGAACAACCTCATTATTAATACTATAAAAAAAAACATACAACATCAAAAGTTCCAAATCCAATTGTTGAATTATATAATACACAATAGAACCAATTGGTTCGGGCATGGTATCCACCTCTAGAATTATCAACTCAAAATAGTGCAAGATATTAGTTGTTTAACTAATGAAAAAAGTCACTAACATCCCCAAAGTTTTCTTAAATAGTCACATAAATTTTCTTAATTTTATAATTGTTCACGCAAACCCTATGTTTCGCAAATATACCCTTCAATTATAATAAACCAAAAATTGACTTTAAATAAAATTCTAAAATAAATATATAATATGAAAACATATTATTAAAAAATACTTTAATATTAATCTATTAGATTGTTTAATATTATAAATAAAATATATAATACAATTGTTTATTTATTTTCAATTTTAAATACATTTATTTTAGTATTAGTAAACATCCAAGTATATTTTCATTTCTTTCACAGATTAAATAATATAAAAAAATATTTAAATGTATTTAAAATTTAAAATAATTTAAAATAATTTACAATATTTATAATATATTTTTTATAATATTTCGTATATTTTTTTATATTACGTCTACATTAGCATAATTTTAAAATTAATTTTTAGATTAATGGATTTTAGGCTTAATAAAGTATGTCACACTAATAACAACTTAATATTAAAAATAATTTGAATAAAATATTTATTATTTGGTTAATTATATTTATATTTATTTTTAGATTATTTTATTTTTGTTTTAATACTAGCATTGTATTTGTATTCATTTTAAAAAACTTTGTTAGAAAAACTATTAGGCAGCAATACAAAATAAAGAAGCAACACAAGATAAAGAATAAAATGAGAGGAATATATTATAGAGTGATTTTATTCATTCCAACTGTGCACAAAACAAAGAGATGATCTCTCTTTTTATAGTTATATAATCACTCCATGAAATTAATGGAAACATTATGGATCATGATTCCTTGTGAGATAGTGAGAGTTATAGAGAAGCCCAAAGTTGGTAGTGGGAGATAGTGGAGAGACTAAGAGATATATGTTATGAACATCCACATTTATTTTAATAAATTCATAATACTCTCCCTTAGATGTTCATTAGCAAGAATATGACTCATTAAAACCTTTACAAAAAAAAAACTCGGTAATACTTGAAGAACTGTCAGGTGATCAGGTTGATGCTCAGCTTTCAACGCCTGTTACAGAACAGGAAGAACAACAACAACTAGCTGATCAACACAGGATTATCCCTGAACAACCATCACTTTTAGAATCTCGTAGTGGGAGGGTAACTAGGTTACCTGCGAGATACATGTTATTGGGAGAAACCTATACGGCTATCTCAGATGAACATGTACAAGATCCCACTAGCTACAACGAAACTCTAATAGATAGAGATGTTAAATTTTAGAAAAAAGCCATGAATCAAGAAATGAAATCTATGTATTCCAATAAAGTCTGGGAACTTGTAGAGGCATCTGTTAGCCTATATGGCTATAGATATTGATTTTGATGATAACAAACCACATGTGTTGATTAAACAAAGATTTATGAATTGTGCTTTTATAATAAGAAAATGATGTTATGGAATTAAAGTGTTTTGGACTAAAATGAAAGTATTTTAAAACCTTTGATATTGTTTTAAAATTTCAGATTTGGACATATTTGAAACTATTTGAATATTTTGGGTTATTCTATAATTTCACATAGTTTGGGTAAAATCATAATTTCAAAAAGTTTTGGGATTGACAAAGTATTATTTAGAAATTCTGAAATTGGACCTATTTGAAAGCTTTCATAACATTTTAGGTCATAATATAGTTTTATAAAGTTTTGGGGTCAAACTATAAATTTAAAAAATATTTCACTATAGCAGTTACTGTAGCAAGCGGCTAACCGGATATGGTAAGCGGCAATCCAGATTTTGGGCAGTAAGTTTCTAGAGCATAAACGGATATCCAGATTTCGCAAGCGGCTATCCGGATTTCAAAAGCGACTAACTGGATATGAAAAACGGCATACTGGATATTCTGAAATTCAAATTTTTACCTTAACGGTAACATAAAAGCGACTAACTGGATTCTATAAACGGTAAGCCGGTTATGACCAAAATGTGCATAACTGCTAGTTTTTAAGCTTAAACTATATAAACTCAAATCCAATTCATTTTCAAGCTCTCTAGCAAGTATAAACAAAAAGCACACGAGATATCTTGAGCTCTCAATTCGTAAATCATAAAACATTGAATCATCCTTGTTCTTCATTTTGAATATCTACTCTTTTGAGTGAGTTTTGTTGTAATTTCCATTTCTTCATCTTAATTGTAAGTGTTTGAGTGTGTGAGACACTTGAGTGAAGAGATTGAGAGATAATCTCTTTGTTGTAAAGGTTCATTGACACCTTGAAGTCAATTGTAAATGTTTGAAGCATTGGAAAGGCTCGGATAGTGAAATCCTCAAGCTTGGATCGCTTGGAGGCGTGGACGTAGGCGGGGATTACCGAACCACGTAAAAAATTAGTGTGTTTGTTTCTCTTCTCCCTTACTCATTTGTTATTGTGCTTTTATTAAACTTATTGCTTTCGAATTTATTAAGGCGTTAGATTGGATTGTTGTGTGGCTTTGTTAGGATATTTTTTAAAATACTAATTCACCCCCCTCTTGGGTTGCATGTTGTGCAAATTTTAATGTACTCGCAAGCGCACGAATCTATTGTAGTATAGATCAATTGTGACGAGTGTCGATCCCACAAGGAGGTAGATTTTAATTGTGTGTAGAATTAATTTTGTAAATGAGTGATTGGATTTGTGGTAGAAATGTATTGGAATATGCAAAAACTTAAATTAAAATGGCGACAATAAATTCTAAAATTGGAATTGAAATGGCAAGAATGAATTGAAGAGAATTATATTGAAATGACGTATTTGAGTATCTGGATCCGTAACAACATGCATCATGAGCTAAATAATCTTTATTATTGCCAGTTAAATCATGAGGGGGGAATCCACACCTCATGAACCACGCTCTAATCAATATGGTGCTAAGGGCTTATCGTGCCAAATAATAATAACCTTGTATTAGAGGGCCGGTGAAACCAAGGCGGTACTAGACAAGATTAGTATTATTTGTTGACGAGAAGTCAAAACATCCACAAAAATTAGAGGGGAAGAGAAAGTAAATTTACCAAATCAAGCCCATGACACATGTTGAGACTTCACTTTCAACCCAAGCTTGAAAGAAAATTAGCCACTCATAATTGAATTAGGGGCAAAATGAGAATTTATTAAAATACGTAGAAAATACAAGATGGAGAAGGAATTACAGAGAATGGATCCCAAAAATGGATTCAGAGATATCAAATTAGGGGGGAGAGGCCTCCTTTTTATAGATACATGGAGTAAATCATGGGCATCGGATTAAAAACAGTTTGGACGCTCAGGATTGCGCCACGTCATCAGTCAACAGTACGCGGTTTGATCACGTGGATGAACAGTAACACGGTTTGACCCGGATGAACAGTAACACAGTTTGGTTGAAAATAATCCTGTGTGATGCATGTACCGTACGCGAGATTTTTCGTCCACTGATATGCTGCCACGTCACCATCAACAGTACATAAGAATTTTAGTCCAACAGGATTGTGACACCTCATCAGGCAATGCCACATCATCGGTCAACGCCACATCATCGATCCGTCTATGTGAACAGTGTCATGAACAGTAACGTAGATAGTACCGTACATGTGAATAGTGCCATTTTTCATTTTATGCTCCTCTTAAGGTTTTCGACCGTCCTGAGTTCATAAATGATGTCCGTTTTGCCGTCTGATCTCTCCTTTATTGTGAAATGACTATAATGCCCTTAAAATACATAAAATACTTAATTAAAATAACACACACGTAATTACATTCCAAGAATGTTAAATACATAAAAGTAAGAGTTGTTAGTAAGACTTGAAATGTAAAATGACGGTTTTCTCCTTTATAAATATATATTTTCTAACACTCAACATTGCACACTTATATTTCATTTGGTATCAGAGCAAGGTGCTCTTGTTTAGACTTAACCGTCTAGAGCTAAAGATTAATGGCAACTCAAAATGATTCCACATTTAGGAAAGGACAATCCACCACTAGACCACCATATTTTGATGGAAACGATTACCCTTATTGGAAAACTAGGATGAGAATTTACTTGCAAACTTTAGATTACGAAATTTTGAAAATCGTTAATAATGGTCCTTTCATGCCTTTGACTAAAAATGAAGTCGGGGAAGATATTCCAAAACCTTCACGGGAATGGAATGAATTCGAAAAGAGAAAAGCTTCTCTAAATTCCAAGGCTATGAATGCCTTGTTTTGTGCACTAGATAAGAAAGAGTTTTATAGAATGTCTAGTTGTGAAAGTGCTAATGAAATTTGGCACAAACTTGAAGTTGTTTATGAAGGCACGAATCAAGTGAAAGAATCTAAATTAAGTAGGTACACTCGACAATATGAATTGTTCCAAATGGAGCAAAATGAGAGTGTGTACTCTATGTATACTAGATTGATGGATATAGTGAACACTCTAGGAGCCCTAGGAAAGACCTTTTCAAATAGCGAGAAAGTTAAGAAAATCATTAGGTCACTATCTAAGGAATGGAGACAAAAAAGAACTGTCATTGAGGAAGCCAAAGATTTAAATGTATTACCTATTGATGATTTAATTGGTTCTCTAATTTCATATGAAGAAGATTTGGCAGCAGAAAAAAAGCATGAGGAAAAGAAGAAAAATATTGCTCTCAAGGCTTCAAAATGTGAGAGTGATGAGGAAAGCGAGATGGATGATGAGGAGTTGGCAATGTTGGCTAGAAGATTCAGAAAATTTTACAAGAAGAATAATAAGCAGAGAAAGTTCAGAGGCTACAAGAATAAAAAGGAGAAGAAAGAGCCAATCACTTGCTATGAATACAAGAAGCCCGGACACATACGACCGAAATGTCCTCTCCTCAACAAACTTAAGAAGAAAGCTATGGTGGCCACATGAGATGATAGCGATGAGGAAACAAGTGATGATGAAGAGCAACAAGAAATGACAAATTTAGCTCTCATGGCCTTTGGGGAAGAATCATGTGATGAACTTGAAGAGGTAAGTGTTCTTCCTACATATGATGAATTACATGATGCCTTTAAGGATTTGCATGATGAGTTGATGAAGATTGGTAAAAAGAATATATGTCTTAAAAAGAAGATGATAGAGCTTAAGAATGAAAATGATTCATTTAGTGCAAAGATTACATGCCTAGAATTAGAAAATAAAACATTGCATGATAGTATTGCATTATTTGAGAATTCTAGCACTTCACATGAGCACTTAGAGTCACACATGAATGACTTGAAAAATGAAAATGAAATGCTTAGAAAGAAGAGCAATGAACTAAATGAGATTGTGCTAAAATTCACAAATGGGCAAAAGATGTTGGACAACTTGCTAAACTCACAAAAATGTGTTTTTGACAAAGGAGGCATTGGTTATAAGCCAAATTTGAAACAAAAATTTTACAAGAGTTATTTTGTGAAGAATACATCTATTAACAATCAAATTGTATGTCATTATTGTAATCAAGATGGTCATATGAAAAATAGATGTGTAGTGAAGAGAAATGCATATTATGGTGTGAAATGTGTTTGGGTTCCGAAAGGAACCATTGCTAACTCTCAAGGACCCAAAAAGGTTTGGGTACCTAAAACTTGAGATTTTCTCTACAGGGCTTGAAGAAGAAGAAGAATAAGTGGTACTTGGACAGTGGTTGTTCAAGACACATGACATGGAATTATTCTTGGTTTTCAAGTTTTACTAAGATCGAAAATGGTGGAGATGTATCGTTTGGAGATAATTCAAAAGGAAAAATCATTGGCATTGGAAATGTTAGTAATGTATCCTCTACCCTCATTGAAAATGTGTGTTTAGTTGAAAACTTAAAACACAACTTGCTTATTATTAGTCAATTATATGATAAAGGATATAGAGTTATCTTTGATGAATCAAAATGTGTTATTGAGAATGCATGTGATGGGAAAATTTTGTTTGTAGGAAATAGATGTGTCAATGTCTATACCATTAATATAGATTGTGCATCGACAAATGATAAATGTTTCTCCGCATTGCATGATGATGGTTGGTTGTGGCATAGAAGATTAAGTCATGCAAGCATGGATTTGATTTAAAAAATCGTGAAAAATGATTTAGTTAAAGGTCTTCCAAAAATCAATTTTCAAAAATATAGAATTTGTGAAGCTTGCCAATTTGGAAAACAAATAAAAACTTCCTTTAAAAACAAGAATCATGTCTCTACTTCAAAATCACTTCAATTACTTCACATAGATTTGTTTGGACTTTCTAGATATGCTAGTTTAAGTGGCAAATTTTATACATTTGTAATTATAGATGATTATACTAGATACACATGGGTATTGTTCTTAGCTAATAAGGATGATGCCATTGATGCATTTCGAATTTTCGGTAAAAGGTTCAAAATGAAAAAGGTTATTCTATTACTTGTATTAGAAGTGATCATGGTGGAGAATTTGAAAATCATGCATTTGAAATTTTTTGTAATGACTTTGGCATTGAGCATCAATTTTCATCACCTAGGACTCCACAACTAAATGGAGTTGTAAAGAGAAAGAATAGGCATATTCAAGAAATGGCTAGGACCATGTTAAATGAAAATTCTTTGCCAAAGTATTTTTGGGCCGAAGCCGTCAACACCGCTTGTTATGTTTTGAATCGTGTGTTGATTAGACCTAATCTTAATAAAACTCCATATGAGCTTTGGAAAGATAGAAAACCCAACATTGACTATTTTAAAGTCTTTGGATACAAATGTTTTGTTTTGAACACAAAAGATAATCTTGGTAAATTTGATCCAAAATATGATGTTGGTATATTTCTTGGTTATTCAAACTCAAGCAAAGTTTATAGAGTTTATAATAAAAGAACTCTAGTTGTGGAAGAATCTATGCATGTTACATTTGATGAGTCTAACCTCTCCTCTACGGAGAAAGTCGTTGTTGATGATAACGCAGAAGAAGAACAACAAGAAGAAGCATCAAATGACAACCAAAAAGTTGCATTACAGGGAATTCAAGAGGAACATCATGAAGAAACAAATGCAGAGCAAAATGAAGGTACTTCTCAAACAATCCCCAAGAAGTGGAGGTATGTTTCTTCTTACCCTAAGGATGTAATTTTAGGAGATCTCTCACGAGATGTTACAACTAGATCATCTCTTAGGAACACATGTGAGCATGGTGCATTTATTTCTCAAATTGAACCAAAATCCTTTGCGGATGCGGAAAATGATGAATCTTGGATTATGACAATGCAAGATGAGTTGAATCAATTTGAGAGAAATAATGTGTGGGAATTAGTTCCTAATCCAAAACATCAATCCATTATAGGCACTAAATGGGTATTTAGAAACAAAATGGATGAATCTGGTGTGGTTGTAAGAAATAAAGCTAGATTAGTGGCTCAAGGTTACAACCAAGAAGAAGGAATTGATTTTGATGAAACATTTGCACCTGTAGCTAGGTTAGAATCCATTAGGATGTTGTTAGTATATGCATGTTATAAGGATTTTATTTTATATCAAATGGATGTCAAGAGTGCTTTCTTAAATGGTTATATTATGGAGGAAGTTTATGTGAAACAACCTCCTAATTTTGAAAATGAAAAATTTTCAGATCATGTGTATAAGTTATCTAAGGCTTTATATGGACTAAAACAAGCACCTAGAGCTTGGTATGATAGGCTTAAAAACTTCTTGTTAGATAACAATTTTTCGATGGGAAAAGCGGACACAACTTTATTTGTTAAGAATAAGAACTAAGATATACTTATTGTTCAAATTTATGTTGATGATATTATTTTTTGTTCTACTAATGAGTTGTTGTGTAAAGAATTTTCATCATGTATGAGCAAAGAATTTGAGATGAGTATGATGGGAGAGTTAAAGTACTTCTTTGGACTCCAAATCAAACAAAACGAGGAAGGAATTTTCATAAATCAAGCCAAGTATGTAAAGATCTACTCAAAAGATTTGGCTATGATAATGGAACGACAAAAATCACTCCAATGAGTACTACAATCAAGCTGGACGAAGATGAGAAAGGTAAGGAAGTTGATATTAAGACATATCGAGGTATGATTAGATCCTTACTCTATTTGACTGCTAGTAGGCCTGATATTATGTTTAGTGTATACTTGTGTGCTAGATTTCAATCTTGTCCTAAAGAGTCACACATGCTTGTTGTCAAACGAATTTTTCGATATTTGATTGGCACCATTAATCTTAGCCTTTGGTATCCTAGGGGAACTCATATTGACTTAACTTGCTATTCGGATGCTGATTTTGCCGGATACAAGGTTGATAGAAAAAGTACTAGTGGAACATGTCACTTCCTAGGCCATTCACATGTCTCTTGGTTTAGTAAGAAACAAAACTCGGTTGCGCTTTCAACCACCGAGGCAGAATATATTGCCACAGGTAGTTGTTGTGCACAAATTCTTTGGATGAAACAAACCCTTAGAAACTATGGTATTAAACTTGATCAAATACCTATCTTGTGTGACAATACTAGTGCTATAAATCTATCCAAGAATCCCATTCAACATTCTAGGACTAAGTATATAGAAATTAAGCATCACTTCCTTAGAGATCATGTTCAAAAAGGAGATGTTGTGATTATTCACAATCAAAATGTTGATTATACATATGCACAATTAGGAAAATATTAAAAAAATTAAGAAAGTCTATAATTACCAGTGAAATTAAGCATACCAGAGTAAAGTCTTGTCTTTTGTGGAGACTCGAGCAAAACGAAACGATCATCAAGTGACCCTTGAGGAGGTTTGGGAGCAACTGGAGTAGCCCCCGAAGAATTATTTCTTAATTTTTGCTAAATAAATTAAAGTAATGAATCATTCCCAAATATATTGGAAATGTTCTCCTCAACATCATGACTTCTTTGGTGGAAATCCTAGCAGCGTTAATTTCTTTGTGCATGTTGACGTCCCATGACACCCATAGTGGTGGGAGGATTCACAGGACCTCTAACATGTCTTACATTGCCACCTTCCGGTGATGATTCGCCGGCGTCGCTGGACGCCGCAGCTTGTGGTGGATTGCCTCCAAGACAACAGATTCGATTTCCCATTCTTTCTTTTCAACCTAGAGGATCGATGCCGAAATTGCTGTGATTTTATAAGAAGAAATTGTTGGTTTTTATTAATATTATTCCCATTCTTCTCTCCTCGTTGACTTGTATTGTGTTTGTCATGTATGCATGTATTAACTTCGTTAGTTCAATTTCCTGTACCGAATCCAGACAAAACCTAGTATGGATTTTTTCGTCTAAGTTCTCTAATTTCTAAAATTTTCATTTAAATTTTTCTATATATATGCATATATTATTTAGACCCATAAGAGGCCAAATCCATTCCTCTAGTATTTGAGAGATATTTTCTACCTTTAAAAATAATTTGGAAAAAAATAGTCGTCTGTGTGATTCAAAACTCTCCCTTCAAACAGGAGGGAGAGGGTTGTTACCAGCCGGCTACTAGTCTAGGTGGCATATATGTTTTATAACGCTGTTGCTTAAAAAAATTGACAAAAAATATGTAGGACTTCTCTTAGAATAGTTTTCAAATACTCTATTTACATTA
Organism: Citrus medica; assembly: GCA_002013955.2. NCBI lineage: Eukaryota > Viridiplantae > Streptophyta > Magnoliopsida > Sapindales > Rutaceae > Citrus > Citrus medica. Next base: position 481,379 of record MKYO02018898.1, on the reverse strand, counting down.
CACGCACGAGAAATGTGCTACAACTTCCCTCACTTAAGTGGTCTTTGTGGCCTTTGTTTTTTGTCTGAAATCTAAATAAATTTAAATTAGTTTGAATTCTTAATAGAATTGAGTGTCTAAATGAGAATGACCTATTTTTTTTTTGTCTAAATCTTTGATAGTAAGTATTAAGTTTTTTTTTTCCCAATTTAAGAAGTCTGAAAATCAGTACTCTTATATTTTGTGCCCTTGCAAATTTTAAATATTAAATAAATCATAAATATCTCAATGAACATAAATAAGATAGTTAAACATCTCAACAAATATAAGTAAGAGAGTATTTGATCATAACGCGAATCATGCTAAAGTGAATTCAATCCTTCATTATTCTAAATTAGAACATCTTAATCAATTTTATTGCAGTTTATAATGGAACATATGAAAAATATTCATAAAAAATTGTAAAGATAAATAATGCTTGTTTGAAGAAAATAAAAAGATAAAAGTAATGATAATCTATTACTATATTATCACAAGTTAGAGATAATTAATAATGCTAATTAATAAATTTTATTTAGGTTCGGATGGAATAAGTTAATTAGATATGAATATTTTAGAAAATGTCTTTTAATAATATCATTTAGGCTTTTTAGATTAAGTAAACTACTAAAAGAATTGACTTTAATGGCTTAGCTACTAAAAACTTTGATTAAGTTGAAAAAATAAACAGACTTAATTAATGACTCGACTTAATAAAAAATTAAGTCAAATAAGTCTTTGAGTTTAAAAAGAAAAAAAAACCTCGTATACTCGTTCTTAAGATGAAAAAGTTAATTAACTTAACATGCATGTAATGATCAGAAAATTCTGGATGGAGTGCATATTAATATCCTGAATATCTTTCCATGCAAAAGTATATCAACAAACTGGAAAAGATATATATAGAAATAAAGCGTGAAAATAAATTATTAACAATCAGTTGGACATAGTTTGAACTTAATCACGGGATTGAAATTGTAATATGTAAAATGAAAGATAAAGCAAACTTTCGTTAGACCTTGATTGTTGCTTTGATTCGGCAAAACAATTCTCTTGCAATTAGGGCATCATTTTGTAGCTACTCAGATTTTAGCTTTAAGGGTTCCGTGGGATATCTTCATCTCACTTTTTGTGTACATCCTGCACTTTTAGATTATTATCTATGTTATTTAATTTTGTAAGTACACCCATTTGATACCAAAATCTCTCTGACTACATAGACGCCGAGGTTAAAGAAAACAAACTTAAAATGCACATTTGGAAAATTGCTGCAGTTATCTGAGACCTTTTGATTTTGATATAACCGGTTATAATTAAACCAAAACCTTAGTATTTAGATGATAATTGCCTTTTATTTTAAGTGTCATTACAAACTTCTTCTAAATTAATTCATGGAAAAATATTCTGTATTAAAGAATTCACCGACGAAATCAAAATTTGGTACGCCTAGTTGACTACGGAAGGATTAGGAAATTAAATGCATACGAGGGACTTTGGACTGCTTCCACATAATGATAAGGAGTTGCATTTAATATATGCGTATGACATTTTCATAAATGGGTTACATGACAAACATGTTAAGAACTTACTATAGGTGAGCAATGCACATTGAACACTCAACATTTGTCTAATATATGTGTATAATAGTTAAATAGAAATATCTATTAGTACATCACTAATATGAAATTAAAATTTATCTATTAGTAATTGGAATGTTATATATTACATCAATTTAAGATACAATTACACAAACTAAACGACATTATATGAGTAGTTTGATTAATTAAAGAAGAATGATACTATTGTCTTTCAGAATCATTTTTTTTTTACCACTTAGGTCTTTTATAATTTCTAATACTTAGTCTAACTCGTGCATTAAAATATTAAAAAAAAAGAGGAAGAACAGTTAAGAAGTATAATTATATGATTTAGAATAAAACATAAGTTACTGTCGTGTCAACCTTTGTCTTTAACGTTTTGCTTGGATGTTGGGTAAAAGGTGAGATTAGACTAATTTGAAGAATTAAAAAAAAAATCCAAAGTTCGGTTTGGCTGTCAAGACTGATAAATTTGTCCAAATCTTTGTCCAAAATTCGTAGGACTAATAGTCCCTATTTTCATATGAGTTTAGATAGAATTGAATTTCTTATTATAATCCAAATTTTCTATTTATATCAAAATCTTATTTAGTAAGTTACTTTTAACTTGTATTTAATTTAAGATTAATATCAAAATTTTAATTCAACAATTTATTTTTAACTAGTATATAATACTAGTAGTTAAATAATTGAATATTACTAATTATTAAATTCAACAATTTGTAATATAGTTTAAAAAATAATATACTATTATTTAAACAGTTATTTTAGCTTCATTAAAATAAATTTAACATAGTCCGACATTATACTAAATAAAAGAGATTACTATATAATCAGTATAGTCCAATCTAATTTTAAAAGAAATTTAGTCTAATCCAACCTTCCAAATGTAGCTTAACGGTAAAAATGTGAAAAAGATAAAAACAATTAGAATCAAATAACGGTATCTTTGTAATGGCTATGACGAAATGGGCCATTAGAAAAAAAATATGGGGGGACCAAAATGGTAATATCTCTTTGAGTGACAAAATGTATTCACCTATATATATTAAGTAAATTTTTTACTTTTCCCCTTTCTAATTTGGGTGGGATTATTTGCACTTTAATAATATATTTTGTACACTCTTATTTTAATAAAATTTAATATTACTAAGATACTTATAATGTAATTTATCATTAAGAAAAAAATTAAAATAATAAATTAAAATATTTTTACACACAAATCACTAGATCTTACCTTGTTTCAATATCAAATATCTAGTTTTTAAAAAATAACAAATCTAATTTATCATTTAACTAATATAAATAGCTTCAAAAAGTATTTATTCAAAGAGACGAACAGTATTTGAAAAGAATTATTTCTTTTTCTTTTGGGAAGGTTTACCGACACCATTATTCTTATTTCTTCATTCGCTCATCTCCATGGATAAACTGATTCTAATCCACTCATCTCTATCAATCCTGTTAATTGAATACAGAACTTGTTGACTATTAATTATTTTTAAATCTTTAATTTGGGTGTTAAGTAACTGACGTGCATAAAAGAGAAAATAACATAACACGACTAATTTAATTAAGGGCAATTTTCATATTTAGGAGAATGAGTATTAAATGAATGTGTAAAGTAAAAGACAGTCCCAAGTATATTTAATGACTGCGATTGCCATTTTTAACCTACAACTTTTAGTTCTATCATTTTTCTTCTAAGTTTTTCATAATAACCCATCGACGCCAAAATTTAAAGAAAAAATAGATAAATGGTTTCTGCTGAGATAGGTTTTTAAATGATTTTTTTTTCTAATATCATTAGCAATGAAGTATTATGAAAACTTTAAGAAAGTACAGCAGAACCTGTATAAATTAATAGGGTTGGAACCATATAAAATCTATTAATTAAAAGAGAAATAAAATAATTGATAAATTAGTAACTTATTAATTGATCGATAAATTAATAATTTGCTAATTTACAGGGTTATTTACAATTCAATTAACATACATCGACAACAATTCATAATTTCTTATTATAATTTGAGAAATCAACCTAAGAGCTTTTAGGTGCAATAAGAAAAATAAGAGGTTAGATCCCACTAGATATAAATTAAAAAAAAATAATAAAGTCATATTTATGTAAATAAGTAACAATAGAGTCATATTTTATGCAACTAAAATATAATAGTCATCTACATTTGTAATTTCAATAAATTATTAATTTATGATTCTAATGTGACCATAAAGTTATATACAATTTTTTAGAAAAGTATTATCTCACTATTTTATTGAAATTATTAATTTAGTCCATTGGTCCAAGTTGGGATCTTGAAAATTTATTATATAATAGAGATTATTAATTTATCGAGTATTAATTTATAGATATTCTACCGTAAGTAGTAAAAATTGAAAATTCAAAGTGGAAAAGTTTAGATCTCCCTTTTTATTCCATTAGATATAATGTATAGAATATTACATTATTTATTATATACCAGTTCTCCCTAATGTTTTTATAATTTTACAACATTACCATTACTTTCAAATAAACTTTTATTTATATTTTTTTATAAATTAGATAAACCAATTTAAGCTAAAAATGTTATTTTCTAAAAATTAGAAAATTTTTATTCTTATTTTTAGTTATTCTAATATTTTTATTATCTATTAAAAAAGATATTAAATAAAAATTCTGACTAAAAAATTTAAAAAAAAATTTCAACCTGAAATGCATAGTTACTTTTTACATAGATTGCAGCAAATATATAACAATTCTAATTCCACAACTTATATCTCTCTTTTTCTAGATTCTATATATATTCAATAAACCCACTAATTGCGTTTTGGGACTCTCGAAACACCAAACTATCACCACATTGCTAATAAAAACTTTACAATTCTCAATTCTAAAAACATAATTAAAATTTCATTACACACTTTTTTCCCAAAGCACAAAAGGAAAGAAAAATGCTACATCTTTTCTGAATCTTCTATAAATAAAAAAAAATGAAAATTTATTAGAATCACCTTAATTTAAAAAATGTGTCTTTTGTATGTAATTTATATTTACCCAAAACATGACAGCTAATATTTATTTATTTACTGATTTTCTGGAGCGGGCTAATAGTTTTTTAATTAAACACAAAAATTGGATCTTGTCCACTCAATAAATGCCAAGCCCACTTTTTCAACAGTTCAGCATGATGTCAAAGTAGAATCTTTAAGTGACGTTAAAAATTCGAAGGCCAATTAAGAAACCACTTTCAGAGGATTGACAAAAAAAAGGAACACACATAAATAAACAAAAACAAAACACAAAACTGTAATCTGTAAAAGAGAAACAATTTCATTTTTTTAGGGGAAAAAAGGACACTCGACCTAGGGATTCCTGAAATTTTTTTGTCCCACTGTTTGTCCGTCAACAGTTGAAAGGTGCTGAGAATTATCTCTATTGCTATTATTGGATTCTTTAATGTTTGGAACTGTACACAAGGATCTTCGGATATACCTTACTTTTTTGAACTTTATTGCTTTCATTAATTTTCTAAATTAACCATTTAGTTAAATTTGGATAACCTGCGAAATTGGATCTCGCATTAACATTTTTTTTATAATCCTTAAATGCACAAGAATTGACGAAATTATTAGCTCAAGATGTATGAACTAAAGTAGCATTTACTTTTATATAGTAGTAATTTTTGTTTCTAATTTTCTATTTCAAACTAGGGATAACAAGACGCTACCAAATTCTATATAGAGGAATAATGATCATTCTATGATGCCGTGATTAAAGTTATGACATTAATACCGTAATTAAATATAAATTATGTAAATGAAACATAAAACTTATAAATTTAACATAAAACTTGTAACTCAACATTAATTGTAAAATAAAATATAAATTTTAGAAATTAAACATAAGACTTGTAAATGGAAGGTAAAACAAGTAAATTAATATAAAACTAGTAAATTGATGTATTATTAGTAAATAAAACACAAACTTGCAAATATAATATAAAACTTGTAAATCAACATTAAGTGCAAAATAAAACATAAATTTTAGAAATTAAACATAAGATTTGTAAATCAAAGATAAAACAAGTAAATTAATATAAAACTAGTAAGTTGATGTATTACTAGTAAACAAAATAAAAATTTGCAAATATAATTTAAAACTAGTAAATCAACATTAACTGTAAAATAAAATATAAATTTTAAAAATGAAACAAAAGACTTGTAAATAGAATGTGAAACAAGTAAATTACTAGAAAACTAATAAATTGATGTATTACTGGTAAATAAAACAAAAACTTATAAATATAACATAAAACTAGTAAACTAACATTAAGTGCAAAATAAAACATAAATTCTGGAAATAGAACAGAAGACTTGTAAATTGAAGGCAAAACAAGTAAATTAATATAAAACTAGTAAATTAATGTATTCCTAGTAAACAAAATAAAAACTTAAAAATGTAAAATAAAACTAGTAAATCAACACTAACTACAAAATAGAACATAAATTTTAGAAATAGAACATAAGACTTATAAAAGGAAGGTAAAACAAGTAAATTACTATAAAATTGGTAAATTGATGTATTACTGGTAAATAAAATGAAAAGTTACAAATATAACATAAAACAACTAAATCAACATTAAATGCAAAATAAAACATAATTTTTTTAGATTATGCCTAAAACTTAAGAATAAAAAATAAAATAAGTAAATTAATATAAGAGTTGCTACAAAAAAAAGTACACAATTGTAAAATAAAAACTCATTATAATGTTTGTTAACTTATATATTTATTGATTTTTTTATTCAATTTGAATAATGCTAGCTTTACATTTATGTAATAGATGTGATGTTTTATTAAATATGAAATTTATTCTCAAAATCGGATTTTGAAAAAAATATTATTTTAATATCTTTCATAGTAGTTGTAAGAAGAGATTATTTTGCATCTTTCTACATTTCCTTAATAACAATCCTAAATGGTCCGAGGCACAAGTAAAAAGTTTGAAACTACATAGAGTATGCATAAAAATCAAAATTAGATCTAATTTTATTGATATATCAAATATATTCTAGTAATATAAGAAATTTTTTTATTTCATTTTTGTCTGATCCACATCAAGATAAATAATTGCGCTTAATTCATTTGTGTAATAAATAGATATTACTATAGAAACTGAAAAAAAAAAGTATACAAATGTCCTAGAATAAATATAGAATTTATGGTTAAACCAATTCAATAAATTTATTCCACTTTTTTTCAATACAATTCTTTTTGTTTAACTAATGAGTAATTTTTTTGTGTTTAATTAAAGAAATTATTTTTTGTAAATGAATAAAATATTTTTCACTAAAATTCTGTAGAAATAATGTTGATTTTTTTAAATAATTAGTAATCTTGTACGAATTTACTGGTTTCACTTTATATTTACTAGTTCTATATGTAATTTATAATACTTACATCTATTACAGTATCGATGCCATAATTTTCATTAGGACGTTATAGAATTTTCCAGAGGGATAATTCTATTTACGCCCTTTTATTATCCTTATCAAATCCCTTTTCTATTTTTATCCTCTTAATTCCTGAAGTTAATGACCTTTGTTTGGTTCTTTCTTTTTATTCAATAAGCTCGTCTGTTTGTCCTTAGTTCTCACCCTTTCATTTCAACCCCTTTTAACTTCTTCTTGATGTAGCATTTTAAATGTAGAGATGACATGCAACATTATATTCAATGAAATGGTGTGAATTTGTTGGGAAAAAAAGATTTATTAAGTAGCATCAACTCCTGAAAAAAGAAAAAAGAAATTATGCAACAAAGAATTCCACTTCAAAAAGATAATAGGCATAAGGTTTGGTAAATAAAGTTAATAATCTATGAAACTTTGTATAATTATCTTTTCAACAAAAATAAATTGTAAATTCAATAATAATTATATTAGAAGAAATTCATACTCATTTTTAGTTGACTTCAGTTTATAATGGAGAAAGAAAGTGAAATAAAATCGTATGTTTGTTTAATTAGACAAGTTTTTACTTTGGGTTCGGCTATGTTGGAACTGCTCCATAGTGGAGCACTGATTATTACTATACGATTATAGAGATAAATAAGATCTGTACTTACTGCTATGATGTGATAGTTATCATCAGTACTCCACGGTGGAATAACTCCGCTGTAGCCACTATCTTTTGCTTTTAATACAATTTAACAATATAAAGAACAAAATTGTAAATGGAAAACAATAAATAAGGATTTTATAAGAGAAATTTAGCACTGATATGGAGTGCTAAAAGGATTGGAGCCAATTTAGGTCCAGTGTACTTCTTGTTGGAGAATTTAAAGGATAAAACACAATTTTTTGTTAAAAAAAGCTCAAGAACATTATAAGAACAATTCACACTCTCACAAATCATTCTTAGAAGCTTAATTTTGCTTTTTATGCTTTTTTCTTCTTAGACTTGATGCATACAACACAAATGACAAGGGTATTTATAGTACCCAAAACTCTCACAACCACTCATTTATTCTCAACCTAACTTATTCCACTTCACCTACAACACCAACCTTACCTACCAAACCTACTACCACAAATCTTATCTACCACCCAAGCTCACTTAACTTAGAAAGTTCAATGAGATGGGATAGGCTTTGTGTTTTTTAGACTTGGATGGAAAAAAAGTTTATAATCCAACACTCTCTTTAAACTTGTTTTATAACACCCAGTAAAGTTATCAACCTGAAGAAGTCTTCTTGCTATAGTGGTTTGGTAAGATGTGAGTAATTTTACCATGTGATTTGACATACCTCGCTTGTATTTCCTTCCTTTCAATGCACTCCCGTGTGAAATGTCAATATGTTACTTTGATAATGGAAGACAAGATTCTTAGCCAAGGTAATTGTTGTTTGTTGTCGATGAAATATCTTCGTAGGTTCTTCTTATGATAAACCCAACTAATTCAATAAATTCCTTAGCTATATTGCATAATAAATATTTGATGAAGCAACTACGTACTCAGCTTTACAACTAGAAAATGTAGCAATAAGTTACTTCTTCGACATTCATTTGAAAGCAATGTTTCCCATAAAAAATACATCCTACGACGCTCTTTCGATCATTTATTGCAAATGGTTATAAGTTACTTCTTCGACATTCATTTGAAAGCAATGTTTCCCATAAAAAAATACATCCTACGACGCTCTTTCGATCATTTATTGCAAATGGTTTTTTTTTGCAGCCTTAAAATGGGTGGTATTTGGATTCTCCATGTATCGACTCACAAGTCCAATAGCGTAAAGGATGTCAAGTCTCATACATGTCAAGTACCACAAACTTGCAACAAGGCTTTTGAAAACAGTTAGGGCTACTTTTTCTCCTTCGTTATAGTTGGATAGCTTGACCCTGCACACCACTTGTGTGCTTATTAGAGTACAATCATTCATCTTGAACTTCTTCAGCATCTCGTTTGCATAGCTTTCTTGTGAAATAAAAATGCCATCTTCTCATTGCTTGACATCAATGTTCAAGTAGTATTATGCCATCAAACCAATGTCTCTCATATCAAATTCTTTTGCTATTACTTTCTTGAACTCTCCAAGTAAGCTTAGATTACTTCCTGTAAAGATAAGATTATCCACTTATAAGCACACAATTAGAGTATCTCCTTCTTTGAATTTGATATATAAAGCGTGATTATAGGGACATTCAGTGAAGCTATTTTCTTTAAAATGCCTATTAATTTTATTATTCCAAGCTCTTGAAGCTTGCTTTAACTCGTAAAGTGTCTTCTTCAATTTCAAAACTTTGTCTTAATGCCCTTTCACTTGATAGCCCAATGGTTGTTCAATGTAGGCTTTTTCTTCAAGAATTCCATTTAGGAAAGCAAACTTTATATCCAACTTATGAATATTCCATTTGTTCTAAGTAGCCAAAGAAATAATAAGTATGATAATTTCAAGTCGGGTTATAGGAGCAAATACTTCATCATAGTCTATACCAGCCTTTTGACTATAACATTTTACGACTAACCTTGCTTTATGCCTTTCAATTTCTCCTTTAGCATTTCTCTTCATCTTGCACACCCATTTAACACCGATCACCTTGTGACTTTTGGGAAGAGTAACAAGTTCCTAAGTGTCATTCTTCACGATGGCTTTGATTTCTTCATTCATTATGATTCTTCACTTCTCATCTTGTGCAGCTTATTGGAAGTTGACTGACTCATAATCAGCAAAGAGGCAAAAGAGAGTGAGATTATCAAGTTTTCCAGTTATCTCATAGAGATCTTGTAAACTTCTCGTACGTACCACATTTCTTTCTTTAAAAAATGATAGTAGTGAATCTCCATGAGTGCTTGTTATTGGTAAGGTAGCTAGAGTTATGGTTCTTGTTTTTTTTTTCTTGTTTGCTCTTTCGATGTTTGCTCATTTTCTTTAAAGGGGTAAAAGTTGAAGTCATTCCCATTAGAGACAAAATCTCATCCTTCTTCTTTATAAAAAATTACATCTCAGCTGATCATGATTTTTCTATTATTTGGATTATACAGTTTTCATCTTTTAGAATTGTTGTCATAGCCGATGAAAATAAACGTCTTGACTTTTGTCATCCAGCTTGGTTTTTCTCTTATTTGGTATATCTAAATGATTTGTGCTTCTAAAAACTCTTAGATGTGAGATGCTCAGCTTTCCGCCACTCCATGCTTCTTGTGGTGTATTACCCCATACATTTCTTGTTGGAGATTTGTTAGATAAGTAGGTCGCACATACAACAACTTCTACCAAAAGCTCATTGGGCAATCTTTTGCTTTTAAGTATACTTCTTGCCATGTTGAGGATGTTTATATTCTTCTTTTTTAGTATGCCATTTTGTTGAGAGATCGTGGAACAATCATAGGATGTTGAATTCCATTTGCTTCACAAAACTCGATCAGATCTCATGCTTTTAATTTTAAGAAAATGAGACTCTTACAACATTTAGTACAAAAGTTAGCACAAAACGGTGCATTTTGTGCTAACTATAAAAGAGTTACTGTGGTAGCTTCATTCACACACACGCGACTGGAAGCACATGCGCAAGACACAGGACTCACAGAGCAACAACAAACGAGCAAGCAAAACCCACACCAAAACACAACCGTTTCATTTTCCTCCTCTCCTGCTCTGTGCTCTCCCCGTTAACTTTCTCCTCCCTCTTGGCGTTGGTGTGTGAATTAAGGGGTCGTTGGCTTTCTCTCTCTCTCGCGCAAAACCCACACAACACTCACACCAAAACGGCATCATTTCTCACGCATCCTCACTCTGCTCTGGGATCTCACCGTGGGTGTCTCTATATCCGGTTGTTGACTCTCTCTATATGTCTGTACCTTGTTGATTTCATCCATAACGGCGCCACATTTTCTGGGTTTGTGTCAGAAATTTCACTTGCATCTTCCTCTACCCTTTCTCGGCTTCACTCCCGGTTGACTGCCATATTCGATTTACGGAGGTAATTAGCTTTATTAATGGCAAATTTTGATTGTGCCGATTATGAATTTGTGAAGATTCCACTGCCATTGTTAAATTTTGTTGACAATATCTATTGGAAATTTTGTTGTAATATTTGTTGACAGTATCCTGTAGCATTCTCATTTGTTGTATAATATTTGCTGGAAATTTTATTTATGTACACACACACTACACGAATTGGTGATTTTGGGATGATTATGGAAGAAAATATCTGTTGCAATAGGCATATGAGTTAGTTTACATTGATTTGTACTGGGCAAGTGGGTTAGATTAGATTGATTTGCACTAGGAAAATGAGTTCGGATAGATTGATTTGTAATTGTATTTTTCATAGTATTAGGAGCTGATTGAGATGGCTTCGTGCTCGAAATGGCACAAGAAAGTGTAGCTTAAAGTGAGCCATCGACATGTTTTAGTTTCTTAGCAAGCCAATTGGGAGAAATGCAACATATTTCATAAGTCACATAATTAGTTTAATAGTTTGTTGAAGTATTACCTGGAAAATGATTATCAAGATAAAAAAACAATGCTGAATTAATATAATGAGGGTGATTGAAAGAAATTAAACAGAAGTTTTGGTGCCAATTAAAGGTAAATAATGTAAGTCATATGTCTGTCATGTTCATGTTAATATATAGCAAAACTTCTGTCTGTATAAAGCATATGCATGCATCTGCCTGTCATCCCTAACCTATAATCAATTTAGCTGGATAGTCATTTTGAACTACCAACCTTTGTATCATGTATAAACTTCTTCCATTATATATATATATAGAGAAAAGCTTTTAATTCAATAGTTTTGTTGTTGGATTGGAACAGTGCCATTTAATTTCTTGAAGTCTGTTATATGTGTATATATGAATTAGTCCAGCTGTTTGATTATTTCAAATATTAGGACTGCACCATTCTGTTTGACTGACTATAAGTTGTATATCTAAGTTATTGATAAGCCTATTAAGCTGGTCATGGACAGAGAAAGCATTTGATTTGTATTGGCATTTGAGAATCATCATTATGTACTGTAATGCCTTACCTTGACCATCACAACAGTTCTTTTATTTATATTTGTACAGAATTTGTTCAATCGTTATGTCTTTTAGCACAAGTGATAATCGAACACAGCTGAAAGCTTGTGAAAAATGCTTCAACAGTAGTAAGGTCTTACGAACTTCACATACAAGAGAAATTCCAAATCGTAAGTTTTGGAAGTGCAAAGGATGTGAGGCTTTTGAATGGAATGATGATCGGAAGAGTAGTGAATGTAATGACTTTCGAGGGATGGTAGAATAAAATTGACATCTTATTAGGAGAAGTTCGCAAGTTGGGGCATCAGATGGAATGTTATTCTCTTAAATTCCAATTATTTGAGAAAAAACTTCAACAAAGATGAGAACCTGAAGATCAAAGGTAATTGATGGAGGCCGAACGAAGTCTTATTGTAAAATATGTCCCACAAATAATTATAACTATTTTAATATGTATTATATTTAAGTTGTATACGTAACTGGGGTATCGTTATCTTTTTTTTTTGTGAAATGTATCATGATAGTAATGTTAATGTAACAACTTATTTTATTAATATATTAACTTCTCTTGTTTTGTTATCTGGCTTTTATCTTTACTTACGCCTGAATGAGACAGGAACAATTCCAGAAAGCATCATTTTTGTTATACATCCTCCTAATCTTACACTATAAATAATAGCAAGAAAAACCTTGAAATGAAATTTCTAAATAAATTTCAGAATAAGACACTTGTAATAGTAAACTTTATACACCAAAAATTTGCCTAGTCCTCCAAATCTTAATGGCTCCTCTTAGACAAACACTGACATGTTTTCATTAGCTGCATCTGTAAACCACATTAAACCACCTCCACTAGACAAGAATCAATATCCACAAAGAGCATCACCAGCCTAAAAAAATCTAGTCCATTGATCGGCATGTATCTTTAGTTTTAAGTTACTTAAATTTACTTGAAACAAACCTGTCAACAATACAACATCACTTACTACCATGATCAACACATGTACCGACAAGCATTCACGAGACAATTAATTCATAAAACCAACATTAAAATTCAAGTATGATAGACTCAAATACATCCATCACATACAATCCAAACGAAATAATAATACAAATACAATGCTCCTCCACGAAATCACTTCGAAACTCCCTATTAACTCCACATTCATTATCTAGCTGAAAAAGTAGTTGCTGAAAATGTACATGCAGATGGAGTTGTGGCTCCTGAAAATAAAAAATTAAACATATTGTTAAAATAAAAGAAAATAAAGTAGATAAGATGAGCAAATAATAAAATAGATAAAATGAGCAAATACAAAATTTATCACCACTTACAGTACAAGAATTTTGTGTAGATGTTGGATTAACATTATCCCCGATTATATGATGCAAGTTCATAAAATCCTAAAACAAACATATATTAATGGAACTCTAACGAAGTGATAATAATAATAATAAATCATATACATAAAGTGTGAATAACTTACATTACAATAATCCATAATTCCATGTGGGTACATATTCCTATCAAGATTTTGAGGTGTTGGGATCACAATTGCTATTTGATCGTTTGCTTGTCCATCCTGCAAAGTCAATTGAACTAATATGATTTCTGCGTCATTTATACAATAGATTATTTAACTTTAATTAATTTTAAACTAACCTTTGCATTTGAATGTGCTAATTTCTTTTATGTTGGGATCACAATTGCTATTTGATCGTTTGCTTGTCCATCCTGCAAAGTCAATTGAACTAATATGATTTCTGCGTCATTTATACAATAGATTATTTTGAAAATTTATTGGACTTTTTTCTTTCGCAAGGCAGACGACCTTTACGGCGCATAACTACTGGATCACGGACTGTTTCAATATCATTTATTGAAATTCCCCCACTATAACTACAACTTCCTTGCCCTGTAACAACAATTGGTTCGTTGCCTCCGCATTGAATTGCCTTCGGTACATCTTTCCGTACTTTGTCAATCCAATTCAAAACAAAATTACAACTTTCCACATTTGCTGCAGCCATGTTTGCAACCTCCGCAAAACTAACACACATTTTCTCATATCGCTTTTGCTCATCTATGCAACTATGCAGCTCATGACTCGTTTTCACTCTAGTATGGCATCTCCACACATCTTTTCTCAATCTTCGTATAATGTACTTTTCTAGGAGTACTTCCATGTCATTGTGTATCATGATGATAATGGCATGCCTGCAAAGAATTGCTCTGAACTGGAACCTTGAGCAACTACAACAGATTTCACCATTTTCTTTATCATAATATACTTTAAAAAAAGTTCTTTTTTTGTCCTCTCCAACTTTGACATCCTCTCTAACTATATATTCACAATCCATGGAATTAACAAATTCGCAACCAACTCTTGTTGAAATTCTTGAAATTTTGAAATGGTGTACACATATCGGATCTGCCTCTCCATCGCATAATCTGTTACACATGACAATTGTTGGGAAAGACATCGGGCATCTTCTTCCATTTCTTTATGAACTTTATTCCTTAATGCATTGCTCTATTGCTCCACAAACTGCTTCAAAGTGGTTTTTGAGTTAACATAACCATAAAAAAATGCATTCATACCATCACTGCACTGAGTGGTTGACATTCTTGCCTAAAAATTATTCTTTAGATAACAAGGTACCCAACGATATCTTTCATTGTATAAACCCCGCAACCATTCATTTCCCCCTAAATCATATTCTATAATCATGTGGTGCCATGTTTCCTCAAATTTCGCAGGACTCTGTAAGTCATAAATGACACAATGCAACACATTGCTAATATCACGATATTTTTTGTAACCCCTTAGCTTTTCAGGAATTTTCTTCAGAATATACCATAAACACCACCGATGTCAAGTATTAGGGAAAACATTCTCAATTGCAACTTTCATTGCTTTGTCTTGGTCTGTAATGATTCCAATCAGAGCAAAATTAGACATGCAGGATAGCCACGTCCGAAACAACCACGTGAATATCTCAATGTCTTCGTGTGAAATCAATCAACACCCAAACAAAATAGAATGACCATGATGATTCACTCCGATAAATGGAGCAAATGGCATATCATACTTATTTGTCAAATAGGTGGTGTCAAATGTAACAACGTCCCCAAACTCTTTATAGGCTTCTCTATTCCTTAGTTCGGCCCAAAAAATATTTTTTAGTCGTCCTTCATCATCCACTTGCATACTAAAAAAAAACCTATTATCCTCAGCTTGCACTTTCATAAAATAGTTTTGAAGTGCAGCATCATCCCCATCTCCAAGCCGCAATCTTCTTTCTTTCTGAATATGATTTCTGCAATCTCTTTCTATAAATGACACGTTTTCATGGCCACCAGAATCAATAACAAGTGACTGATTTGATTCTCACACGATCATTTATATCAAGTTTCTTTTTTGCATATGTACTGAGGCTACGATTGCACCGAAAAAATCTAGACTTGGTTGGATTCAACAATGAATGGTTGTGTTCAAGATCTAAGCTTCGTATCCTCCACTTTCCATCTTCCCCCAAACTAGCTCCCAATCTAGCATTGTTGCCTGTTTTTGCATTAGGTTGCGGCCTTAAAATGTTAGTAGATTTACTTCTTATTTCACCACTTCGCCCACAAGCAAAAGTCACGTTTCTGAGTATCCCATCACTATCATTTCTACTACTTCTCTGCAAAATTGGAAACTTTTTTTTTAACGTACTCTTTGTAGTAAATAAACATTTCAGTATCACTATCAAATGACATGCCAATCATTGGCTCACCATCCTCCTCAATTTCATCCAGCTCTTCAACTTCAGTGGCCTTTTCCATTGTCTTTATATCTACGAAATGAAAAAAAATCGTATTAACAAAATGGAAAGAACAAAATTAAAATAATTCATATTAAAAATTTAATTTAAAAAATAAAATAATTCATATTAACAAAATTACCAAAAACAACACAACCTCATAAAATTAATTCATATCCTATACAAGGTTCCCTTATTTAACCTACCAAAAACACAATTTGTGTATTGTGTGTATACATAAATAAGATGTCCAACAAATTAGAATTCTACAATTTTCATAATAGATACTGTCAACACAATTTAACAAAGGCAGTTGCATCTTCACAAATTTGTTATCAGCGCAATCAAAATTTGCCATTAATGAAGCAAATAACCTCCGCGAATCGATTTTGGTAGCCAACCACAAGTGAAGCCACGTGAGCGAAGTTCACAAATTTGTTATCAGCGCAATCAAAATTTGCCATTAATGAAGCAAATTACCTCCGCGAATCGATTTTGGTAGCCAACCACAAGTGAAGCCACGTGAGCGAAGCTGCAACTGCAACTGCAACTCAAATTTGTGGCACAAACCGATAGAATGTGGCACTGTGATGGATGCAATCGACGGGTTAGAGACAGAAGGAGAGAGCCAACAGCTAAATGTGGAGACACCCACGGCGAGAGAGAGGGAGAAAGTTGACGGAGAGAGCACATAATAAGGGAGGATGCATAGAAACAGGTGCGTTTTGGTGTGGGTTTTGCTTGCTCGTTTGCTCTATGAGTGCTCTGTGAGTCTTGTGTCTTGTGCATATGCTTCCAGTCGTATGTGTGTGTGTGAATGAAGCTGCCACAGTAAACTTTTTATAGTTAGCACAAAACACACCATTTTGTACTAACTTTTGTACTAAATGTTATAAGAATATTGGTGCTGTTAATTTTATGTCCACTTTCTTTCTGCACTGCAGCTTTGAACCTCTTAAAAGCTTCAAAAACTTCTGACTTCTACTTCAAAAAATACATCTAAGTTTTTCTTGAAAAATCATCAACAAAGAAAAGAGAGTAGTTACTTTTACCAAGGGAACTTAGCTTGATTGGTCCGCACACATCAGTATGAATAAGCTCGAGTGGCTTATGAGCTTTTGAGTTTGATTTTTTTGGAAAGCCCTTTCTAAGCTACTTGCTAAAGTAAACATCCTTCACAGACTTGATTAAAATGATTGATTGAAGGTAGGCTTTTAACTATGTTCTTATTTGATAGTAGCTCTAGTCTGCCAAAGTTGAAATGCCCATATCAAAGATGCCAAATCGAGGTTTTATCATTGTGACAAACCTTGAGCCACTTTGCAACATCAGTTTGAATATTTAAAAAAAACCTTCTATTCTTCGGCATTCTCACCCTTGTAATTTGATTTCCGTTGTCATCTCTTAAAAGAAAGACTTTAGTCTTTCAAGTGAATGACATTACCTTTTTCCAAGAGCTAACCTAAATTAAGGATGTTGCTTTTCATATTGGGTATATAGTACACATTTGAAATTAATTAGTGGCTATTATCTTTTGTACGAAAATGAATGTTACCTTTTCCTTTTACTGATATTATTGAATAATTTCCAAAAGCGACATTGTCGTTCACAGATTCATTTAGTTCCACGAACATATTTCTTTTTCCACTTATATGATTGCCTGCACCTATGTCAAGGTATCATGTATTTTCTTAGTCTCTATTGATGTCAATGCATGCTAGTAAAAGTGTACCATATTCATTATTCTTCTCTTCAACATAATTCACTTTCTCATAATGCCCAAGTTTTTGACAATTATAGCACTGTACTTGAGATTTTCAACCTCAATCTTGAATTGCCTCTACCTTGTCCTTTGGTTAAGCTTTCTCTTTTTACATAATTGTAATTTTTGTGTTGAAATTTCAGCCTCGTCTATGACCACAACCTCTACCTCTTCTTCTGCCTCTACCTCGGACATATTGTCTTCTGTTGTTGTCAAGGCTTTCTTCTTTTTTCTTTAGATTGATTTCTATCTTGAGAAGTTGTTTTTCGATCTCATGTTTCTTTGTTTTTTGTTCTTCATGGGCTTGCAACCTTCCTTGAAGTTGCTCGATCGTCATAACCTCTAAATCTTTTGTTTCCTTAATTGTCACAACAATATGGTCAAACTTTGAGTCTATTGATCGAAGTATCTTTTCAATGATCCTTGCCTCTTTTAACTCCTCACCGTTTCTTTTTTATTTATTGGAAACGGTCACAACCAAGTAAAATAGTTAGAAATCAACTAGGACACCTTTTATGTGTAAGGACTTAAATTTTCCTCATAATGTTTAGAGACAAACTTCTTAACTTGTTCTGCTCCTTTGTAGGAAATCTCTAACTTCTCCCATACTTCATTTGAAGAGGTTGCTTTAGCAATCTTTCCTAAAGAATCTTTATCTAATGATTGAAAGATGAGATATTTGCTTTATTCTCTCTTTTCTTTAATTCTTTCAGATTCTCCTTTTGTGTTGCAGTTAAAGTTGCTTCATTTTCTCGCATAGTAAAGGCTTTTTCCACGATTTCCCATATATCATGTGCACCTAAGAGAGCTTTTATTTTGATACTCAAGTTGTCACCTTCAATTGTGGAACATGGAATAACATCTTGCCACCATTTGCCATAATTCACAAATTATGTGAGAATTTAGAGATTTATGAATGCACAAATGAATCTAGAACGTCGAAAAAACTTGAGAGGAACTCACATCAATTTTTGATCAATAGTCAATATTGGTTAACAATTAATGGTCAACATTCAACAGGTTAGTTCGGCTTAGTTGACTTGACTCGGATCTATATCGATTTGGTTTGGCTTGATTAATGGCTCAGGTTGGTCGGTTTAACTTGATTCAACTCAGTGAGTCGACTCAGTTTCAGGATAGCAAACTTCTGACGACGATTACAAGCAACTTTGGTCTTTGATCGGGCTAGTTTTTGCGGCATCGCGTTCCGCTCATTGAGGTCTTCGATTTGATATGCTACACTACTATGTAAAGCACTTATTACTAGCTTTGATACCACTTTGTTGGAGAATTTGTAGAATAAAATAATTTTTTATTAAAGAAAGCTCCAGAACATTACAAGAATAATTCACACTCTCACAAATCACTCTCAGAAGCTTTATTTTTCTTCTTATCATTTTTCTTGTTAGACATGATGCATACAACACAAATGACAAGGGTATTTATAGTACTTAAAAGTTAATTATAACCACACACATAAACTAAACAAATTTAATCACAATCACTCCTTTATTCTCAACCACCACACTAATTATCAACTTAACTCATTTCACTTCATCTACAAACATACTATTGAGTGCTAGAAAGTGTATATTTATAAAGGAGAAAATTGTCATTTTACACTCAAAGTCTCACTAACATCTCTACTTTTATGTATTGAAGTCCCTTGTGATTATGTGTGTTTTATTATAATAAAGTATTTTATGTATTTTAGGGACATCATGGTCATTTCACAATGAATGAGAGATCAGATAGCAAAACGGATAGCAATTTTAAACTCAGGACAGTCGAAAACCTTAGTAGAAGCATAAAATGATAAACGATATTGTTCATATATACGGTACTGTTCACGACATTGTTTACATATACGGTATGATGACGTGACATTGACCACTGACATGGCACTGCTCGATGATGTGTCATTGACCGATGATGTGGCATCATTCGATTGGACAAATGATGTGGCATTGACTGCTTATGTGGTGTTGACTGATAACATGGCTTGATTGATGATGTGTCACGACCCTATTGGACTAAAATGCTGATGTGGCATTGACTGGTGATGTGGCAGTATGTTAGTGGACAAAAAACATGCATACGATACATGCATATACATGGAACGACAGCCTTGATGATGTGTTCTATTCAATCATAACTTTCCACGTGTCGTAATCTTGAGCATCTAAATTGTTTTAATCTGATGGCCATAATTTACTCATTGTATCTATAAATAAGGGGCTCCCCCCTAATTTCATTGAATTCATTTTTTAGGGATATTTTTTATAATTTCTTCTCTATCTTGTATTTTCTACGTATTGTAATAAATTCTCATTTTACCCATAGTTCAATTATAAGTAGCTAATTTTTTTTAACCTTAGGTTGAAGATGAAGTCTCAACATGTTCCATGGGCTTAATTTGGTAAATTTACTTTCTCCCCCCTCTAATTTTTGTGGATTGATGGTTGTTGAAGCCAGCAAAAATAAATATCTACTCTAAATAAATTGTGTATAGTGATTGAGTAGGATCGTGTTCACAGAGATCGGTAATTATTTAAATCCTTTTAAAATGTAAAATGCAAAATGGGAGATTTTTTGACAATAATAAAAATCAAATTAAAATAACAAGAGTGCGAATTAAAATTGTAATTCAAATTGGAGAAAGCTCTAGTTGAAGGAATTAACTCAACTTGATTCGACTATCGATCATTGATTCAAATATAAATCATTACTACTTATGAATAGATCGGTTATAGTTACTGAGACCCTCTAATAGCCAATCTCTCCTTAACTAGTCGATAACCAAGGTACGACCGTTGGTTATTTCCCTAATCAATAGACAACCCTAGATACGATCATAGGATTTAATCAATTGACAGCCTGAAAAACTAGAGAGACCCAAATCATAATCAACAAACGCATACGATGGTTCATTTAAATTAGATTGTTTATTCTCATAACATAACTCATTGCTATGTTATTTGTCACAAATATTAAAATGTTCATACGATGAATCTTTTAATTGACAATAGATTAAGTTGATAATTAAATAGTGGCCAATTATTTAATTAACAAACATAATCATGACAATAATCAGAGAATAAACAAATACCTAAAAAGTAATAAAACAATTAAAGCATAAGAAAGATCTCACAGTAGTGACGAATGAAAGCTTCATTAACCTTCAACCAGAATAATAGGTTTAATTCTCCATAGAGAGAAGAGAAAAATTTAGATCTAGGATTTCTTTCTTTTCCAAAAGTCTCCCCTTTTTCACAATATATTCCTCCCTTAAATACTCTCTCTCTCTTCTCCTCTAGAGTTCTATTTAAAATAAAATACTAATATCTGAAATATTAAATTCATAATTACAAAAATAACCAAAAATACAAAACACGTTAAACTAAAAACTGCAAGTCCGTAGTTGACAGCGCGCACCCACGCCTTAATTTCAGCTCAGCACCGTGTGAGCATTCTCTTTTCATCAAATGATGTCGCTCTGCTCTGCTTCAATTCATTTCAGCTGGGCAGCACGTTGTGAGCTCTGCTCTGTTTCGAAAATAAATCAGAACATAAAAAATTTTGTGGCCAGGCCAAACTGACAAAATTGGAAAACTGAACTGACTTTTATTGATTATCTCTATTACAAACGTTGATTTTGTGCCCAAGCCAAACACTGATTACAGAAGCTTGTAGTTGAGACAGGAATAGAAACAGAGACAAACAAAAACAATCAGGAGTTCACACACACAAACACCAAAAAAAAAAAAAATTCCAGCAACAAATTCGAGCACCAACTCCAGCACCAGTAACACTTCCAGCAAAAAACATTCCAGCAGTAACAACTCCAGCATCAATTCCAGCACCAGTAACACTTTCAGCAAAAACAATTCCAGTAACACTTCCAGCAAAAAATAATTCAAGCAGCGACAACCTGGCTAAGGGGAGCCGTGGTGTGGCGCTTTGTGAGTGGATAAGGAGATGAGGAGGGAGAGAGGTTGACCTGGTTTGACCCGCGAACTCGACCCAACCTGCGAATGTGACTTGGTTGGATTTCACGATCCCGGCCACTCTACCGACCGATCAAGGTATTGATATAAAGCTTGGAAGCCGGTTGTCGTTTCCCTGCCATCATTGTTGCCGAAAACCAACAGGAACGCCGGCGATTTAGCTCGAAAGAACCGCAAACCCGACCCGACCCGCGAACGTGACCTGGTTGGATTTCACGATCCCGGCCACTCTACCGGCCGATCAAGGTATTGATCTGAAGCTTGGAAGCCGACTGTCATTTCTTTGCCATCCTCGCCGCCGAAAGCCAACAGGAACGCCGGAGATTTAGCTCGAAAGAACCGCGGCTCCAACCACCCCCGTCACCATCGATTTCGTTGGAGTTTGGATGCACCACCGCGTGAGTTCTACTCCCTCGATAACGTGATGGTGGTGGTCCATCGTCTGTGGGCTCGTCCGTCGTATGTGGTTTGTCAAAAGGAAAGTAAGAGTGCGTGGGTGATTATTGATTGTGGGTGTGATTATGTGGTTTATCAAAAAGGAAGTAAGAGTGTGTGAGTGAGTCTGTGGTTTGTCAAAAGGGAAGTGAGAGATGCAGAGAGAGAAAGAGAGAGAGGACAAGAAAAAAAATTAATTGTTAAATGCTATATTGGCTCACGCGTCATGTTTAATTTAATTTTTTAAACTGATTGTGGACCTAATTTAAAATTCACGCGTGCTCATTTTCTGAAGAGAGAAAGGACAGGAAACACTCTTGTCGTCCCTGAGTCTCGATAGCAACACTCTTGTTCTTATCGTCCCTGAGTCTCGATAGCAACAATTTAAGTAACAAAAAGCTCATTTTGTCGTCCCTGATAGCAACAATACCTTGATCGCAACAATTTCCAACAATTTCCAACAATTTCCAACAATACAATTTCCAACAAAAAGCTCATTTTGCTACCGACACTCTGTTATATTGGCTCACGCGTCATGTTTAATTTAATTTTTTAAACTGATTGTGGGCCTAATTTAAAATTCACGCGTGCTCATTTTCTGAAGAGAGAAAGGACAGGAAACGGCAGCATATGCTGCCTTTTCTTTCTTCCTTTTGTCGTCCCTGAGTCTCGATAGCAACACTCTTGTTCTTATTCAAATGGAAAAAGGAAATCTCCATATTATAGTACATGTAAAGACAACACACATAGCTGCTACAATTTAAGATCTCAATGGAGATCCTAGAACTAAAATCCGATGACTTGATTTAATGACAAAAAAAAACTAACAAAATAAAAAAAAATTACAAAATGAAAAAAATAACGCACACAATAAAAGCCAGCTGCAAAACGTTTCGCCAAAGTGCCTACTCAAAGAAAAACCACCACGTGACCCCTCATAACCTCCATGCACCACCAACCACTCAAACACAGGTGTATTATCTCGATTTGAGCACACGAATGATACCAGAGGTCATCCGGGAGAAAAAAAAAAAAGAGAAGCAATTGAAAAAACAAAAAAAATCCAAAACTGGTGGAAATTTTTAATAATTGCCAATAGTAATCAAAACTATTATGAATCAATAAGTGATAATTATTTCCCCTCTTATGTTCTTTAAATTTTATTAGATTTCTTATTTATCTCAATTGGGAAATTATTTTAAATTTGTTAACAGAGATGCTCTTACCTAGTTTTGAGTTCTTCTGTGTTCTACATGGGTTTTTGGAGTTTCAAGTAGCGAATTGTTAATGCAGTTTCTTATCTCCTAACACATGGATTCTTCTCAAAGACGCAATAATTGACTAGTTCAAACCTTTTGTTATTTTTATTTATTTAATGATTATTATTTTGGGGAAATGTCTTCATTCTTATCTGTAAGCATGTTTCTAAACCCTGATTAGTTGTAACAGCACGTTCCTTGAGCTACTGCCACTTTGTTGCTACTAAATTTTATAATATAAATTCAATTACATATAAAGTATTTAGCTTTATCATATAAAAAGCCCTTTGATTACATCGATGTAGCGAATATCAAAGAAAGGCATGCCGGTCCATTTTTCTTTTTTTTAAAAAGGTAATGCCGGAAGATACTGCTGTCAACATACACACACATACATACATACATACATACATACATACATACATACATACATATATATATATATATATATATATATACACACACACAGATCGGGTGCCCTAATTATTTTTTTTCTGTGGATATGTTATTAAATCAAATAATTTGAGAGTCAATGTTCAATTCGCTATAAAGCCATATATTATAATAGCGTGTTTAAACTGATATTTTAAATCATATAGCTTAATATAACATATTCACGTGAAAAAAATAAGGTTGCCCGCATGAGAGAAGTATGTGTGTGTAGTATTTCTCCGGTGAGGGCATCTTTACTTTATAAAGTGAGGATACACACTAAAATACAACAAAAAAAAATTACAAATTTTCATACACTGAAAACTATGTTTCTTTTCTGTTATTAGCACCCTCTTTTAACAAAATGAGGATGCTCTTATTAGAGAGTGTGTGTTTGTATATATATATATCCAGGGTCCTTAATTTTGTTTAAGTTTAGGAGAGCAATTAAACCATGCGATTTTATTGTGTAATAACCGTAAAAACTATTAAACCACATGATTTAATAATGTACTGACATTATACTATTAAACCGTACGGTTTAATAGTTTTCTCGAACTTTAAATCTTGGACCAAATACATACACACACACTAATTTTTTGTTTTACGAACTTTTAGAAAGTTTAGGATCCTAATTTGAAAAATTATCATATATATATATATATAGGATGAATGTCCTCATTAAAAAAAGACCATATATTAGCACTTATTTCCATATATTAGCACTTATTTTTATAAATCATCTCACACTTTATTACTGTACGAAAAAATTATTACATCCAATGGTGTAATAATTCTTTTGGTACTGTAATAAAGTGTGGAATCTTATTGAAAATATTATGTATATAGAGAGCGATCCACACACACATACCGCCAAGGCAACTTGACAAAAAGATTTCCGAAATTTGTGTGGGATTTTGTTTAGCGGATTAATGAGGGTTAGAATAAAAAATGCAATGCAGTATAAATATACTAATAGTTGGTTATCTATATCATAATATGATTGTGATGGAGAAAGAAGGAAAGGACTTCTATTCTAAATAAAAATAAAACATCAAAAGGAATTCCTTTATAAATTAAAAATTAAGGAATTACAGATATAGAAGGATATTGAACGTGCATGCAAGCCAATAACTAAAGACAATAGTAGGCGCCGTCGGGGAACGAGATAAGTCAGCATTTGTTTTTAAAATTTTCATCCGAACATTTAAAAATTTAGTACCATGTGTACTAATAATCCACAGTTGTCATTGGGGCTAATAAATAAATAAAGTCAGTGTCATTTAGTAAATTTAGTAAAATCTCTAGTTAATGCAGTAAAATTTCTCGTTGAAAGTAAAGAGATCTAAAATTGAAACTGTACTCACATAATTGTAAAAAAAAATTGAATTGTCATTAGATTAAATAATAAGAGAAAGAAAATTCACTTTTAATCTAATTTTGTATTGATCATTTCATAAAACAAATGATCTGATCATTATTTATTAGAAGGAGCGTATATGTAATTAAATTTTAACTTTATAACAGCGAACAGGCCCATCATAATGCTGCCGTCTTAGATTTGTCTATTACATGAAGGATTGATTGCACAAGTTGCCTGAAGTTTAATATGAGTACATTTCACTGTAAATTTAAAAAAATAGTAGATAATCACTATATGTGGATTTTTTTAAAGTGGAAATTTCACTGTATCCCTATAAGTTATGACATAATTCAATTAACCAACAATAATTGAAAAACATCATCGCATCCCCTTCCATTATTTTTTTTGGTTAACTTTAATTGGCTAAAGGGTAAAATGGACTTTTTTTGTATAATATTACCAATATTTATAATTTTAAAAAGTAAGATAAATTATAAAAAGGTAATTTCATCAAATATTTTAGATCAATTTTTGAACTCTAACCCAAACTCAAATTTAATTAAAATTCATCAAATGAAGCTCAAATTCATTTGCATAATGGACAATCTCCATTCTTCAATAAATTAACTAAAGCAGCATGCGGTTACCACTGTTGTAGAAAGAAGCCAAGCACAACTACTGTCCAGGAAACTGCGCTTACAAGGGCTAGGCAAAAAGACGAGTGACAAGGGGTATTAAAGATAT
Organism: Citrus medica; assembly: GCA_002013955.2. Classification (NCBI taxonomy): domain Eukaryota; kingdom Viridiplantae; phylum Streptophyta; class Magnoliopsida; order Sapindales; family Rutaceae; genus Citrus; species Citrus medica. The sequence goes on along the minus strand of MKYO02018898.1, from coordinate 455,427 downwards.
TATCTCACATCAGTTGAGAATATTTATTTATGTAGTTGAGAATATTCATTTGAACAACAATATAAGCTTGAGGTAACATTTAACTCTTTAACTAACTTTTGAGTATGAATTAGGTTCATGAGTGAGCTCACTTTACCTTACCATGTGATGAAGACCAGATTAAAAACACCAATTTGCATATGATGAGAGATGTTGAAGACATTATCCCACATTAGCTAAGAATAGTTATTCAACGAATCATATAAGATTAAAGTAACCCTAAACTCTTGAGTTAGTTTTTGAGTATACGTTAGCCTCATATGCTTCTATTGACTTATGGTGCTATGTTGCTAAAAAATAAGCTGAGGCACTACATGAGCACGACGATGGTTTTTGCTCTTCCTCTAGCTAGCGGTGGCATGAAAATGTTAAGAACTTTGTAAATTTGTGGTCAATTTGGTTAAGAAAGATTAGAGTTTCACAATTTCATTTGTTATGAGCAATGATATTACTTTTTATTTTCTACTTTTTACAAATTTTTATTTTTTTTATGAATAATGTGAATTTTTTTGTTTTCTAGTTTTTACAAAAATTTATTTGTTATGAATAATCTTAATATTCCTAAATTCTAAAATTTTTACAATTACATATTTATACTATAATGTAAAATTTTGAATTTTTAAGGAAATTTTTTCTCTTATACATAAATATGAATGTTGGTCAAAGTTAGTCAACTATTGAAGTAAACTTTAACTTTTTGGGGGGGAGGGGGTGCAATGATCTTCAATTATAGTGTGAGTAAATTAAATTATGTCACGATTTGCAGGGTAAAGTGAAATTCCTCCTTTTCTTTATTACAAGAATTGAGAATCAAAATATGAGTGATGATATCTCCACCCCACATTTTTTGTAAATCCAACCCATTTTTTAAAAAATAATTATAATAATTGCACATTATTTTTAAAAGTTGCACATTAATTCACTTTTTTTTGTGACTTAGACTTTTTTATCATATTTGATTACAAAGATTGGTTTGACATAAATTTAAATTGACTATTTTACCCTTATAAAGTAAAATTATCAAGAATTTACTTTAACTTTAATATTTTCTAATTTGTACCAAACTTGTTGTTTCTAATACTATTTTATTAGTATGATTATTATTTTTTAATTAAATTAACGTAGTGTTGTTATAGCACAATTCTTATATAAATTATTAGACTGTCAAATTTATGTCATTTGCACACAAGGATAGTGAAATAATAATTAAGTTTCATTTAAAAATATTAGATTATAAGTTGCAAAATTAAATAACTAAATTATTAGATACAATAACTCATGTTTTATGAGGTTAATTTTGTCTTTTTATATCATAATAATAAAATAGTGAAATAAAATTTATATTAAAACTTATGATCAAAGAACCTAAGAAAAAAATTAATAGAAGGATTTAATTGATTAATTGTACAAAACTTTTATTAATTTATATTTTTTAATAATATTGTGAACTTATAAATAGCACAATTCTTATTGTAATTATTTTCTAGAAGTAGGGTAAATTAACAAAAATAGTGGGTGAAAATATCCCATTCTCAAAATACTCCCTAGGACAAGACTGTTTTACAACTTGTAACTACTTCAAAAAATAACATATTTTTATTTCCAGCAAAAGAACCGTCAACTTTTTTAACATATAAATATTTTACAAATAGTAAAATTTGTAATTTAATACTATCTATTATAACCAAAATTTTTTATTAACTAAATAAACTTATGGAATGATTTTTGTTAATTAATATGGATAGTACTAGTTTACAAATATTAATAGTTTATTAAAGTAAAATACTTTTGCTTTAATTTTTTTGGTAGAAAAATAGCATTTTCTTTTTAGTAATTGTCACTGATCGTATTTATATTGTTGATCTAATTTTTTTTAAATATTGGAAATTAAATTGAAGAACGTGAAATTCTTGTTCCTTTTCCTGCCAACCCATCTAAAAGGATTATGAATCTAAACCTCCAACGTTTTGTACCACTCCAGAAGGTTTTTCTAACTAAACTAGCTAGAATGTTGTAGCAAGCAAATAATTTTAGACTAGGTTGAACAAAATATATATATTTTTTAAATATTTATGTCTTCATATATCATGCCCATTCTTTACTTATTTGATTTAGTTCCATCAGCAAGTTTAATAGCATATAAATTAAGTATAACTCAATTATGCAAATCAAAGAAAATTATAACTCAAATATAATATTTAAAAAATTCTAAAAAAACCTAATCAAAATTAAATTATAATTTTTAAAAGAAAATAAAAAAAATTATAGCTCAAGATGATATGCGATATAAATAATATTATGCTAGTATCTAGAATGATGATTTTCTTGATATTAAAAGTTTTAAAATTTGATGAAGTCTCTTTTCGAGCCAAAAAAAGAGAGGTATATTTGCTATTCAAAGTTGTTTTATAGAGAAAATAATAAAATTAAAGTGAATGAATTGAAAATTAGAGGAGATAAATGGTCTAGAAGAAAAAATTAAATTGATTTAGGAGTTGAAATAATTGCTTATTTATTACGGCATTTGAAAAAGTTTGTTCAGGGCACATTGAACATTTACTCTTTTAGCCGGACTTAAAAGATATTATCCAAGAGCAGACCGGAGCAGGCGAGCAGCCTAACCAGTTCTCTCTTTTCCACCACTACCAGCTGGCACCTACTCCCTAAATATTAATATTAACTAATGATATAAAAAATTAACTAATGATCCTTTTTTTTTTAATTCTTCGGGCTAAATAATAATATTTTAAGGTAGGCGGTAATTGTATATTTTTGCCAAGTTATAGGCATGATATCCCTCATATTTTTAAAATATGTAAACTAAATGTAATTTCACAAAATTGCAGGGGTGGCTTCTGGGAGTTTGATTAAATAATTCTCAAACAACTTTCGCCCGTCACATTAGTTCGAATCTTAAAAATGGAAAAAGCTAAAAAATTGATTTTAACTCTATCCACGAAATTGTACACAATCGCTGGCTAGGCTAATTATAAATTAAAATTGAAAAAATATTCAAAATGGCTGGCCACTTGTAGTAACAGTTACTCCTCAACAAACGTCTAGCGGTAATTAATTCAGAATTTTACTGAAAGTTATTAAATAAGTTGTTAAAGACTTCTCATATTTTTTAAATCTGAAAAAATCAAAAGAAAATGCTATCAAACGAAGATAGAATCGTAGAAATAACCAAAAATCGAAACCAATAGTACATGCATATAATCATAGCCATTATGGCCTACAAAATCTGGTAACTAAATTATACCCATTATAGAATGCAAATATGGAAAAATAATACTTATAATAATTGTATTTGATTGTTTTCCGTTATTATATTTTGTTAATAGAGCAACATATTTACAGTAAAATTTCTATAAATTAATAATATTGGGAGTATACAAAACCTACTAATTTAAAGATGTATTAATTAATTAAATTAATAATTAATTAATGTATAAAGTATATATACAATTCAATGAAGATACATCTTACTCAACTAAAAGTTCATTGTATTTTACCAATCTAATCAATCAAACATGAATTAATGCACTAAATATAAATTAAATTAACAAAAATTTTAAAATTTATTAATTTTAGAATTCGACGCTAGAACCTCTAAAAGCAAAAGAAAAATCAGAGATGAAATTCAACTATATTTAAATTCAAGAAAAAAAACTAGTAACAACAGAATCATTTTTTTATTTAATAAAATATCATAAAAATTAGATTTGTAATTTCAAGAAATTATTAATTTATAATATGAATGGGACCACATAGTATTTTCAAAACAAAAATATTTTATTATTTTATCGAAATTATTAAGTTTGCCCTTTGGCCCAAGTCAGGACAACAAAAATTATAATATAGTAGAGATTATTAATTTATCAAAAAATAGGTTATAGAGGTTCTATTATATTTTGTTTATCTAAATTCTTCATTTTCCACTTGATTTTTGGCATATGTACAACACAATTTTGTGTAGATAGGGATAATGCAAACATTTAGAGTACCTATACTCTCAAACTTAAGTAGAAAACAGAAATAAAATTAAAAATTAAAAATTAAAAAGAAATGGAAGAAAGGGTACACGAAATTGGGTTTCTTTTTTTTTTTGGGGGGGGGGGGGGGGGGGGGGGGGGGGGGGGGTTTAAGCTGAATGTGCCTATATATGGTGAGTACAGAAAGTGGAGTACATTAATCATAAGTCAAGTATTACTTCTAGTGGGGTTGATTTGGTGACCATATCTCTGTTGGAAGCTTTCTCCAATCAAACTTTTCTTCAAGTATCTCTGTCCAGGTTTTTATTTTTTCATTTCTTTTTAAAATTTTTTCAAGTACTGAAGAATCATCACTCTGAAGTCCATTTATACATATGTTTGTATACACTCGATTTTAGTTCATTTCTACATATACTTGTCTATTATAAATTAATAGTGGAAGTGGAAATCAAGTAACGCTGAGCTAATTAATTAACTTAAGTGATGTAAATTTAAGTCAGACTCAAGGTATTTTATTTTCACATGATGGCCTGAACTAAGAAAACAAATGTACAAATTGTTTGTTAATAAGTATTTGCAAGATGAAGTTCAAGACCTATATATGCAGTTCATGTAACTTGCATAGACATGCAAATATGCAGTTCAGGTGAAATGGCTAAAAGGAATTTCAGTTCGAACTCTTGTTCACAAATGGGAGGTTCGTTTTCAATACAAGTGTCAGAATTTGTTGAGAGCGAGAAAAGTTCATTAACTCGAGTACTTAGACAGCCTTCTCTTCACTTGCTTTCTGGTAAGAATTTCTTTTTCTTTTGTTTTCTTTTCTTGATGTTACATAAAATTCAACTTTTATAAGATTCAAAATTTTAACAGGGAAAAAGAGAAAACTATGCTGCAGTATACGTTTGCTGCTTTATAAGGCTTCACTAAAAGGAGAGACGAAGGAAATTGAAGGTTTATTGGAAAGGATTATCGATCAATACTATGTGCGGCCATTACAGATGGACATCAAACTGTTCTTCATGTGGCAACAGGAGCAAAACGAACTAGTTTCGTTCAGCAATTGCTAAACTTTATGGATCCAGAAGATTTGATACTTCAAGACGAAAATGGGAACACAGCTTTTTGTTTTGCTGCTGCTGCAGGAGCTGTAGATATTGCTAATTTAATGCTTAAAAAGAATCCGAGTCTGCTGGGTATCCGAGGCAGTAAAAATATGCCCCCGCTCTACTTTGCCGCTTTGTTTGGACAAACGGACACAGCGTCATTTTTATTCCATAGAAGTAAAAAAGAATTGACAACTGAGGACCGGAAAGTTATATTCATTACAAGTGTCGACACTGGTTTATACGGTAAGTACCAAGACATATTCAGATTATGAAATTCTATCTTTTAGATACATAGCACGCTGACGTTAAGGTTTATCTCTAGTAGTAAGGAGCAGTTTTTTTTAAGGTTCAAGTTTTGTGTCGAGTTTTTTAAAAGGCACATGATTTATATTAATAACACATTCCATTATGCTTTATTTTGGGACATTAAAACACACATAGATTCAAGAAGATTTAGCCAGAAATTATTTCAGCCTGAGATAAAGAAACTTCACTTTATTTTATTTTATTTTTCTTTTGAAAGACCTTTATTATAACATATATCTGAATCATAGAAATTGCTAAAAAAAAGTTTCAAATAACATTTCGTTAATATGTAAGAAAAAAATGTACAAAGAATACAAAAACATGCGACCGCTCTAATTTGCTGCTTTGTTTGGACAAACGGATACTGCATCATTTTTATTCCATAAAAGTAAAAAAGAATTGACAACTGAGGACTAGAAAGTTATATTCCTCACATGTGTCGACACTGGTTTGTTCAGTAAGTACAAGACATATTCAGATTATAAAATTCTATCTTTTAGATACGTAGCCCCTGGAAGTTAAGTTTTAAGTATTATATATATATGTTCGAATTTCAATGGGTGCGTGAGTTATATTAATAGTAATATTAAAAAAATTCGATGTTAAGCAAGTGTCCTTAATTTCATTATGCTTTAGTTCGGTACATTAAAACAACATATATTCAAGAAGATTTAGCCAGAAATTTTTTTCAGGCTGAGGTAAGGCCTTTATTATAACATTCATCTCAATCAAAGAAATTGCTAAAAAAATTTAAAAATCGTTTCGTTAATATGTAAGAAAAAAAATATGTACAAAGAATATACATATAATTAAGCACTGTCAAAGTTGCGCTTGACAATAATATAGTATAAAACTGATTAGATTTTGAGAGTTATGATTCAAATAATCAAAGTAAGGACAATTACAAAACTGTAAAGTAAATGCATTAAATATTAAGCTAATATTTGAGAGTTGAAAAAAAAGGTACTAAAACAAAGAGAAAAAAATAAATTTAAAATATGTGCTAAATTCTTTGGCTTTTACAAAGTTCTGTACATGAGAGAAGGAATAGGAAAATAAAGATTAAGAAATTAGGAAATGGATGTTGGGTCCCCAGATTACAATGACAAACCTCTAATAAGTTTTTTAATAATTGAAACTAAAAGGCAGTTGTGTAAATAACTATAACTTGAAAAAGAGGAAGGTGAACTAAATTTTGAAAACAATTCAAACTTGTCTGTCAGGTTTGTAAATTCATAAATATATTAGTGGTAAACCTGGTAATAGCTGATAACCTTAGAGGCTCAAACAAAATTTTCCAAATATAGCCTAGCCTTTTGGACAAAAAATTTATTAAAAAATTTCATATTAAATGATGTAGCATTTATCAAGTAGATAATGATAATACAATAAATTCACTCGAAACTTAAAAAAAATTATCAACCACTCCATGGACGGATGCTACATCACATTTCATATTATTTTTTAATGAAGTTTAGAGATGCCTATGTCATTATTCTTTGTATTTGAGTAACGGGCATATTTTAGTTGGTGGGGATAATTAGAAAAAATAAAAGGAAATAGACAAGGAATAATTATTTCTGTCTAATTAGCGAAAAGTGACCTATGCAAGAATTTAATGTTTGAACTCATGACTCATGGTTAGGAAACATAATTCCTTCCTGTTGTCGTGTTTAATATTCTAATATTGTCATTTTAAAGTTTTTAATTCACATAATATAACAATAGCAATAAAAGAACAAAAAGTTAGTCTGTCACTGGAGTGTTACATTGTCTTTTTACGTTGCTGGTATCATAGTAACCAAAATTTTGTGTTTCAAAAGCAAAGATTGCAGTTTTAATATATTTATAGAATTTATGGGGAATTTGTAGTGTAAGTAAATCGTAGAGATCGCATAAATAAGATTTTCTATGTTGCAGTCTATATACTATGGCACTTTCTGGGTTTGGGATAAAATTAATTATGGTGAATTGGCCAGATCTGGCGTTGAAATTGTTGAAGAGTGATAGCCAACTAGCTCTAACTCATCATGTGCAACATGGAACGGCCTTGCATATGTTGGCTCGAAATCCTTCTCCATTTGCAGACAGAGGTGGAGGACTACCGAAAAGCCTTTTTAACTCAAGTAATTAGTTTCTCCATTTATTGACACTCCTTACAGTGTCTTTTATTTTTAAATTACTTTGGAGCAAAATTATTAATTATTTAACTCCTACCTTCCAGAGTAATCAATAAAAGAAAACTACTTTAAAATCACTTGGTCGAACCCTAAGATAGGTATATACTAGCAGTATTTTTTTTTTCTTTAAACTATCAGTTGTTAATCACTTGTTTCTGACCTTAGTCCTAGGAATAATGAAGTGCAGTCGAAATATTGAGCTGATGAATAATCAAGCCCTTGAACTAGTCAAGTGCCTGTGGAGAGAAATAGTTAGACAAGAAGATGTGGATGTTGCAGAAGCGATCAGAAAACCTACAAACTTATTGTTCGATGCAGCTAAAGTAGGGAACATTCAGTTCCTGGCTGAGCTTATTGGCTCTTATCCTGATTTGGTTCATGAATTAGATGAAAATGGTCGCAGCATATTTCACGTTGCCATTTTGCATCGTCATATGAATATATTCAATCTGATCTACGAGCAAGGCTTCAATAAGCAGCTTTTAGCAACCTTATTTAGATAGCTGTGGAAATAACATACTGCATCTGGCTGCAAAATATCCAACTCCGAGTCCGTACAGAACCGTGTCCGGTGCAGCTCTAGAAATGCAATGAGAGTTACTAATATATAAGGTAAAAAACAAAAATAAAAATTCATTTCCCAATTTCCTAATTTTCCTATGATATTCGATACTAGCCTTATGAAGATTCAATGCAAGTTATTAGTGTTAATAATATTATTTTATAATGGCAGGAGGTTGAAATGATCGTGCAACCTTCTTATAAAGAAATGAAAAATTATGACGGAAAAACACCTAGAGAATTATTCACTGTGGAGCATTTGGAGTTGTTGAGAAGAGGAGAACAATGGATGAAGAGCAGAGCCAGTTCAAGTCTGATTGTTGCAACACTTGTGGCTACAATGGTATTTGCAGCAGCCTTCACAGTGCCGGGTGGTAAGGATGATAAAACAGGACTACCCATTCATCTTAGAGAGAATTGGTTTCAGGTCTTTGCAATAGCAGACGCAATCGCATTCTCCTGCTCTATAATCTCCGTACTTTTCTTTTTATCCATCCTCACATCACAATTTGCAGAAGATGATTTTCTAATGTCGTTATCGCTTAAGCTGCTAGGTGGACTTTCGGCGCTCTTCGTGTCTATTGTATTCGTGATGGTAGCTTTTTTCTCAACCTTTTTCTTAGCTTATGATCATGGAGTAAATTGGATCGTTGTGCTTTCGGGCCTAGTTGCATTCGTGCCAACGGTTGTAATTGCTCTGCTTCAGGTTCCTGTTTTGAAGGATATATTTTGTTCAACATGTTGTCCTAGGTTATAATTTTGCCATGTCACCTATCTTTGGTAGAAACGTCCATTTGTAAACTAATGTGAATGAAGTAATGGAGTTTTAATTTCCATTGTACAATGTCCGTTACATTATGTGGTTATGTGGTTGGTGCAATTTTTTTTTTTTTTTTTGTATTAGACTATTGGCACCTGCTTAGAAATTTGCTAAAACTCCAGTTTTGTATTTATATTTTCACCCATAACTGAAATTACCTAAAAAGACATTAAAAAAAAAGTCTCATAATTTGATTTGAGTGAATACTCCTTGCTATCATTAAAAAAAAAATGAACACTCCAAACAGCTGTAAAACTCTGAAGAATTTGCGGTAAGGATTCTTAAAACTGTAAGCTCCGCTGTGAAGTTTAAGTAAAGAGTTTTCAGTAACTCCATTTGAATGTGAGCTTGAACTCACCATCACTGAACTGTTAGAGTGGTGCATAGCACTCTTTAAGGGTTGTTTCTACTGGAATTGCCGGAAAAATATTACATGAGTTTAGTATAGGTAAGAATTTTACGTCATTATTGGGGATTGATGATAGTTTCCTTTTTTTTAATTAATTAGGATTATTTTGGGAATAAATGAGGTGTTATGAAATTGTATAACTATTTTTAATATTTTAATGGAGTTAATTGAGAAAAATGGTTAATTGAGAATAAGGGTTCTAAGAATTTTCTACGAGGGCGTTAATAATTCCACTCTCTTTTGTTAAATTATTGCATTTGAGTGATGGATTTAATTGGATGTTGGCATGCAAACCTACTGAAATAAGGTGGTAATATTTGACTTCTCAGTTTTCATAAGCAACCTCACTTTTCAATTAATGTTATCTATTTTCAAAATTATCCTTATTGAAACTTAAAAAAATATATATTTTTAAACTTGTTTTTCCTCCCTCTCACTTATTTAGTTGATCAAGGACAAAACAATGATGATCAAAAGCAACTAATGAATGCTGGTCGAGGGTAGCTTGTTGGGAAGTTGATTGATGATTGAATGAAATATGCCTGAAGGGTGATAGAAGGCTTTGTTTATAGGTTAAGCAAGGGGTCAAACCCTAATCCTTATGGCTAAAGGAAACATACTCCTATATTGTTGATATTCGTGCCTATTCAATATAAAATAAATGTGTTGATATTTTGCATATTCTAACATATTATTAATGGTAGATCCAAAAGCGTCCATTTTTATCCTTGAACGTGGAAGCGAATTACAACAAGATTATGTCATTGTCAATTTAAATAAAGACAGAAGATGATTACAAGGAATATCCTCATTTCACTGTATGCTTATGGTCCGAGGCGAATCATAGAGATGAAAATCTCCTCAAATTACAGTGCAACCGCCCAAAGACTTTTTCTCTCGTCTTTACACACCCACACCTTTGGTAAGTCTGTTTGAATTTTTAATATGTTCTACGTCTATCCATGTCTCAAACTCACATATTTTAAATACAATAGACGTGTTTATGTAGAAACTCATAAAAGTGGTAGAAGCTCATGAAAGTGATAGAAGTCAACCATAAGACTTTATAACTCTTAATTAGAGTCCAATTAGACTTACAACAATTATATAGAATCTATTAGAAGTTTCTAAATTGTTCTTTATGTTGGCTCCGTCCAACCTACTATGGGTGCCAATTCTAACATATATGAATCCACGTAACCTTAGCAACTTGGAGCCAATTTTAGGGATGCTGTCCTAGGGTTTCGAAAAAATTGCACAAAGTAAATAATGGAGAGCCGACCGTAAAGGTATTTTGGAATATGTTGCTTAGTGTCTAAGCAATTAAAGCCGTGTAGTATACAACATCAAGGTTCTAATTAAGAGAAATCAAATATTTGGAGATATTATGATGGTGGACACTACAGCTATAGCACTCCATCGTAAATAAGTTTTTTCATCAGATTGATAGTAATTATTATCTTGTAAATAATTTTTTTGTACTATTAATTTGTCCAACATCAAGTGATTTCTTTTTTACAATTTTCTCGTAGTATTATGTTGATAACCATTTAAATCTTTGCTACTAATATGAAAACACAACTTTTGTTGATAGGACACTATAAGGAATTAAGGATAGCAAAATCTTCCATAATTTTGGGGCCTCATATGCAGCAGTAGAACCAGAATTTTAAGTTAGGAGTTGCCGTTAATAAATTGCAATCTTTTTTATCAAACGAAAGAAATACTTTCTATCATTAAACCGAAATTAAAGACAGTACATCACCTAGGGAACGTTTTTACCAGATAACAGTTTCACCAGTTCTTATAGCTCTCTTAGCTAAATTATGAGCAATATCATTACAAGACCTATGAACATGTTGACATCTAACTGCTGGGAAATCTTTTCAACTGCTGCTGTGAAATATCTGAAATAGGCCAAAATATCTCAGTCCTCCTCCCTTTTCTATTATTGAATAACTCAACTACCTTTAAACAATCACATTCAATGATCACACATGAGAGTCCAGCAGGTTTAGCTACTTGTAAACCTCAGCTTCTGCAAAAGGAACATCACCATCAAAACTTATGCTTTTGGCAGCTGTTTCTGTAACCTTCTTAGATGAATCTTTTGTTGGGAAAATATGCTCTTTAAAAGCATATATGTTTATTTAATTATAATAAATATTTTTCTGATTAATAAAAATAATGAGGTATTTTATACAAATATCTTAATTGCATTAATATTTTTATTAAAGTCCATTTAATCATATTATATGTATTTATGTGATCACCATGTGGATTCACAGAAGACATAAAATACAAGTTATCTTATGATTAAATAAATTTAGTTCGCAGTTGATAAATAAAGTTGGGCACTTTATTTAGGTATAAACTGTAATAAATTCATTGAATGATTTGTCTTAATCATGTATGAATTTATTGATGTAGTACGACTACATTGAACAGGATCACATATGAGATTTAATTAACCTTGAAATGACTGTCAGACTTATTAAATCTCATAGGCATTGATTTTACTATAATCTTAATCTTGAGTTAGTTATGATTTCATGATTGTAATTGTTATTCCATTTGAGTTACCAATGGGCATGACACATACATGTAGTCTAGATTACCCGGTATCTTGGTGGGAGCATTTATGAGTATTG